>JAUMHE010000042.1:6087487-6106165 GCA_032359235.1 Enteromius mattozi
GCGCTAACCTCCGTGTTGTTTTGTTGCACATTATCAACACATTAGCGCACAGCTGCCTTCCACTGGTGAATTAATGTTATTAGTTTTGTTGTGGCGACCTAAATATTCTTAGTAAGGCTTACTCAAAGCAGCAAGTAAGTCATTTTACTCATCAAAAATTATCTGTAATTAATGAATCCTAGTAAATAAGTAAAGGTAGGTAAGTATATATAAGTAAGGTATACTATTGGATTTTGCAGTGTTTGTCCGTATGTGCAAAACACTGTGTTTTAAAGCCTCTTTAGAGTTTCCGTGTTCTTGGCAAGGTCAGTGACAGAACCCAGAGCCTGGCTGTGTGTTAGACAGGCTCGGCTCTTATGAGTGCAGCTCCATTGTGCTCGTCTCTTTATATTCCTGCCGCCACATCAGTGCAGGAAGTAGATGCTATGGCAAAAACTCCACTAAGCTAAAAGAGGGCACCTGGGTTTATTAGTGACAAAGCGTATGGCGGAAACACAATAGAGGCATGTTTAAAGACACTCAAACCCTTTTTTTCTATCTAGGAAAGCTTGCCTATGGGCAACAGAGCTGTTTTTAATGGGCTCTGTGGCTAGGAAGGCTTTCCATTTATTCTTTTACTCTTTTTCATCCAGTTTTTTTCCTCTGGGGGGAGGTGTAGATAGAGGCTGGAGATGTCCAATGTCATATAACTCTCTCTTATGTCTTGTATTAGTGTGTGTGTTGTGTCTCAGAGCACTTTCTGCTATAGGCTGACCAATCAGAGAAGGGCATTTATCTACATCAGAAGCACACAGTGTGTGCAAACAAGCAGGTTGACACATAATTAGGCCTGTGCAGTTCACACTTTGATGATCCAATTTCAGTTCATTAAAAAACATTTACACACAGAGACCAGCCCCCTATCTTGAGGGTCTGTGCCCTTATGCTCTGCAGTCGCTCATGAAGTATCCATGGCAACAAGACGGGACATGGAATGACACGAATACAACCGAGACCTTTGAAATTGCTATTACAACCAAACAAAACAAACCAAACCAATACAAACATGCCCAGCTCACTTATTGCAAGAATAAAGTGAACTACATTCTGTTATTCATTTGAGAAGAGTCCACTCAAACATTTCAGTGTGGATGTCAAGAACTTAAAATGTCTTGAGATTCAAATACAAAACATCAAAATTCAAAGCTGCAAAGGTTAGATAGGGGAGATTTAGATTGTCAGTGTTCAATCAACTATAAATCATTGTTATTTTAGAAGTATTATATTTACTGTTAGTATTTATTAATATTTTAGCTTTTATTTTTTATTTTAATTTTAGTTTAGGTAATTCTGCAGAATTACAAGTGAAGTCAGTATTGCATGAAATAAAGTCAGCATTGTGAGATAAAAAAAAAAGTAGCAATTACATAATTTTTTTATTCAGTAACAAAAACGGTCATCCATTATTTTGTCATTTTTATTTGTTTGTGTTTGTTAAAAATTCTATTTAGCTTTCAGGATTAGTATTAGGTATTCTAGTACCTGAACTTATTTTATTTCAGTAGCTTTCAGGCAAACATTCATGTAATATGTATATTTTATTTCTATTAAGGAAAACCATTTTTTATGGTTTTAGTTTTCAATAACAGCACTGATGTCAATTAAAATTATGCTTATAATTTTGATCTGTTTCTCACGCAAAGGTATTGTATGATTACAGATAACTTCATATGCTGTAGTGGTGCTTTCATTGGTCTCTATGAATTGTTGATGTATAAAAAGAAAGTCTTTGTGAAGATAAAACATTTTTTTATGGGGGGAAAAATAACAGTATATGGGTTTGGAAGGACATGAGGGTGAATAAATGAATAGCTCAACTAATTTTTTTAGGGAAACCCTCTGTTGTCCACCAAACCTTTATTGGAACATTAATCAAAATGTCATTTAGATTAGAATCTTAATAGTTTCATTTAATGTGCTTTGGCCATAGAGTCAAACTGAAGAGCCATGTCCACATAACTGAATCATTCCCATGTATTTATAGACATAACTACAGAAATTAGTTACATGCAGGTACATATATGTATATACAATACAATGTTAAAAACATCTACACAAAAGTATCTATTGGTCAATTTAAATAAAAGTACAGTAGTTAACAAACTTGGGTCCCATCATAGTAAACCATGCATAGAAATTCAGCACTGTTTATTTATTTATTTTGCAGATTGTAGGTTAACTCTGGAGAACTAAGTAATTATTGTCTTCTTTGTACATTGTATATTCAACTACACCAACCTTCTGTTTTTATCCAGTCACACACCGAATCGCAGGTGGACTGTCGCCTCGGAGATCTTTGAGTGACAGCGAGGATGATGACCTGCCCAACGTGACCTTGGAGAGTGTGAATGAAACAGGATCCACTGCCCTGACTATCGCCCGCGCCGTGCAAGAGTAAAGACACCTTCATCATTAATCTGCAATATTCATAACCCAGTCCTATCTATCATTGTGATATATGATGGTAATTCTCAGAGCTCACTGTGTGCAGTGATATCATATCCAGGATGACAGAAAATTTTGAAATACATTTTTTAGATTGTGATAGGAACGGATGCGCAAATAAATATGTTTTAGACTAGCATAAAAACAAATATTGTTTAATAAAAACAGTCTTAAAACTAAAACCACTCCCCCTTTCTACTAGTGATAGTCATCTTACATACACAGCTTTTCCGCTCTTACTAGTCGAAACTTACTACTTTATAAAATATACTCTTGCCTCACCATATGATTAACAGATAAGTATAAGATAAGATATGAATAAGAACAAGAGTTGAATCCAGCATAGGTAAATACAATAAAAAAGGATGGATAAAACCAATACAAACATTTGCACAAACATTCCCATAAATTTGCTAAAATGAGAGCTTTCTGCAAGTCTGTACTTCCTTTCAGGCCATGCCTACTTACATAGGAAATGCAAATATAAATAAAATGCGCAATAACAGTAAAGCACAAAATAAAAGCAGTGAGGGAAGACAACTTCAAAAAATCTCCATTACATAGATATTTAAAAGTAAACTGATATTTTAGACATTTATTTTATTTTTTGAGTGTTTATTTAAAATGTTATTTTTTTTTAAATAAAGGATTAGATATGGCACATATACCTGAAGTGTAAACAAGTAGGGACAAAGGCTATAGCTGGCAGTTCTGCCTAAATGTGTGTGGAAAAGACAAAGGCGCCAGTACGATTCATAGAAAGTTACAGAAGTGAATATTAGTGTGAAAGAGAATGTGTTTTATTGCTTATTGGACCTGTTGGTTTCTTAAATCAATAAGGATTTGTTCCAGTGAGTCATCTACCCCTGGTTTCACAGACAAGGCTTAAGCTAGTCCCAGACTAAAATGTATGTTTGAGGTGTCTCAACTGAAAATATCTTGCTCTGACATATCTTAAATATGTCAGCGTCATTGTTGTGTGTGAAGATGTTTTCTTCTAAGGAATTTTGCAAAAGTTGCTTAACTTATTTAACTAAGGCCTAGTCCTGGCTTAAGCTAAGCCATGTTTGTGAAACCAGGCCCTAGTGTTTATACGGTATACTGATTCTATGTGGTTATAGTTTAGGGACAGCACTTTAAATCTGAAAAAAAAAAAAAAAAGACACCCTGGGGACATTTCCAAAGATTTTGACTGGGGAAAAAAAACCTATTCATAAACAATACCAGTTATATTTTTCCTTATTTATTGTATTATTATTTTTATTATTATAACTGGCTTTATACATTCTCAGAAACACAGGTAGAAAAGCTTTCATGGAATGGTACCTTTAAAGCATGAATATTAATACTGTTAAGTATTTATACATCTACATAATAGTACCTAGATGATACACATTATTGCTTTTAGAAAAGGTACTGTCCCAGTGACAGCTTTTGTACCTTTTTTTTAATGAGCACATTTATATTTTTACGTGTTTGGCAGATGCCTGACTTAAAGCATATTCAGGGTAAACATTTTGCAGGAATGGCCTTGTTTAACCGGTTGAGCCTCAGGAACTGATTTGAGTCTCAGACGGAGTGTGTGCTTCAGGTTGAATGTGTTGTGGACGCAGGTGCAGGAGTCGATGCAGGTTTATGTATCCCCTGACCCGTGATCAGCTGAATAATGAATGGACGTCATTCTTACCTTTATTATTATATTAAACTGATAAACTGGTCTCCAGACAGTGATGCTGCCCTGCACGTCACCACCACTGGAAAGCCCCTCTGGTGTTCTCCAGTGGGAAACATACAAACAAAAGACGGAACATAAATGACTTTGCTGAGTTTAGTCTGACGGCAGCTGCTGTTTCCCTCCCTGCTTCTCTCTTGTTGACAACAGCCTAATGTTTATTCTTACAGTAAAACTTAGATGGAGTTCCTCTGACCTCAGACTAAAAATTCCAAACTGCAAATGAGCACATAGCCCTGATGGAATGTGGAAAATAGTGACTGCATTTTAAAGAATGTAGATATTGTTTGAAGGAGGAGAAAATATCTAGGATGTTTTCTTTTGTTCTTTTCCTCTTTGGGCCCCAAAAGTAATGGAGTGTGCCAAAAGCTACAGGTGCCCCTTGTTGACCCCCCTCCACACACACACACACACACACACACACTCACACACTCCACTCCTGCAACCCAAAAGAAACAGGAAGTGGCTCTGTGGGGGGTTAAAAAGGCCTCTTCTGCCACTCAGAAAACATTTCCAGTGAGAAGTAGGCACCTGTCTAATTTATCCTGACAAGAAAATATACTTGAAATTAAAAAAAGGCAGATTCCCTTATACCAAACATATGCACAGTAAATGTAGGATATTCATTTCGCTAAATAAACATTTGATACTCTTTTTTGATCTTTAAATTACAAATGTACATAATAATGTAAAATGTTATAGAATTGTGTTAACTTTTATAAGCCTATATATTTCTGAACCAAACGGAAGTGCAAAAAATAGTAGCTTTTAGTACAGTTTTCTAAACACGCCCACGTCCTGTTTGCAAATATTACTACGTCGGACTGGTTAGCATATTCACAACTTATTTTTAACCATGAATATTTTTTAAACTCCATTAGTAAACACCAACAAGGCCTAAATTATCTTAGATTAACAAGGATCACGCGAACTCTTTTAATATTTGCTTGTTCGTCTGTGGGAATATTGCCACAGAGATCCACTCAGGTTATGGGAGAATTTAAGGGAATTAAACTTCTGCTGGTATAATTATAGATGACTGCAGAATAGGGTGGAAAAGGAGACATGTTTAGCGTCACTTCACCTGCAGAACATTGTCTTATGGCACCCGTTGATTATTATTTGCTTAGCTCCCTCAAGTGGCCATTAAAGGAAAGATTTTTTTTTTCCTGATTTGTTTTACATGTGAGTTTATTCCCACACATTTCCAGTTTGTGTGTGCGTGTATAAATATTAATTTATAATAGTAAATATTATTTCTAATAATTAATAAAATCATTAATGAATAGAATACTAATTTATTTAAAAAATATATATTGTTGGTCCTTACAAGGGAAATTAATCATTAGAAATGCAAAATGAAGTTTAATGTAAAAATTAACCATATTTTGGGGACAAATTTGTACCAAAAAGTGAGAAAAACCTGACACAAGTGCCAAAAGTTTTTTGGGGGGATGTCCTCATTTAAAAAAAGAAAGAAGGGGGAAAAAAGAAAACAAAGACTTTTTGAAATTGTATATTGTACATTTCTGTAAGGTTAGGGGTAGGGGTAGGCTTAGGTTTATGTGTAATACTGTATATAAAAACAGTAAAAGTCTATGTAATGTCCCAATTTAGTTAGCAAAATAACTGTATGTGTGTGTATGCTACAGTGCTACACTGTGGGGAACAAAATAATTGGGGACCCCCAAAATGAAAGTGTAAAAACAGACTTTTTGTAATGGGTAGGTTTAGGGTTAGGGTTGGTTTAGGGGACAAAAAGAAAAAAATACTGTTTGGTCAGTGTAGAAGTCATAGAAGTCTATGGAAAGTCCAGAAAGTTACAGCAAGTTACAGAAACAAACATGTGTTTTTAAATGGTATCCTTAATCGCTTCCAATAAAATTAGAAATCACGTGCTGTCGTTGCAGTTCCCTGTTGCCGTTCAGCATCGAGAGCCTGCGGAGGCCCAGGCCTTCAGAGTCACCCGACTCAAAGAGGAGACGCATTCACCGCTGTGAGTTTGAGGGATGCAATAAAGTTTACACCAAGAGCTCTCATCTTAAAGCCCACAGACGCACACACACAGGTGAGCCAGCCCACATTTACATCAGGTCAAGATTTCATAAAAATTATATGTTCCTGTCACATACTTTATTTAATGATTTATTCTGTATATGTTTCTCTCTCTCTCTCTCAGGTGAGAAGCCATACAAGTGTACGTGGGATAACTGCACATGGAAGTTTGCTCGCTCTGACGAGCTGACCCGACATTACCGCAAACACACCGGAGTCAAACCGTTCAAATGCAGCGACTGTGACCGCAGCTTCTCCCGCTCGGACCACCTCGCCCTCCACCGCCGCAGACATGCCCCACAAACATGCATAGTGTAAACTAGACGTTCGATGGACAATATAAGCAGACAGAGCAGGTCTCTTTCTGCCAGTGTCGCATGCAGAAGGTCTGGAATTACTCCTCGCACAACAAGGAGATGAAAGACATGGGAATTTGACAGGAATGAGAGACCATGTTGAAGATGAGGTCCATGTATTATGAGATTCATCTACATTTATCTACATTTCCCTCATTTGGTTTATCTTCTGCACTTTTATGTGAGGTTTATTCATAAAGGTGAGAGCCACAGAGTCTTATACTAACTAATAAAAGCCATGTGCAGTTAAAGGTGTTGGATACAATTTTTACATATAATTAGTAGCTATTGAATCAGCAAGCAACATTTTGATATTCACTTAACATTGCTTACAAAAGCCAAAGGTATCTCAATTATCTTTCATTACATATGAAGCGTTCAGATGTAAAACCCATGAGCAATTTTCTCAGGCTCCAATATTTATGTTATGAACCTATTCGGGGCGTGGCCAAACGGAGGGTGTGTGGCCAAACCGCACTGTTCCGATATGAGATCTGATAGGCTATTATCTACTGGTTGAAAATCGTATATAGCACCTTTAAATGTATTTGATTCAGGTTTTCTTCAGGTTTGCTCGTGGAAGCCTTGTAGAATTGCATATCACAATAGTTTCAAAATATTTACAATTCATTTTGCAATTTATTTTTGTCTAAAAACATTGCAGAGGAGCCTAATTCTGTTCAGTGCAAGCTTTGGTTATGCATTTAGCAAATACAAGTCACTTTGGGGAAAAACTGTAATTTATGCAGGGTAATAATGGCATGGCTGTCATTGTGTAGAAATAGTACAAATTTGTTTCAGTTAAAAAGACACATACGCAAAACTAGAAAAATAAGGCAAATAAACATTAAACATTACATTATCACAATTCACATTCTAGCTTCATATTCTGCATGGGCTCCAGTTATCACTTTATTATGAATTTGAAATTGTTGTTTTATATATATATATATATATAAATATATATATTACTGAATGTGAGGAGATGGCCGTACCATTGATGTAGTATTCTGTCCTCTCAGGAGGGAGTCATTTGAGGGAGACATTCTCTCCCACCGTTTTAAATTTTCCTTGCATCATTTGTGCACAAAACTAGTGTAGCAGATGTCTGTATATTTTTTAGTCTTTACCATGTGGTATATAATTTTTGTTTGTTTGTATTGTATGTCATATATTTGTTCTGTATTCCGAGATTTGCACCCTTCTGTCCATAAATATGTGATGCCAAAAGTATTTTACAGGGAACCCAGTGACTAAAAATCATGAGTGTAAATGATCGTCAAATGGGCATTCCTTTTAATTTTAATTTTTTTTTTCTTCTACAATGATGTATCTGTAAATGATGTTATGGTAAACATTTCAGTTTTATATGGATTTAACTGTGAATTTATACATAAATACAGTATATGTTAGAAAAAAGGCATGAATAAAAAGCACAGATTTGTATGTACAGAAAAGACTTGTGTCACTTTAAAGACCACAAAGGCCCAAATGCATATGAATAATGAGTTTAAAGATTAAGCGATAGACTTAATCTTACTACACAGAACAGAAAAAAGGTACAGTACTGTCCTAAGGTACAAAAAGTGAAAAGGTACAAATATTTACTTTTAAAGTATTAATATGTGCCTTTAAGGTACCAACATGTACTTTCAAAGTACTAAAATGTATCATTAAGGTACTAATATGTATGGTTTAGAGTTAGGTAAGGTACAAAGATGTACCTTTTTACTTTTGTACCTTATGGTACTTAGGATGGCTTCTTTAGGCTTTAGGCCTTAGGATCTTAGGACTTAATAAGAACATTCCTAGACAACACTGGGGCTACAGGAAGCATAATATTTTCCACTTTTATATTTTACAATAATATGAAATTATTATATGCTTTATTATAACATATGCCTACATTTCTCCTCGGAGTTTTTGCATTGACCAGCTAAGCTCGGTTTTAATGTACTTCTTCAATTCACCACAAGGTTGCAGTAGTACGCCATTGTTCACAGACTCCTTGTAATCAGTTCAGACAGCTGTCGTAACCTGGTCTCAATCAGGTCAGTTCACGACACTCGGTTTAACCTTTAACCCACCTTTACCCTGACTATGTCAAATATTTTAACGGAATGCCATCCGTTTTCCGTGGGTGTTGTCAGTATAGGCCTACGTTAAGCGATCATACTTTTTTGTTTTCTTTATATATTTGCATATTAGCACAAAATATTGTAATTATATTAAATATAAAATATTGTGCCTGGACATCAAACTAAGAATAGGTATTAGTTAAACCTCCTTTTGCCATAAAGGTTACTCATAAACTACTATAGTTTGAAGTTTGTTTGTTTTATATTCGTTAAATATTAAATGTGTTAAAAATGGATTACATAAGAAATATAATCTTGACAAGATTTATTGGATAATAACTATCCCTAATTAAAGAAGAAGAAGAGGAAATCTTTAATCATTCTGTTTGGTTTAGACAGGCCTACATCACGGAAAAAAATACAATGATAATAATAAAAGTTTAGTTTTGCTTGCGGCACAGTTTATTAACGTTAAAACATTCATGTAGCATTTATCTAAAAGAATGCTTCAAATCTAATTTACTTTTAAAATTACAGAATAAAAGTCTGTTTCTGTAGTAATTAGCATACTATTGTAATATATCATAGGCATATGTGGTAATCTTTATTTAGAAGGTTGCTTTTGTGTTTGTTTTCCTGTGGTATGTTAGAGATGACCTTTAAATGTTGATTTAAGACCGGTTTCACTGATTTTTTTCTCTCTCGTGATTTGAATGGAATTTCAGTTGCCGATGCCTCTCTTGATACATAGCATTGATTTTACTGAACGTTGGAAATGTTTTCTTATCATTTTAGCTCTTTTTGATAGGAAAATTGAGACATATTAATGCGTAACAACACTTAATAAAAGCGAAGCTTAATTCATGACTGCAGCTGTTTTAAATCAAGCTTTAAGGCCAGTGTCACACTTCCACAGCCGTCAGTAGGACAAGCAGACACACTGAGTGTGTTTGTGTTGGTTGGAAATAGATCCTGCATGTCTCAATCAGTCATCTCCCTCTGATCTGAGAGGATGAGAAACACCTTATGAAAATATTGTTTATCTGACAGTAAAAACAGCAGTAAGGCTTGTTGTTCCCCTTTCCTCTGCCTCATAATCCAAACAAAAGAATCTCTGTCATAACAAAACCGCTGAGCACTCTTCAAAACAGAAAGAAAGAGAGAGATTGAGTGTGTATATTTGTACGGAAAAAAAGACATAGACAGGATGTTCGTATTTTTGTTGGCACATGCTTTGCTCACTTGTCTTGCTTTTGCTCTTTCTTTTTTTCTGTTTTATCTCTTTAGGAGAATTTTTGTATAGCATTTTGACTTTGTCTAGGCCCCCGAAAAATTGTGCACCAGTGATCAAAAGGTGTTCTTACGTAAGTCACATTACAAAAAAACAACCGATGCCAACACCATATGAATCACAGAAGCAAATGCACAAGGTTCAGCGAAGCATTTGCAGGTTTGAGCAAGAATCAGGTGTCCGTGCACATCTGTGGTGCAACGCTACAGGTTTCACAACAGACCCAAGGGCATTAGAAGAGTGCCAAGCGAACAAAACGTGATTGCAATACTTGCACTGCAGGCTGCCAGACTCCACAAAGTCTCTGTCATGTTTTAGTCACAATTATACTGGTGCCATTGCAGCAAAATTACACCCAGAGGTTCAAAGGCTAAACTGATAATTGTAAAGGTGTGCTTTTTATAACCACCCTATGAGTCATTCTTTGTTATGCACAATGCTGGTGCATGAACAAACTTGAAGGTTTTATCGAGAGAGAGAGTAAATGTTTGCATGGTGCCTCAAAGAATGTTTTTGAAGCCAAAGTTATTTCATATTCTGAAGTTTTCTGGCTTATCAAAGGCCTATTATACACAATGGTCTGATGTGTTAAACAGAGAAAGCCTGCACGCTAATTTACAGCGAGCCTAAATAGTGACACATTAAGAGAGAATGTGATTTTTAACTGCAGTGTCACAAGCTTTTCTTGTCTCTGGCATTCGGCTAACCAACCCTGTAACTGACCATTTATGAGCAGTAACAGAATTCTCTTAGAGATTGTGAATGTTCCGAAGCCACTGTCTTCTGGGTAACCACTGAGCAGCTATACAAATGCAGTCACGTAATTGTTTACTTCCCATTTACTCCCATTACAGGCAGTTCTGAGGCTGCATTTATAATCCAGCTAATTGAGCTTGGGGGATGGCAGTTCTGGTAAATATTTGGCAATTCCTCTTTGTGTCAGGAACATAAAGTCATATTTGTCTGAGGAAGCTGCTGTTATTCTGGCTTTTTAATCGTAGAGTGTTCGCATTTGCTGTGGTGAGATTTTGGAGCAGCTCTCAGGAAAGCCGTCAGTGTAAAGATCCGCAGCAAATGGTAGTGACAAGGTGAGGAAATGAGAATGCTGGTTGTGTTTGGAGACCATGTCTGATTGACGGCAATGGTTTTTTCCATGCCTCTCTCATCTTTTTTCTTACTATCCATATGAATGTTCCCATGGAAGTGAGGGAATCCCTGCCCAGGACAGACGGTTTCTGTCTACACAGAGAGCCACATATCCCTGCCTTTTTTCCTAGGTTCGTGCATCATCCTTGACTCATCCACCTCCACCAAATACGCTGCCTTTTCCAGATTAGCAGGTTAATTCCATGCAGTTATTCAACTAAAGACTTACACCAGAATGTTAAAAACTTATGCCATACTGGAAAAAGGTGAGTGAACTCACCAGGCATGCTGGCCATGAAAGAGTTCATTAAAAAAACATTTATTTTTGATTATTCAATAATCAATAAATATTATAAAATAATATATAATAATTTAATTTGTACATTTATAATTTGGAATATTTTCCCATAATTTGTGTTATATATGTATATATATATATATATATATGTATTTGGTCCGTAAAAATGCACCTAAAAAAAAAAAAAAAATTATATATGCTTATATATATGGTGGCTCAATGTTATGAATATTCCACATATGTATTACAACAAGAAGGCAGTATTCTGCATAAATATTCAAAATGTATACCATCAAAATGTTTGATTAATTAATTTGATTAATGAAAATTGTCAATAATGTACAGTATGACATAAATACAAATAATATTACAAAATATTTACATTTACTAACCCAAACGGAGCATCCAAAGTGACTTAAAATCACAGAACATTTGAATGGTAGTGTGTACGCAAAACCATAATTTTAAAACAATTGATAAACATATAAAAAACTTTACCTTTCCATTAGATTCATAACATTAGCAAGGACAGGATATTTTTATATTTACAATATAAAATTTCAATATAAAATAAACTGAAAAGAGGACACAATAGAAAATGTTTATTTAAAATTGTAATAATATCTAACAATATTAAAGTCTTTAAAAAAAGTGACAGTGAATTCTTTCAAAAACTTTCCCAAAACTTTTAAAGGATAGTGTACATGATATATTATGTTCCAATATGATATATTGCTATAATATATTATATTATGTAGGCTACATGATATTATATACTTAGAAAAAAAAAATCTCACATTTTCCACAGTCCAGTGTTCATCTTGAACCCTGCTGACCATCCAGTCAATCTCAAAATACTGTACATGCTGAACAACATGTAGCTATCATTTACCATGAGGCATAATGCCCATGCAAGAGGACAGATATTGATTTGGATATGTCAGATATGCCTGTTCAGCTGTGACGAACCATAAGGCCATTCTAAAATATCTGGGAATAGTGACGTTAAGCCTGATCTGGCCAGCGATCCCGATGGATGTGATTGAGGAACATCTGCAGTCTTTCTTCTGTGGAATGAGCTAAGGAGCTTCATCCCACTCAGGTCAGTAAGTCAGTGGATGCGTGTGCGAGGGTGGGAGGCGAGGGTTCAAGGGTCGCTAGCACAATTCTGTTTGGTGTTTTTTATGCTATTGTGTCTAAGGTCTCTAATGTACTATTGAAAAGGGAGTTCGGAATGCTGTTTTCCATCAACACTGGAGAGAATGTGAAGAGTGAAAACACGAGGGGAGTGAAAGACATTGGGAGAAATTTGCAGGCGTCTGATCCGTCAAGTAGACTACATTTGTGTGTGCAAGAGTGCGTGTCCACGTGTGCATCGTGTGTGTGCGTGTGCATTAAAAACGAGAGCTTCCAAGAGCATGGGAAAATGAGAGCGGCTAGTTCATATTAGCGAGCCCCCAGGACAAAAGTGAGGGGGAAGAGCAATTCGCTCTGAAAGTTTTGGAATGGCTGTCCGCCCGCGCACAAATTGCCTTGCCACCTTTGAGACATATATGCATACCATAAACTAACAGAAAACAAATGTCTTGAGACTTTCAAAGTCAAACAGAACCTTCTTACATCCTTACCTCCCACACTAGCACAGCTCCACAGATTGCAGGAGTTCCGGTTGGGTTACGTGAACTTCTAACTTGGGTTAAGTGATTTTTTTCATGTATAGTTATGGACATCATTCAATGGCTTTACGTGGCTCATGAATTCCTGTCAACTTGACCGTATTACAATATCCAACCTTCCTATTAATACATTCATACATGCAATGTCAGAAATCAAGCAAAAATGCCCCAGAAATTTAAAATGGAATTTAATTATTTTATATAACATTCATATATTTCATAATATTTGATTTAGTATGAGTTTTGTGCTGATGCGGTAAGTAGCATTTACATATATATATATATATATATATATATATATATAGGTAAATATAGATGCTTTTTATATTAAAAGCATATTGGCTGTTACTAAAGCGGATATTCTGCATTACTTTAATCTATATACTTAACTTAACAACTACCTTGCAAAGTATTAATAAGCAGTAAATTGGGAATTTATTGAAGAAAAAAGTTGTAGTTAATGCATTGCTTTTTAAAATAAAAAGACACTTTTTAAAATAAATAATAATAAATAAAATAAATACTATGCACAATAGTGCATTCCTAAAGGTAAAAAAGCACTGGGCAGAACGTATAATTCCAAATATCGAATATTATTTATCTTTATAAATATATTTACTGGCTTAAAATGAATTATAAAAGTATTTAATAATATTCAATATCTCATATAATTTAATATTGAATTATACATAAACTAATGGCTCACAATTGCTTTACTCAACAACATTTTAGTTAAATTTATATTAAACTACACTCCCACACAGAAACAAAAAGTCAGATTTTTTTAAATACAAGCTACATCTGGTCTGTGTTATTTGAGGTTGAATGGCTGCAGGGAAGAATCTGAGGGAGCTTCTATGCTGCCCTGTGGCAGGGTCACTGACCAGTAGCGTCCATTTCTTTCAAATATGCGCATATCTCCTCACAATACACATCTAACCTGTTTTTGGCAGTAACACCTGCCACATCTGTTTTCTGTCAACAAAAAGCTGGTGGAAAAAGAACTTGTTTGTGGCATTACACAAATGTTTAAACCTTTAATATGCGTCAACACCTTTCACCTTTGCTCTGTGCGTGTGTGCGTGTTTTATGGCAGGTGTGTGGTCACTAGCCGACAGTGGTGGTGCTCACCTTACACAGAGCTTACACACAGAGTGAATGAAAACATGATGAGAACCCATTAGCTTCAATTATCTGTTGTCATGGAAGCTTGGGCTGCTGCCAGTCATCAGAAGGATTACCCATTAATAGAACTCAGATATTTTAGACAATAAACGTTTTGTTTTTTTAACTAGAAACATGGACTGCTTGAACTTGTGCTTCAAACCTTTTATGAGTCTGGTCAAGCATGACACATCTTGAGAAGTTACTCCTATTTGCGTGACATTTGCTTGCCCTTTCCTTGTCTATTGTGCGTGATTGTGCACTTTAAACTGTCATTTAAACTGTCAAAATAGTCCTATATAATTAATGTTTAAAAGCTTTAATGATAACAAATGAGATCTGCAAAACATTCAGACAATTACACGTAAACCAGAAAGTTTTACAAAGAGTTATTGAAAGCACTCAATTATGAAACATAATGGGGATTTGGAATAAACTTGCCTTTCACCTCAAACTAATCTAATATCTGAATCACTAGCATTAATCATTTATGCGCGCTCCGGGTAAAAACGGGATAGTGAGTGGGCTGTTTACAGAAGGAGGAGGTCGCCCGTTCTCCTTGTTCTACACTTGATAAGTAGTCATTGAGAAAATCTGTCAGGTTTATGGCATATATACGTGTGTGAGACACTGGATAGTAAATCAATAAATGCTCTTATTCATGTTTTGATTTTCTGCAGCTGCACAGAGTGTGTAGGCATTTTTATTTCCCTTAAGAACACTCAAGAGGGTCTTAGCCTTAGTTTTATATTTGCATAAACATTAACAGATATAGTGACTTATTAGAGTGTACTTTGAGCAAAAATCTATCTATAGAAATCGATGCAGAGTGATGGTTGAATAATTATTAATGGAGTTTTGTATGAAAGATGATGTCATCCACTAACCTCAACAAAAGGCAAAATATAACAGGTAGTGACATCATAGCTTTTGGTGAGCAGTCACTATAAGGGGTAAGTTGTCACAATGCGAAAAGCATATTAGAACTTTTTGCTTGCTTACAAACATGATTTTTTTGTTAAAACAAACTATATCTATCTATCGATCTGAACCTTTTGTAAAACCTATATTAGAATCTCACTGATTCTTAAATAACACTGAACTACAGCTATTATGTGGCTTCAGAAGAATACACTTCTTTTCCTGTTCAGATTAAACGTATCTTAAATGTATGTATGTCTGCTTTGCCTGATTTAAATGTGATAATATGTGATATCTATATATTGTTCTTTGACATTTTAGTAGTCTACAAGCGAAGTAGTTACCTTTTACCTTACCTCTTCTATAAAAACGGCTTTTATGTGCCTCCAAAACCCTGAAATATATCCCTTATGACAACTAGCCCCAGGTAGTAAGCTTTGCTTTACGGGTCAATTACATTTAATGTAAACGGTTCTGAACATTCATTATGGGTCTCATTTCGCTAGTTTTTTCTCATGCTGACTCAGCCTCAAACAAGGCACATCAATCAATTCATCTATAAATATTCCGTTCCTATGACTTTGATGGTTCTTAAATACGATCCTGGCCAGTCCTACACAGACCACTAATTTAAGTGTGCTTAATAAACAAAAGGGTCAGAATTAACAAAGCGGTCACTGCATGTGAATGTGTTTCCGCAATGACACAATCAAACAACTCTCAAGCGTTCCCATGCTAACTGCTTTAGCCGCAGCTGTTTTAGTACATCAGCTCATGAGATTACCTCTCAGTGAAGAAACTCGCAGTACTTCATGGTTCACCGTCTGCCATTTTGTTTTCCTCACGCTGAGGTGCGAGAGTACTGAGAGACTGAATCACGGACGCGGACTCTGCAGGCCACTGAATCACCCGCTTTTTAACACATAGATGCGTATCAGTGTCCGAGCTGTCTTCTGGAAGCTTAAGTTTGTCTTCAGCTATGGCAAACAAATGTCAAGAGCAACCATGAGCAACACACACCCCCTCAGGAGCAGCACTGTTGATGTTTAAGAGGGGAAAGTACCCATTTGAAACCACTGTCCATTAAGGTATTAAGAACATGATTAGAACCATAAGCTCAAGCTCCCATGTGTTCATTCAATGCTTATTATGTTTCCACAGTGTGTTGGGAACAGGTCCTCCTGTCTGTGTGGGTGGTCTGTAAAGCTACACTGGAAAAATTGCAGCAAAAACAGCATGTTGTATCGGCCCACGGCCAGAAGCCCAGATGTGACATTAATTGTTTGTAATCTGCTCAATGAGCCAGTAGTCCCTTTTCACACTCAGTAAATATAGGGTAGACTTTGTAAGTTAAACAATAAAACTTCATATTTAAGTTCAACAAAGAGGAACAGGAAATTTAATGTTTTTAAAGTAATTCAACCAGACAGATACATGACCTCTGCTGGTTTTGTGAAAAGACAGAATGTGTGCTGTGGATCCAAAATTCACTTTTTTCTGCACCTGTCAAGGGCGAGTGAACTGAGAAAAATTAAACAGAAATATCTTATCAGAATGTCAAATTTTTTTTTACATGTACAGCGTGAACAGACAGCGTTATTAAGTGTTATGAATATATGCTTATAGCCGCTGACGCTGAATTGCGTGCTTCACATTCCAAGTTCAGCGAAATGCTAATTTAGGAAAAACATGATTGCAATTATGCAATATAAGCAATATTCTGCAATGAGGATACTAAAAAGCTAAACAGATAAAGTGCTCCGTTCATCCAGTCGACACCGACACTTTTAATACTATGTAAATAGTAACGTTAATCCAGTGTAGCTACAGTTTATGAATAGCCTACCCAGGATTAAAAGTTAACCCCGGGTAAATTTTAAACAGTTTGAAATGAAGATAGCCCAGTATTCCGTTTAACTGGGGTTTAGAATAAACCTGTTTCAAGTGAAAAAAGCCCGTAAAGACAGCTTAGGCAAATTTCTGACATAAAAATCATGTTTTTATGATTTGAATGTATTGTGTTTGTGTAATAAAGTTGAGTTTTATACTTGCTAAATGTTCTCTTTTGGCAAGCACTCTGAACCCTGACTATAGGTATGCTGCAGCGTTGACAAATTTTGCATAAGTCAAAACAGAACCGAGTTTGCATTTCTGGTTCTCAATGTCCTGAAGTCAGTGCGTGTTTTGAAAAGGCTTAGAGCTTAAAGTGCCCCTATTATGGGTAATGGAAGGTTCATATTTTGGTTTTGGGAGTCCCGACAACAGGTTGACATGCATGCAAGGCCCCAAAAAACATTTTCACTGTCTTATAATATGCATTTATTTACCTTTTTATTATTTACCTTACTTGCTCAACGATTCGCTCAACAATTCATTTTTCCAAACCCCTCCTTTGCGTGACGCTTATCTGCAGCGATTGGTCAGATTGGTGTCATTTGATCATGCCTGTAATAGGCCTTATTCAGCCCGCCGCCATTTTAATTCGAAAACGAGGCTGTGAGGGATATAGGCTAGTAGCAGACCAGCAGCGTTCGCTATGGCGTATTGTTGTGTACCCGAATGTCGATCGTTTAGCCGTAATAAAGCGATAACACATCATTTCACACATTCTGAAATGTATGCAAATATTCACTTATTATGTTAGAAACAATCTCTATGAATGTAGGCTATTAATTCAAATTATTATTTTTTTTATGGAAAAGTGATTGTATTTCGTTTTGTATTCTTATTAAGTTTAGAAACATTATTGGAACGTTTTATGTTTGTAAATTCAAGTTTGTTAGTTTTTTTCTTAATAGCCTCCCAAGACAGAAAGTAAAGTAAATATTTGATCAGCTTAACCTTCTCAAATAAACACAGTTTTAGATATAAAAAATGTAATGCATTTCACAATATATATATATGAAGATAGCCTATAAATATTGATATGACAAATTTAATCATTTGTGCAAGAGTGGAAAATTGAAACGCCCTTATTTTTCCTCATAAGGTTAAGATTATAGCCTCTCATTCGGAACGGCAAAGAGTTTTATTTGTGTGCACTTACAATATCAACACAATTTTTTTTTTTTTTTAAATAGGCTAAAGAAAACAAACAGGGTGGCTTTCTGCAGTCTCGATCTTGAGCAGTAACTAAATATTACAATAATAAAATAATGCTATGTTGGTGAAGTTAATGTAAAAAATCCAACCTGTCATTCTTAACACGAAAAACAGCAATAAAAGTAGGCTTAGATGTGTTTGAAACCCTAATTGATAGATTTAATGAGACATTCGTTCGTATTAAATTGTTCTGATTTGATCAAAATGGCAGCGGGCTGAATAAGGTGTATGTCTGACAAAGCAGGCTTTGTGAGTGCAGTGCTGCTTTGTGTACAATGTTCCCGGGGAAATAGCTATGCTTGCTGCACCTTGTGGCAAAGAGTAAATTGAATCGCAATAAATGGCATCCAAAATAAAGGTTTTTGTTTATGTAAT
>JAUMHE010000042.1:6106265-6132908 GCA_032359235.1 Enteromius mattozi
GAGTGGCGGGAGATAAAAAAGGATATGAGAAGTGATTGCAAACCCCTGTGTCAGCGTGATCCTTATAAAATATAACAGTAATATATGTGTGTATACTGTGTATATTTACTGTGTATATATAAATACAATCAAGTGCATGTATATATTTAAGTATGTCCAGTATTTATCATGCAACCATGCTGTTGTTTGTTTATAGCCTACAGTTAGATTTTTTATGGCAGGCAATTTTATTTAGGCTTCAAAATACAGGTCTCAGAGCTTATTTTCTGCAATCCAAAGCAAAAGCAATTCAAAAATATATGAATGAAAAAAATGTCTTTCGTCATGAAAACCAGGGTGATAGTAACTTACAGTTTGACCTACAAAATACATTACCACTGCAGCACTCTATTAATTTGACCAAAAATTTAATCCTGTAATTAAGATTTTCATGCTATTGCAGATGTACCGAAAAGAAGAGTCACTTTTAATTAACCTTTGATTTAACTGAGGACTGTGTGTCTAAGAGAATCCCTTTGAAAATTCAAGGGGCTTTAGCCTTGCATTTGAACATTTAACCCGACCATCCAGCTGCATGATTAGTGCTTGAGGGAAGCAGTAAAAATTGGGTGATATGTGGAATGCTGTAAATCAGACATTTTTTGCCCCAAAACTGACACGACTGCTTGAACTTTGCTGGCTTATATAAAGGCAAATGTAATTGTTACTTTGGCTTTGTTGGTCCTTTGACTTCCCAATTCACATAACTACAAAGCTATCAAGTCTTAAGAGTTGGAATAGATTGGGCTAACCCGATTAAATGGTCCTTCTCTCTGACACTGTCCATAACATGTACAAATCTGTGAGAAATGAAGCCGTTTCCTTTGTCTTTGGCACTTTTGTTTGTTTACAGCAACGGGAGACTCATTTGTATTGATCTGGCTGGGACAGGTTATGAGAAAGTGCAGCTTATGATGTTTTGAGGGCTGAAAGTGAAGAAAAAACTAGGGGCCCTATGCATTAGAGAAATAATGTTCACCCTGGGGGTTTAAAACCTCCATGTAGGCTACGGAAAGGGGGAGGTAGGAGAGGAAGAAAGAGTGGAGGAGAGAAGGGGACTTGTAGGAGTAACAATTCTCAGGAGGAACCTCGAAGAACCTCCTGATTGGGTCCAATGGAGCTTCCATTGTTTGCCTGTCTTTGACATCTGAAGTTCATTATGTCCAGGGGCTGAGGTTTGTCCGAGAAATCAAACTAAGAACATATGTAGAAAAGAGGGAGAAATTCCCCTTCTCTTTAAAAGCAATGAAAGCATTTATTTTCCTTTGTGGTGTTTCCTGATCTCATATCAAAAGCTGTATTGTTTCTTTGCTCACAGGGGTCCCCAAAGTTTTGGCAGCTTGTAATTCGGTTGCACCCCAAGAAACCAGTGATGCCTCGTAAAACAAACATTGCATTCACCAAGTGTCCATTCGTGCTGATCGTTTCTGAACATAACAGATTGTTATTATTCTGGCTGAGAATGAGATAAAATGGGGCATCATACTAAATCCAGAATTATTGTGAAGAGGTTTGATATGATTGTGAAGACATTTTCAGTTGTCACAGTGGACTCTGGTCTGGATCTATGAGCCTCTGAGCAGAGAAATCATCCCTTCCAGAAGTAATACCATTAAGATTCCAGTGAGAAGATTGAATTTTAAAGACTGTAAACTAGAGTTCGAGATGTTTGTGACATGAGCCGCACAAACAGCTATTAAAATGTCCATATTAAAAATAGAAATTTTCTTCCAAATTGTACTATCAAATTACATTTAAGGTCCTAAATTAACACTTATATCGGTAGCTAATATTATTTGTACTTTTTGAATATCACCAATTCTAAGATATTTTTATTAATGTTGGTACCCAAACCATTTTTGGTTACCATTGACCATTCTACTCCATCTCATTCTCAAAACGTAATGTATTTTAAGGTTATGTTTATAACTATATGAAGGTGAATAAATTATGACAACAGCTATTAAAATGCCTATATTAAAAATAGAGATCTTCTTGAATTACAGGACCAAATTCTACTATCAAATTACATTTAAGGTCCTAAATTAACACTTGTAATTTATATGGGTAACCAATATTATTTGTACTCTTTGAATATCACCAAGATATTTTTATGAATGTTGGTAACCAGACCATTTTGGTTACTGTTAACTTCTATTCTACTCCATCTCATTCTCACAACAGACATTTCACAAACAATATGAAGGTGAATAAATGATTACAATTTTTTATTTTTTGGGGGGGGGGGCTGAACTATCGCTTCCTTGCTTAATGTTTTTGCTGGGCAAAATGTAAAATTTTAAATAGGTTGCACTAGGTAATAAAAAATAACACAGGTATTGTACTAACTCACACACTCGTTCTTGACATATGTTGACATAAAAAGGAATTCCCATTAATTTTCTTTTTCAGAGCTTTAGGGTTTGTTTGAGTTGTGGAAATTGTTTCTTTACGATGTCAACCATCAGATAAGAGACATTCAAACTTTGTGGCGTAGGTCCAAGTGATCTTTGAAACTTAACTTTCTGCTTTGATGATAGTTTTATCTCTGCTCCTTTGTAGTATTTCCATTCTTGGACCTTAGAAACATCAACAAATAGAAAATGGTATAGTGGGTCAACAGGAACCCCTAGGAATACACCCCTGTAAACTGTAGAAATGTAGTATATATGCTTTGAGGGAGGTTGACTAATGATCGTTCGACATATTTTAGTTTTGTCGTTAATTCTGCAGAAACCAAACAAAGAAAGAAATGTGTGAGAGAATTTTGTAAAAAGCATTACAAATTATAAAGTTGATTTTATTAGGTTTCATTTCAATCAGTAGGCAAAAAACATTTTGTCAAAGAGGACAACCAATTTAGAAATATAATCTGAGAATCTACAAAATAAGTGAAATATAAAAAAAAAAATTAAATCCAAAAAAACAACAAAAATAGTCACACAGCCAAAATCCAGAGCAATATGATCCTTTTCCGATAAAAGGAAGGAAAAAAGGCAACAAAATTAATCAAAATAATATTTACAATACAATACAATGTCGTAGTATTTACATTAAGGCATTTCAATTACACAAAACTTGTCAAATTCCACTTCACAAAGCTAATGCAATAAATACATTGATTTTACAAGAAAGAACCAGTTGATGAAACAGCTTTAACCCTCTCTTAAACGTATGAAAGGCGGTAATAGTGAAATAATGGTAACCTGCTGAATTTTTATTGTCTGTCTTTTTATGAACAAGAAGTTTAAGCATGTGCTGCTGATAAAAACAAACACGAAAAGGCACTTTAAGATGAAATGTGTTCAAAAGAACAGTCACCGTGGTCTCGTACATTCATATGAGCTTATGCATCAACGACAGTAGGAAAACAAATGGTCTGCATGCTTCTGTAAAGGAGACTGTACAAATCACACAGCTGTCTAAAGCCCTTTTCCACTTCTCATTGCTTTTCTATACCATTGTTTAATAATTCATCAAATAATTGCTGTTCAGTAGCAGCACATTATCATCCAAAGCTATAAATACTTCAGCAAAAAAAAAGAGGGAATCGCTTGTGTACCTGAAACCCCGGTATGAGCAGTAACTATTCCAGTGATATATATTAAAAGCATTTATCATACACGGATATTCCTCTTTTCCAGTCTAATTCAAGTGCAAAGTAAAATGGGAGTTGCGTCTTAGTGCTTTGCAGATGTACAAGAACGAATACGTCCATTTCATTAGGTTTAAAAACATTTCGTCTTCCAATTCGAGAGCAGAGTCTCATGTATAATGCAGCTTTTTTGTATTAAAGACAATGTCTAAATGAGATGAGAAATGTGATCTATACTTACTAAAGAGAGAGGAAAAAGGAAACGTGGTAATATCAAAAGCTTTTCAGTTTACAGCTCTCGACAGGTCAGAGAGAGAAGATTACCCTAAACATTATAAGGTTCGTCGCGGTTTAGAGAAAGAAATAATCACTTCAAGTGCATAATAATGATGATAATAGTGTGTTTTGGTGTCTAATTCTGGTGCCTCTTCATATGCAGGGCGAGATGATCAGAGCGAGAGAAGCTGCGGCTGCACACGGCGCACTGGAAGGGTTTGGCTCCCGTGTGTTTCCTGAAGTGACGTGTCAGCTCATCAGAACGAGCAAACCGCCAATCACAGCCCTCCCATGTGCACCTATACGGCTTCTCACCTGAACACAGAACACAATGGACAGCACGTTTGGTTAGGTACATGAAGTCATGAACATAACACGGAAGAAACTATCATTCACAGTAAAAAAAAAAAAAAAAAAACTGGTTTCTGTTCACTAATACATTAGTAATACTAAATGAGTAATCTGTGTGGGCAGGGTTTCGCATTCATCTCTATAGTAACCATAACAAAACATATACTGAGAGGACATAAACTTCACTTAACTCAATCTCTAAGATTAAAGCATCTCAGTATTTTGGTATGTTTGTGGAAGCTGACAAGACTAAACTCATAGCCGGCCATAAATAGCAGCATAATGTTTGCCTTTCTAGAACTTGGGTTTAGAATGTGTGCTTTTAAAAAGATGATAACGTTATTTTTCCCTTTCTTTTTGGAGAATCCTGCTAGTGCAACACAAGTATCCAGATAGACAATGGCTGATAATAAAAATGCTAATTGTACATTCAGACTGCTCTTGAATGATTATTATTTTGACTTTATTTTGTGTCTTTAAAGCCAAAATGTTAATTCTGCTGTTATTTAGTCACTCTTAAATTATTCTCAACCTGTATGAGATTCTTTCTTCTGTTGAATACAAAAAAATATATATTTTGAAGAGTGTTGTTGCCGGTAGCAAGTAACTTGAGAAAAAAAAATAGTTTGGAACAACTTGGGAGTAAGGAAATTATGATGATTATTTTTATTTATTTATTATTATTATTATTTTTTTTTCCATTTTCTCACCTTTGTGTCATTTCAAACCTGTATGGGTTTCTTTATTCTGTGGAGAACAAAAGATATTTTGAAGAATGTTTTAACTAATACAGTGAAAGTCAATGGGGTCCAAAACAACAAACTGAAAAAATATTTGTGTTAGACAAAAAAAAAAAAACCCATACAGGTTTGGAGCAATGTGGTGTTGAGTAAATGATGACAGAATGTTTGTTTTTGAGGAAAGTGTCATTTGCACTGTAAACATTACATGCTTTGAGTAATTACATTTTTATTTATTCATATTACTTGAAATATCAGTACAAACGACGACAACCTGAAAACATTATCCCAGTGTTATCATTTATCATGGCTATTGGCTCTTAAGTGATAGAAAATGGACTATAAAGAGCAATACTGTAAGTTAAGCTGTTTCAGCCTCATGCAGTAGGTGCGGCACTCAAAAACAATTAAGCAGCTAAATGTCAGAACATGTGCCTGTCTTCAGCTCTAACGTTTGTGAGGAAGGCCCTGAACACGAATCCTGTAATGACTTGTTTGGATCTCTCATCTTGTGAGTTGTCTGCCTGAGGCCCCTCTCTTCTCTCCAAGGACTGGTTGGATTGGGTTTTATCTTCACTGATTATCTGGACATGGTGTGGTTTTTCTTTATCAAATAAAATAGAGGTGATGTTTATTTGTTTATTAATCATACCTATACACGATAACATGATAGTAGTTGTTGTTGGTTTCATAATACTACTTAATAACATTAATAAAAAGTAATAGTACTTAATATTGGTATATGAATGATGAGTCTTGATTGTACACTACCAACCACAAGTTTTTTTTTTTTATGAATTTAAACTTTTATTCAGCAAGGACGTTTTAAATTAAAAGAGGCCAGACTGAAATTTGTGGTCCAAAACTTTATCGATTTATGATTAAACCTTAACAATTTAAGGTCTGTGCTGAAATACTGACAAGCTGTTTATTCAAAAAGAGAAACACTGTCAAAAAGGCTAAATCATGCCATGTCAAGTCTTTCAGAAAAGAGTGGGTGTTGTTATCTTATCATAATGGTGCTTTACAACCAGTATGAGCCTGTAATTAGACTCAGGAATTGGTAACATAAATCTATACCTTGAAAATGAAAATGGCCTGATAAGTACATTAGTTTATCAGTTGATTAAGTTCACATACCAAAGGCCACATTCCAGAATGTATTAATATTCACTTCTCCGGGTCAAGTGAGGTCTGCTCTTCTGTTTACTTCCATTTAGATACTAAATCTATATCTTCAAATATATTAGAGAGAGAGTTCAAAACTGAAAATGTTTTATCTGCTGGTAATTTCAAATGTTGCCTAGGAGGTCATTCAAATACTGGACGTTATAAACTGATATGGAAAAAGGAAGTATAATAGGCTGTTCCTACTGATGTATTTGGGCCTGGTTTTGGTGCAATCTCATATTAAGAAGCGACGCAGGATAGCTTTCAGGCAGCGTGCAAGAATGAACGCATGTGCATGCCAACAACGCACTTCTGCCCAGCAACATGACAGTAAAGTGCCAAAATAGGAGGCCAGCTTTATCCAGCATAAATAAAACCATTTTTAATTGGGGAACTCTTACCAGTGTGTGTCCTCAAGTGAGCTTTCAGGTGGGACGACTTGGTGTAAACTTTCTTACAACCTAAATAAAGAGAGCAGCTTTTGTTACTCACAACAGTAAGCATTTGTGTGTTCAAAAAAAGTTGTTCAAAATGTATAGAATAATTGTAAATGTTAAAATATTCAAATGATAAATTTAAAGTACTAAAAATGCTATTTTTATATTTTATGTATGAACATTATGACAAGAGTGTGCTTTAAGCTTTTTTTAGAGACTGAAAAAAGGCTATTGTTTAAAACATCAGTTATTAAAATAATTATACATTATTTTTTTATAAATTATCAGTATTAAAAACAACACAATCATTATGCTTGATACATACAGCATGACAAATGTGTTTTATTTTTTTGAGAGATACAAAAAAAAAAAAGGGAGGCTGTTGGAAAAATATATAAAGAATAAAAATGATTATATATTATTAAATATGTAAATTGTTAGCATTCCAAAAATTTTATTATGTTTGGCACATAAACACTATGACATGACTATGATGAGAAATTAAAAAAAAAATCTTGGGAAACTACTGAAAAATAATTATAAATTATTTAAATATATATATAAAAACATATATATATTTAAAAAATGCTTTATTATTATTTCTGATACTTAAATGGCATGACAACTGTGTTTTTATTTTTAGAAGATAAAAATGTTGTGACACTGGTGGTGTCATAAATAATTAAATATTTAAAAGATAAAGTATAAAAAACAATGCAATTATTATGTTGCAAGATCTTTTAAGAGATATAAAATGCTGGAAGGCTACTGATAAAACAAATATTAAAATAAACATATATTATTAAACAATATAAACATTATTTAATATTAATAGACTGCAAATAATATGCTTGATGCATAAACAGTATCAGATTTTTTGTTTTGACATCAGCTAAAAAAGCTGCAAGGCTTTTGATAGCAAAAATAATTAAAATAATACTGCAATTACTACACATTTCACTTATAAATTATAAAACAAAACCATGTAATGTCTGCATTAACAGCAGGACAAGAGAGTGATTTTTTTTTTTTTAGTCACCAACACAAAATCAGTTGGTTCACTCATCGCCACAGTCACATATAAGAGCATCCTGTTATTTGGTTTCAGTCTACTTTCTTTTCCAATTAGGAATCCAAAGCCCATCTCATGTCGTTAGCAGTAAAACCCCACTCAGTGAAGTAAAGCAGTGATGGGTTCTTAATTGCGAAGCTCGTCGCTTCAGACATGCAGCTTCTAAGCGTAAATGCACTATTAATGGCACTGTGAGGCTTGTCTGTTTTACAATTTGCCCAGTCAATTTGATGCAACAGGATTCAATAACAGTCAGCCTGACGTCAACTCTCTGGCATTCATTTTGAGCGCTGGTTAAAAGGCTTTGGCCGTCTCTGAATTATTTAACAGTGGATTGAAGTGTGCGAGTAAGAAAGTGCAGTATAAAGCAACACAGAAAACACCACAGCGTCTTGTCAATTTGGCTATGGTGATTTTGATACATGACTCCGGTTCATTTAAACGTATTAGTTCGTACCTGGAAAATCACAGTGGTGTATCCGTCGTTTCTCGAGGTCTGGGTTCGTTCTTCTGTTGTAACGGACAGGCATGGACCCGGCGGTGGCGGGAGCTCGTGTCGAGGTGGGTGTTGGGTGACTGGGCGCGTGGACGGCCATTTTGGAGGCGATAGTGGCGGCGTAAGATGGTGGCGGTGTCAGATTGTGAAGCAGTTCCTTCTGTCTGTCAGGACTGCCAGGTTCTGAAGTGGGAGGCGAGGGGGGGAGATAGGGCATTTTGAGCTGCGAGTGGGCCTGACCCTGAGGATGCACGAAGTGGCCCGGGCCCAGAGGGTAGCCGGACATGCCACAGTATGTCTTGGCAGCAGTCTGTTGGGTGGCTAAGTGCAGGTCGTGGAAAGTAGGCATCTGTGAGTGAGCGTGAGGGTGGGAGTGCGAGTTGGCTTGATGCGGGACGTCCAGCTCTGAGCTGAGGAGCTGGAAGAGCGGGCCGTCCTGTGGGATGTCAAAGCCTTGCATCTCCTGCTTGACAAAGACCCCCGAGTTATCGTCCATGGCATTGATTTCAGAACCCGAATTGGAATTCGTGTTGAAGATGCTGGTGAAGTCAGGCAGCGTGGATGAAACGGGGCAGGTTGAGTTCACAGGACACTCGGGATGAGAGTAAGGCGCCGCTACAGGTTCAGTTTTGATCTGGCTGGGTACCGAAGGCCTTGCTGGCCGGCACATCCCCGTTCTTAGATAAGCAATGTCGGGGAGGAAGACATTCATGTTGATGCTGTAGGGGCAACCGTGGTCGTCCCCGAAAAAGTGGTCCATTGTAGAGACGCTCTCTCGTCTTGACTTCTTTGGGTCGGGGAGAGCCACAGGTTGTGGAGAGAGATATTTATCCATCTCTAGTTTAGCCTACAGAGCAAAAGAGAGAAGAATAACATTGTAAATGCAGTTGTTAAGGCCATTAAAGGCAAACAAGATAAACAGATTTCAGAATAATAACGGCTGGAATATTGCACACGCTGCTTCTGTCAGCAAAGCTTGCAAGATCTCCTGGGACTGCTTGTGTTGGCCGAGCACAAACACGGTGTACATAAAATTTTTAGAAAAGCTTGCAGGAATGCAAATATTCACTTACTCTTACAACAATGGCCAACATGCCTGCTTACTCAGCTGAAATAATATATGGACTACTGAACACAGCAGACACTTCATTTAGCTTACTATATAAAAAGAAAACAAACATTATTATTTGCTAATCTGTGTTGTGAAAAAAAAAGAAAAGAGAAAGAAAATAATTATTCCTTGTATTACCAAACATGTTGATGCAGGTAAAACTTCATATATATCATACACATCTAGCAATTAACTGACTTATCGGTTAGGCTGAGGAATTAGAAGATATTTTTGAAGGGTAATGGTAAGTCAATGGTAATAGTAATAATAACAGTAGTAGAAGCCAATTAACATTGAGTGTATTGTAAAAAAAAAAGAAAAAAAAAAAAAAGATTTTAGTAAAAAATGAACAGGTATATCAGAACTTGTAAAACTAAACATGAAATATGAGTACATTTGCAAATAAAAAGTAACACACACGCAATAATAAATAAATAAATAAAAAAAATACATCTAACACAATACATTTATTTACACATAACTGTACAAAAACTGAGTTATCTGTTTTTGCAAATAAACTCTTCATATATACATCTGGCGATAAACCAATTTATCGGTCAGGCTAAGTGTGGCCGATATTTGGCCTTTTTTTTAAGCAACCGATAATCATTTCTGCTAAATGATTAACAGACAGGTCTTTAAATCTTATTAACTAATAATGAATCGTTTCCATATTTTTTTCCTGTGATTTTTTTGTTTGTTTGTAAAATTGATATATATTTTTTGTTGTCATTGAATAGCTTCATTATGTTTACAGTATATCTGCACTAGCACTAGAACTTGAGGTTTAACAGCTGATCTGCGATTGTGTGTAGCAATATAAGATCATGAATCGTTTGTGTTGCTGTATGGAGCAGTCAGAGGTAAAGCATTTATCAAGTCTTCTTCGATATGTCTCTGCTACATTCCGCCTTAGACTGTAAAACAGCGCTCATACCACAAGCTCAAAACAGACTTGCTGACAGGTGGAAAGCATGCTGGAGAGATTGCTCAGCCTTTCCGAATAAATGCCTCCCAATTATCATAAATCCGTAATCAGCAGAAAATAGTACATCAAGACTCATTCATTACTTCCTGGGAGTAACATCTATGGAGTCAATAGAGAAATAAACATGAGGGAAAATAAAAACACATACATGCATACATAGACACTCGGAATGCCAGAGCTCTTTAAGTGCTCTTTACGCGGCTGCTACACATAGCTATTTCTGGATTTAGATCTTCCAGCTGTTCGCCGGACATGTATCTCTTTCACAAGTTTTCAGATTGAGGCTCGGCGTTGCTGGGAAGTTTCAGGAGCGCGAGAGCGGAGCGCGTGGGTGAGGAGAGGGAGTCAGTTGTTGATGGTTCTGTAGCCAAGAAACCAACTGCAAGCAACTGACAGGAGTCTGTGCGCTCCCCGACCCAGCCCAGACTCTGGCCTGCGCTACAGCCACGGGGAAATCCCCAAAACATCACCAAATCCTTCTGAAATATACGAGTGATTGATCATTGGAGAATGTTATGGAGCGCTTCAAATTTTGAGCGGCGGTGATTCTTCATATTATGGTAGGCCTAGCCTATGTGTGGCGTTATTGACCAGGCTATTATGACATTTATGTAGGCTATTTATTTATTTATTTACTCACTCAGGCTATTGTTTGTTTGCATTTAGAGATTTGGATTAGCGCTGAAGTAGCGAACACAAATTGCGTAGGAGGTTCACTTTGAAATTATAATAAAAAATAAACCTAAATTTAAATTTACAATTTTTCTTTTTGGTAATAACACCTGGAAAAACCCAACGCAAATCATGATATCGAATTAATTGATCATCTTTCATTTCTTTAATTTTTTAACTGACCTGGTATAAATGTTTGATAGCCTAGATAAATAAATAAAACAATCAATAGATAAGGCTAATGATGGAAATGAGGGATCCGTTGTTATAAAAACACAAGCAGAGATTATTTGTTAAAATTGCCCTATAGCATAACTAACACACTGGAATACTTACGACAAAGTGGAGTTGCAGCGTATTAAATGTGACCATTGTACGTTTATTGAAAACAGTAAAGTAAAAAATCTAGAACGGAGACAAAATTCCAAATGTGCAAGAATTTGATAGCTAATGTAACATTTTAGGAAACACAATTTAAAGTTACATTTATTTTAAACTACTCTTTAAACTAGATTAAATCTCTGTATGGAATAGTAAATGCACGGGGCATGATGCTGATGGGACTGCAGGCGTGCAGCCTGCCGCATCATCTACAACGGCCCACCTTTCACACGACTGCATGCATGCATTTGGTTTTTAATGCATCCAGTGATAGTCACATTTCAAGCAAAGCGAAAAGGCGAAGCTCCCTTCAAAGAACCGATAAGAACAATTACCTGAGAATAGTCGTTTGGTAAGCTCCTTTCCGTGTCGGGATTTTTGGTTTCAAAGGAAAACAGAGAGGAGTCTTCCTGAAAGCCGTCGGTTAGTGAGGGTTTGAGAAGCGAGAGAAAGTCATCTTGTCCCGGTGCGAGCGCAGCGCTCATCGTAAGAAGCGTAGCGGCCATAAAGCCGTGGATGTGACGGAGAAAGGGTCCGCAAGATGTGTTTTGATAGACGTTGAGGAAGGGGAGCTGAGTGTTTGGTGCATGGAATGACACCCGTGCCTGTATGTGCGCGCGCTTTCGGTAGTAATGTCCCGTTTCGCTTCGCTCCGTACCCGGAGCTCCGGGATATATGTGTATAACCGCCGAAAGGGCGGGGCCTCACTCTGACAGGCACTGAGAAAGTGAGAAGGCTACACCTTTACTACTGCTGTTACTGTAACAGCGCTACAAACGCGTCAAAACACGGAGTTAAATCTGTCCACTCCTTTACGCATTTCCTTTAGCATTTAAATATTGACAGCAGTGCAACATAGGCTACCAGAAATAGCCTAGTGTGTTCTAATTGTATTCATTATTTTTATAGGTTAATTCTAAGTGCATTTTATGAAACATAAAACATTCTGTATTTTATACAATACAGAAAGTCTTTGTCAAAATGAGTAGCTACAGCAGAGAACTAAACAGCCAAAAACAAATCGTAAGAACAGATCTTTTTCAGGGAAGTCGGATAAACAAACGAATGACTCTTGTGAGTCGGTTCTTTTAAATGAACCAACCGACAGCGTGGCAAGGGTTGTCCGATTCGCGACTCTTGAATCAATGAATCAATCACACTTATGAATCTCTTACTGGATTAATGTATCTGTTAATCACTCACAAAACGCAAATATTATGTTATGTTGTACTTGACGTGATAAGCAACACAATATGATAATTATGTAATTAGTGTATTTTTTTTTTTTAATTTTATTAATGCACGTTTCACATTTAGGTCTACACTTGTTTGGCTATTTTTATGACTAGGCATTCATATGACCATTTTCTATCGTATTTTTGTCGCCTCTAAAAATATTTGGCTACATGTTTTACAGTTTTCTATTCATTTTAATTACTATTAATACTATCATTATTGCTATTACTATTAGGCTATATCTGACTTGTTAGCCTAATCGTTCATGGAACCGTTAGGGAACGGAATCCTCAAAATTCCCTTCCCTAATAACTAGGTACAGCTGCTATCAAGTTTTAAACATGTGTCTGTCAACACGTCTGTGTTTACTGTTTAGCTGTAAAATAAGGATTATTTACAAACGATCCAAATAGAAAATAAATATTTACCATAATTTCACATTTAAAAGTAACAACAAGGGAAATAAAAATATCCTCCACAAGCAGACTGAATCAATGAAATGAATCAATATAATGCAGCTCAGAGCTATAGCTGTTGTTGACATTCGAGCCTGGGGCGCGTAACATTAAGATGACACAAATAAGCGCGCGATGCGGCTGCGATGAAGGTATGCGCGCGCTCCTCTATTTTTATCAACAGCGTGTCTCCCGTCTTACGAATCAAAACGGAAGGATCCAGATCTTATTACCATCAAATGATACATTCAGATAGAGTGAAGGTAAAAACGCTTATTCCGACACTGTAAAGCAGGGCTGTCCAAACTCGGTCCTGGAGGGCCGGTGTCCGGCAGAGTTTAGCTCCATCTTGCCCCAACACACCTGCATGGAAGTTTCTAACATGCTGGGTAAGAGCTTGATTAGCTGCTTCAGGTGTGTTTGCTTAGGGTTGGAGCTAAACTCTGCAGGACACCGGCCCTCCAGGACCCGAGTTTGGACAGCCCTGTATTTAACGTTGCTTAAAATACAATTTGAAACAGGGCTACTTTAAAACCAATTACACGTATGGTACACGTATGAATGATTTATTATCATAAAAAGGAAAATTCATAGTTTGAGGTTCACATTCTTTGAGGGTACACATCAAACCTGTGTAACTAGTTATGTAATAGGTCTTTTAAAACAGACTTTCATCTGTGATTGCATGTCATGGAGCATCCTATAAGTCTTAAACAAGTTGAACAAGTCTCTATTTAGTTTTCTGTTTGACTTTTCTGTACCATTCTGGAACTTCTTTATTGGTCTGTTGAAAGAAGAAAAAACATCATTGTTAAATCTTTGACGATTTCTTTGGACCTTGCTCTTTGTAAAAAAATCTGTAAAAGTTAATGTGAATCTAGCAGCAAGTACATATCAGAACAAATAGAAAGCTACATAATAATAAAACAAGAATATGAAATGTATCACCAGTTCAAAAAATGTACCTTTTTTGTTTATAGAGAAGACATAATACAGTTTAAAAGGCTCTGTAGGTAAGTACAACTTACAAACACTGTGGGTTTGGGACCGTACTTGTATTGCACCTCGTCTGTGCTTTTTAAAGCTTTGGGTCTGTGAACTGCTGTACCGACGCCATCGGTCTCAAGCTCAGGTTGGGACAGAGGCCCACTGTGCTGCTGTGAGCGCATGCTAATTAGGACCTGCTTCATCACAGAAAGTTCCTGTAACAGATAAGGAACAAATCAGTGATAGCCTGAAGGTTAAAGAGCTTCATCCTATTATCTGTTTGCTTCCCCCTCAAAACAGGTAAGAAAGAGCCTGCAGCTTCTGTGGTGCTTTGATTGCAGTCTTGTTTTGCCAGCAGTGCTATGCCCTTAGGTTGGGCAATTAAGACTGAAACTGCAAACACAAATTCCATGTGTCCTGATGTAAAATGTCAACATTCCGTAGCATCCACGCAACCGCATGTCATTAAATAACACTATTTATATTTGCATAAATTTTTTTCCGCCATAAAACACAAATGGAAAATTTGCCATTTCTGCACACCTTTTTATCATGCAACAGCTTGTAGTAATGATATCCGTCAAGTTCGGAAAACACCATATAAAATAACATCTAAAGCAATAAAAAAAATTTTTTACAAATAAATGTAAATTTCTGGAGCCATTGACTCAAAATCTTTCCCTTAACTGAAGTTCTGAAATCCTACTAACAACTGTATTCAGATAATAATAATAAAAAAAAGCAAATTACAGGCACCAAATGCCATTTGCTTTTGCATGCCTTGTAATCAAACATTTGCAGGAAGTTAAAAAGTGTATTTTAGTACTTAAGGAGACTTTAAATATACTTTAAATATAGTTGCTTTTTATTTTATTCTATTCTATTCTATTATTTTTGGAGCTAGACAGATATTAAAAATAGTATGTAATACTTATATAGCACTTTTATGGGTTTTTCTTTTTCTTTTTAATCCTTGTGGAGTTTGACATGGTCAGTGTTACTGAAATTGACTTTTTTCCCCCCCTTTTTTTAAATACACATAATTTTTGGATGAACTATTATTTTGTGTGTAATAGTTTTTTTCTTTCTTCTGTTCTTTCTTGTCCTCTTTCTAATGTTCTAATTCTAATGGAAGTGGCTCACAATACACCACATACTGTATACAAAAAAAACATTACAGGTGCAGCCTGGGGGTTCATGTAAACACTTAATTTTAAAGCTTCAATGGTAATTAAAGGTGTATCTTCAAAACCTCTCCAGTACAAGAGGTGTCCTGAGAGTACATCTACAAAGCACACAACCCTGCTTTAGTGTAAATACTTCTGAATCAATTGAAGGAAACGCCCTCAAACACAACAGTGTTCTTTCATTAAAGTCATCAGTGTACTACAGTTCTACAGGTTTGATGAAAAATGTTACTATATACATCTCACAAAAGAAAATAGTTACCCAGTACCTTATTTCAAACAAGGTTGCTTGAAAATATTTCTAATGTTTTTCTTATTTAAAACAAATTTAGAAATAAAAAAAATACTGTCTATCTGGTGTTTTACTATAAGGTTTTAATAAAAACAAATATTTGTGTACAACTGCATATTAATAAGCAAGTTAATCTATGTTTATGATTCCTGTGTTCAACCACAGTCTTGTCTCAGCTACAACTTCCCAGCAATTTGTGGCTAGATTGGAAAAAAAAAATGCTTCAGGTTTTTACCTGACTTGTGTGCATAAATTAAAAATGTTTATAGAAAAAGACACATGTGATGTGAGTTGCTGCTCATTCTCGTGTTCCAGCATGCTGATAAAAATCCCAGATGCCAACAAGCTTTTTCAACAGAAAAGCACTGGTGACAGACACATAAGATATTTTTAAAGCTACACAATACTGCACAAAAAACTTTACATACTTGCCCCGAGTAAAACCCTTTAAGTCTTAAAATAAAAGGGGCAGACATTCCATCTTATGCAACAGGAATGCAGCAACAAAAATGTACAGAAAAAAAGCTAGTTTAAAGAAACGTATGTCTAGGTGTCAAAACAAAAAACTTAAAAAGTTTGCACAGCATTGTATGCAAACGGTTACTATTCAAGCGTACGGCGGCAATGTAAAATATCCCCTGCTAGCACATGACCGCTGGGTTCATGCGAATGTAGATCAGCCCTATGCGTAAGAGTCATTCAATATTTCTATTTATCACTGCGCGACCATATGCGCTGGCATGCCAAAAAGCGCCAGTGAGGAGCAGCTGTCTGTGAGGATTGCATGCTTTCTGCCAACATGCCACTGGAAGTTGTGAAGTCGGCACACTGTGTGCCAGCAGCATTTGGTTGAAAATAGCTCCAGATTGCACCGGCGCTTAATAAGTTACGCCCTGCCCTTAATATCCCAAGAGTTCAGAATGTCAGAGGTGTAGTGTACCTTCATATGCCTTTAAGATACAGGACCATTCATTTAATAGAAACACAACTCAACAATCAAAATTCCACAAAAATCCATACTGTGTGCTGACTTTTACCCCTTGTCATTCAAAACATTACATTCTTAATCTATGGGTCAAGTGGATTTTTGCGTTACATGTGCGTTCCCCTCAATCAGTTAATGTATTAGCTGTCTGCCATCAAAAACTACCACAAGCAGCAAGGTTATTACTAATCTGACGACTTGAGCATGGGAAAGGGTTGACCTGAAAGACTGGATTTTCTAGTTATTCGCCGCATCTCAGAAACTTCTAGGAAAGCTGTTGTCGCAACTGAGCTTCCTAAACATGCAAGGCCGAGACATCTATCAGTTACTAGAGCTGGAGATTCATAATTTGCATGATAGGTTTTATGGTGGAGGTATGTCTTGTTTAGAGAGTAAACTGCAGGTACTCAGTATAACTACTAATTGGAAAGGCAGGCTGGGTGACTGAGTAATGATTAAAGAGGACACACCTAAACTAGACTCTGTGTTTGTGGAGAAATACTGTCTTGTAGTCAAATGTTAAATGGACAATGTATGACAACATTCCTCAAAAAAGCAGTTTAAGTGAAAAACTTGAGGTAGTACTATTTTAATAATTAATCATTTTCAATTTGGTAAAAACATGCATGAAATTGCTTTAAAATGCACCCAAGTGGTTCCATATCCAAGAATAACAATGCTCATTGTAAAATGCAGTACATTTGACAAACTACAATAATAAAATGTAGAATTAAATTGAAAAATCTACTGCAGACATTACAAAGTCAACAGTACAAAACGACTTACGGAAAATTCCTCAGACTAAAGGTCATGTGGGGGATTGACTTTGACTGAACAATCAGCAACATGTTATTCTGTGTTTACAACATGATAAAGTATCAGGGTTTTTTAATGTTAATTATGTGTTACCCCAGTATGCCAGTTATATTGGGTTGTACATCGAAAAACAATCCTAGTATCTCATATGGAGACTTGTAACAGTAAAAACAATAACTGTTTTTTTTTTCTTCAGATTTATTGAGAAGTTAGTCAGTGATTGATTAGTGATTTCTATATTCTTTATTTTGCTGTAACAACACTTACATAAGAGCCAGTCATGTCAATTAAAATAAAAATCCTCCTGTTATTTACACCTTGTGGGAAATATGAAAGTACTTCAATATGGTATAGCAAGATAGGCTCAACATATTACTGATAAATAACGGATTGATTTTTATTTTTGTTTCTGAATGGAAATGGCACTGCAATTGTAAAATGACAGATTAATGCACAGTGCTCCATGAATGAATCACAATTTTGCAGCTTAATCATGTGTATGACACCACCCAAGACAATTGTGTGTGTGTTTGACAGAACATTCCTGCCAAACTATACACAGCACACACGCAAACCTAAATTTTGTGTTCAGTATGTTTTACAACATTTAGAAAAGGAATAGATTATTTTCTTTTTTCTTTCAAAGTATAAATAAAAAACTAAATTGCATTTTGAAACTTAGGGGGCTAAATAAGTTGAAGTATTACTTCTTATTCAAAGAGAGGGGATTGAAGGATTGTGCTATCACTTTTAATCAGCTGACACAACACTTACCTCTCTGTGGTTCAGGAGTCTCTCCAAATCTGCCGCCATGTTGTTTTTCACCTGCAGCAGTGTAATCTTCTCTTTCCGTAGTGCACTGTAAAAATTCATACAAAAGTGTTTAGAAGATGTCCTGCCAAGCCTGTGCAGTAATTTGTAACACACATTTACATAATACATTCAATGTTATCAACCAGTATCGATCAAGTAATTATTTGTCACTTTATGTACGCGTTAAAACCAGCGGCATACATTTAAGATAATGTGTCCACATTGCAAAAATTGATTTCCAGATTTACAAAATACCACTTCAGTCTTTAAAATGTCATATTTAAATCCCATGTGTTACTTGCCGTTTCTTTGTAATTATTTGTAAAAAATACCAGCAACTTCTGAGTGAGAATTGTTTCCCCCCTCCGAGTCTAAAAGTCACCTGCTTTCATGTGAAAATACAGCACTGAAGGTCACACATAACAAAAACTGCATTTCAGCGAAGCACATCTTTGTCAAACATACGGCATGAGTAATGAGCGTTGACAAACAAAGTGAGCTTGAAGGTATTTATCTCTTAGTGCACTACCATTTCTACAGAATTAACACTGAGCTGTGAACAAACTCACAACCTGGAGGGCTTGACAGAACTAGTTAAGAAAAAAATAAAACTAACGTGAAATCAATGAGCAATAAATAAATCGAATACACCTCACTGACTGCACAGGACCGGTTTGCAATGAACAGGCAACCATCACCGAGACTAACATTTCCATCAGGTCTAAACTATCCTTACTCAAGAACAACCCCCCAGCCACAAGTAGCCTTTTAATAAAAGCTGATTTATCTGCATGTTTTTCACATTAGCCCCAGGAAGACCTCTAAAGACACAATTACAGGAGAAAACCTGCTTGTACAGTTTGCATATACAGGTACAGGATTACAGCAGTCATTGACATGTGAAAGAGCCAAGAAAAAACATCCAGCAATGCATGCACGCACATGCAGTCCTGTCAGATGGAGCCTGACCTTTGTTGGCAGGTGCATTACCTCTGCTCTTCAATGAGTTGTATTTAAGTTATTTAAGATATTGCCTACTACCTTTCCTCGGCCAATACAAATGCATATCTTGGAACGTGCATATTAGTAGTCAGAAACCGTTGCGACTATTGTTACAAAACAATGGCAATGATTCCATGGTGACTCCACCTATATCATTTCAAAATAAAAGCTTTGTAAAGATTTTAAAAGGTACTGTTGTATTGAAAACAGGATGTATCTATAAATCTGTGATAATTATTTACTTCCCCTTTACCTTACTTCCTCTTCTAATCGCGTGAGACGTTCTTTCAGCGTTTGGATCTGAGCATCTCTCTGTCGCACGGTCTCAATCAGGTAGCTGTGTGGCTGCTGGGCCTGTTGAAGAAGCTGGTTTGCCGCCTCCAACTGAAAGAAAGTAAAATAATAATACTTTGGTAATCTTACAATTCAAAAGAAGCAAATTAGTAGTTTGAGGTAAAAGTCGTAGTTAATGGTTTGTTAATATTATTCTTAAGATAAAGTGTGACCATAATTACTGTATTTTTTATAGTGGTGGATGATGTAACAGTATCTTAACAGCTGTTATGTTATGTTTTTATGAGCATTTTGAAGCATTGCATTAGAAACGGGTTATGGAGATGACAAAAAATCCCTTACTTGTGCATTAAAGAATAATGCGAACAATGAGAGATGGAAATGCATTTACTAAATAAATTCTGACGCAGCGAACATTAAACCCATGTCACTATTCGACTGTTTCTGCTGATGGTCTTTTATTTACTGTTAGTTACTAAATAAAAACCCACCTAATTCACAATTGTGTTGTTTTTCTTTTTTGCAAACTTTGAAAACATTTGCTTCATGTTTGACTAATTCTAGATTTTTTTATGTAATTGTAAAAAGTTGATTTTCCATATTTGTACATATACATATATAGTAATCCTTATCCAATAAAAAATAATTATAGATATTTCAAGCTTACATTTTAAAAAACAGCATTTTTTGTAGTAGCATGGATATATTTGTAGCAATAGCATTAACATTATCGATTTTTCTATTATGCCAAAAACCTTTTTGGATACTAAGTAAAGATCATGTTCTATGAATATATTTTGTAAATATTGTACTGTAAATATATTTAAAACTTTTTTACAGTAGGAGATTGTTTCTAATCAAATTTTTGATTAATAATGTGCATTGCTAAGAACTTTCAACCTCGGATTTTCAAATAGTTGTATCTCGTGTATATATATATATATATATTAGTTATAGCTTTTTCAGATTATGTATAAATCTCAATTTCCAAAAATTTACCCACACACACACAACACAAATATGCACACATATCGTTTAACAGTCAGAATCTTTTTTTTTTTTAAATATATAAATAAATACAAATTCTTTTATTCAGACAGGATACATTAAACTGCTCAAAAACGTAAAGACATTGTCTTCTTTTATTAAAGAAATTCTTATAAACAGTCTATTTCATATAAATGCTCTAACGATTTTTTATTTTTATTTTTTTTTTTATAAAACTAAAGTAAATAAATAATCAGCACAACCTTTCAAGTTTGAAATGTTTCTTCTTTGGCACCAAATCAGCATATTAGAATGATTTATGAGGGATCATTTGACACTCAAGACATACAAGAACTGGTTATACTCATCAAAAGCATACATCTTAAAAGTACAGTCCTTTAACTGATCAATTATAATCCCCTCTTGCATTGTTAATATGCCAAGCCATCAGTCAGCGACAGTCAAGGGTGATAAGATATAGAGCATGACACAGAAGATGACTTATGGACCAGTTCACAGGTAAGCTCTTGCTATCTTTGGGCTGCTGTGGCAGGGTGGGGATCTTAAAGTCTGCAGGCAACGAGAGGCTTCCACTGTGTGGGTGGCTAAGTGAGCAATCTAAAGGAATTCTGTAAAGAAAACTTGGTCTTCATCCTCAGTGAATTACAAAGACACACAAAGTGCCAATCAGTCATGTCTGACACTGTAAAAGTCTGTTTGCTAACAGCGGAGGCCAGGTTCACGGTAACCTCATTAACACTGCTCAACGGCTCTTCCAATTGGCTGAGGGTAAGCCAAAGTGTGGATCTGATAGGGCAAAAGAAAAGGGCGAACACTTCATTCCAAAAAGGGATGAAACACGCGACTGAGAAACGTGATATATGTAAACACGACACAAACGCAAGGCCCAAATACAGTATATCAACACATCGATGTTTCAGGCTCTTTGTGAGAACATCAAGCATGACAGTTACGGTCTGCTATGATCTTGTTATGACAGCTTTAAATGTCAATGAAAGGAAAAGTTCCAGTGTTATGTCTGTGAAGCAAGTCATATATATCAGGTAATTTTTCTGCGTTGTTTTAAACGATGCAATTACGTTTTCCTCCCTCTGGCCATTTTCTAATAGCTTGGTGTTTTAGAATATATGATCATGCCAAAAAAAAAAAAAAATGTTCAGCACTTTTTTATCTCAGCACCTTCCTAATAGGACAATAATAATTACCTTGGTGACAATCTATTATTACCGCTTTTTAAAAGATTGGATGTGTTAATTTATTCATGAATCATAGTACTTTAGATCGAGAACAGAGTGTACCAGGGTTAAACTGTGGTGTAGGAGTACAAAGAGGAACAAGCATAGGCTTGTGATGTCTCTTTATTAAAAGCCGATTCAAATTATTTCGGCCAACTGTCTTTCTCATTTACAGGATTTAATGTAAATGAAATTTAATGTAGTTAATATATGAATTACATATACATTTACACTACCAGTCAAACATTTGGAAACAGTAAGACTTGACTTGAAAGTTTTTTAAAGATGTTTCTTATGTTCATTAAATTATATAAAATAATAGGTTTCTATTTTTAAAACATAATTTATTTCTGTGATGCAAAGCTGAATTTCAGTCATTACTCCAGTCTCAAGTGTCACATGATCCTTCAGAAATCATTCTAATATGCTGATTTATTATTAGAATTATCAGTGTTGGCAAAGTTGTGATGGTAAATCTTTTTTTTTTTTTGGAATAATTTTTTTCAGGATTCTTTGATGAATGAAAAGTTATAAAGAACAGCATTTATTAAACATATAAAGCTTTTCTAACAATATAAATCTTTGCCATCACTTCCTATCAATTTAACACATTCCTTTCATTCCTTTCAAATAAAAAAAAATATTTTTTTACTCACCCCAAACTTTTGAATGGTAGTGTGCATTGTTAGAAATGATTTCCATTTAAAATAAATGCTCTTCTTTTTAACGTTTTATTCATTCAAGAATCCAAAAAATAACAAAGGTTCCAAAAAATATTAAGCAGCACAACAGTTTCCAGCACTGATAATAAATCAGCATATTAGAATAATTTCTGAAGGATCATGTGACACTGAAAAATGAATTAATGATGCTGAAAATTCAGCTTTAATCATAGGAATAAATTAGATTTGAATGTATATTAAAATAGAAAATTGTTATTTTACACTGCAATAATGGTTCACAATATTAAATGTTTTCCTGTATAAAATTATTACTGTTTTTAGCATTGTAAAATCTCAAACTACAATTAGGCTTGACCATTGAGCTTTGGACTGATCAAAAGGACTAAGACTTCCCAATTTAAATATGCATAATTGGAAAGCCTAATCTAGACAAACAGCCCAGATATACACCACTGTTCAAAGGTTGGTAATGTTTCATATAACTTTTTTAGTCTTATAAAATTTCTTTGATCAACAATACAGAAAAACAGTAATATTGTGAACTATTAATACAACATTAAAACAACAACAACAAAACATTTGTTTCTTCTAAAACCATTTTAATATGCTGATTTGGTGCTCAAGAAATATTTCTTATTATTATCAGTGTTGAAAATACCGTTGTTTAATATTTTTGTGGAAACCGCAACATTCGTGTTTTTTTTTTTTTTTTTTTAAATCTCTGATGAATAGAAAGTAAAAATAACATTATTAATTTGAAATAGAAATCTTTTTTCAAGCTTATAAACATTTTAATGTAAATTAATAAAATATTAATTTCTAAAAAAAATAAACAACAACAACAAAAAAACAAAAACAAAGAAAAAAAAAATTGAAAAAGGGGTAAAAATTAATGATAACTAATAACCCACTGACTATTCAGATGTAGAGCTGACTACAGCTGATGTTTGTTCAGTTTGTTCTTTGATCCACACTGTTATGGTGCTTTTCTTCTTTCAGAATAGGAACTTTAAAATATGGGTTGATCAAAGAATTAGTTGTTTTGAACATTGCAATAAGGATGGGGGTTTGATGTCATTGGGGCTGACTAAACAAAGTTATAATGAATGCAAAAAGTGAAAGGAATGCATTTTTTTTGTTTTCAAATGCATCTAACAAGACCATATGAAGGTCAAAAACAAAAACCTAGTTTATACTACCGTTTTTGTCATTCAAAGGCTCTCAATGTATTCCTACATGAACACCCCCTACCCCCGATTGATCACAAACATACTTTCATTTTGAAACATTAACGCTGTAAGACCCAAATATAGAAAAGAAAAAAAAAAGAAAAAAATTTTTGACCTCTCAGATATTGTTTTAGGAGGCCTCTGAAGTAGGAATTAAAGGTTTTTCACGTTTTACTGTTTAGTAAGTTTTTAGGGAAATGTTGTAATATTGCAACGTTGGGCCTAGTTGTGAGCAGAATTTCTGTATTTGTACTCACTTTGCCTGAACAGATATACAGAACATTTAGCCATTAATTTGCTTTGGGTTGTTCATTTATTTAGCCCCATAGCAGTATATGTCATAAGTAATAATCACAAAACAATCATATTTTTTTTAAGAATAAGCATTTGTTAATAAAAATATTTGGAAAAAATTATTTGGTCACATTCAGTGTGGTTTGAATGAACATTGCACTTGCTACACAGTGTGTTTGTGTATCCATTATTGCAGTGTCTGCAGCGTCCTCTCTTTGTCTTTACTGGGAAATGTGCAATCATGTCTTTGCGTACATCTGGTGGGGGGTGATCCAATGACCTCTTGGCTGGGGGACTCACATCTGATGAGGATGGTCTCTTCTGAGGATCCAAAGGGCTCCCTGATGTCACCGTCTTCTCTGAAGATGGTCGCCCTTCTCTTGGGTGATGTGTTGTCTGTATTCATCAGGATGAGAGAGGATGCAAGTTGTGCCTGAAAGTTGTCTCCTGTTCATCTCTTTCTTAGTCATCTTCAGAGCTTTACAGTCCCGCTTGTAAAGAAGCCAGCCATTAATTACAGCAAGGACGATGTTGTGCCAGAAGATGTAAATGTGCCAGCAGTGAGATTTACAGATGTTCCATTGTTTTGCAAGCTGTACTCATTTGTTTTTCTTGTCAGAGTCTTAATCGTATCTTCTGTCACAAACATTTGGAAGTACTCCAGTGGGGTGAGGAGGGAGGTGGCATCATTGGTGATATCTGAAGCAGAAAAATCAGTACTGGACTAATAAACTCCTTTTTTTAACAAGACACAGTGTGTTTCTTTGGTTGGGGCTTGACGTCCACATCATCATTGGCTGGGCGGGTTTCTTTGTCCATTTCACCTACATCTTCATTCTCTGAGTCACTTCCATCAGTGTTATCCGAGTCCATTTCAAAATCGCTCTCGCCATTTTGGACTGCAGCAATCACATCCTGCACACTGAATAGATGACCTTTCTGCACTGGTGGCATTCTGAAACTGAAAAAGTTTGGAAGAACTTAATTAAATATGTAAATAACACATATAGGTCTTATATTGTAGCAGATAAACAAAGAATAGACAGGGTAGTAGACCATGTATCAAGGGTAGAGATCTAAGTATTGTCCATCAAAGTATTACCATTTCAATGCAAATGCTAATCAAATTTCCACTACATTCAAACAATACTGTCTGATTGGCTTATTATGCTCTCTACTTATCATACTAAAACGGACACATGCATCCCCCCAGAGCACTAACAGGTTCACATTCAAGACCATTCACACCTGTCCTTAAACAATGCATCAGGCTACCACTCTGACCCAATGTCGTAGAATTACAATATAGACATTATAAGCTCTAAATCAAATTTCATTAATGTTTTCTAAAATAACTAATATGTATATGTTCTAGACATTGTAATAAACACACCAAAAATATTTAAGGAATTTTACTTACTTTAATCTTGACAAATCCAGTCATGCAAAAAAAGGAAATCAGCTCAATGTGAAGTTTGCAGGTAGAGTAAGTTCACGGCAAGATGACCAGACCTATAAACACTTTTTCTACCCAATAGCATCGTGAGGACAAACAACAGGACCCATGAAATATGTAAATGTGGTTTTGAGAAAAAAAAAAAAAAAACATTTGCTGGCCTTTTTTTATAGTTGTTAAAAGTGATGTTGTAATTCTGCAACAGTGGGCTATTCAGGGTTAACCTAAAACTATTGGCTCATAGACCAGAGAGTGAGTCAGATGTGGATTCAGTAACTCCTCTAAATGATTCAGTTGGTTTGGTCATGAGACTGACTCAGACCAGAAACTTGTTTTTTAATTTAATGATTCACTGAAAGAGTTGTTTGATCGTGTATCAGACTACACTCTATGCTTTTGCAAAACTCAAAAGGCATCTTTTCTTACCGTTATTTTGCAGTACACAGACTTCTTTTTAATCACACCACATTTAATTCAGAATGCAAGAGCAGCATTCACAGTGCTCAGTGAAGTAAGGGTGTGTCAGATTAGTTGGATGATTTAGATTAAATTAATTAATTTGAACTTCCTGTACTAGCCTAATTTCACACTGTTCAGACCAGCATTTCATCCCTCTGTTTTAAAAATGGCAAGCTGGGAAAACATTTTACATTTTATTTAGCTCTTCCTTCAGGTGGATTGATTTTGGCAAAAGACATGCAACATTCAAAAGACTTGTGGTATTCCCAAGAACTATCTGTCTTCTGGGTTAGTTTAACCACAGGCAGTGTGATGTCATAAAACTTACAGCAATTTTATTACTCTGTTGCCAAAACATGTATTGATATTTAAAGGGAAAAAGACACAGTCATACTATTCAGAATGTGAAATTTCATAATTTAGCTGTATCTCTCTAAAATGTATAAACTAAAGTCTAGATATATCAAGAAAATGCAACAAGACCAGATCGATTTTCCCTTTAAATAAATAAATAAATATCGTACTCATTTTACCACACCCTTTTTGTTGTATATTTTTCAGTTCCTGTGATTTAATTTCTTTTTTCTTGTAAATGTTAACAGGGCAAAGCGTTAAATGTACACATGCAAATAAACAAATAAAATTGAAGAAATCATATTATGGATCACTGCATGTAACAATAATGATCTAATAACCGATGAACCTTCTACTGAAGGTTCTTCTGATTAGGGCTGGGTAATGAGACTTTTTAGGTACCAACCGAATTGCCTCAATACAACCGAGTATCGAAAAACATCTCGTCGTTCAGTACCCAATTTCGATACCTAAAGGGGTTAATCTCATCAACGTCAGTGAGCCAATAAGACTGCAGCACTAGCCAGTGT
>JAUMHE010000042.1:6144672-6172472 GCA_032359235.1 Enteromius mattozi
TCACTTGAGTGTGTCAGATAAGGGAGACATGCAAAATGTGCAGAGCAGTGGGTCCCAAGGACCAGGATTGAAAACCAATGGTGTATACTACGCCTACACCAGATTTGTCATTTTTCAAGACTGTGCTTCAACTGTCTATGTATTGGCTGCAGACATGCACCAGTAGAGCGTACCAAAATGGAAATACCCATCTTATTTCTTTTCTAGCCAGTCTAACATGTTTTCTTACTCCTGACATTTACCAAAGCTGTTAAAACCAGAGCTCAAATGCTACATTAGCCTGTCAGTGATTGTGCACTGCACTGTGGCAACTCACTGCCTTTTTTTTTTTCAGGTCATTTTGTAACTAGCCAAATGTCCTTGTTTTGGCTCATCTATTTGTTCGCATTCATCTACTACAGCCCAGTGTCCAGAACCAATACTGTCCCGATTTTGACAGTGTGTACTGTGTAGACAAAAGGATTCAACTGCATTTCATCACAATGGAATGACTAACAAAGGCATGTTCGGCAACTCTGTCAGACAGGCTTTAAAACCGTGGGAACATTTACTGTACAACAAATTCCTCCTTAAGAAAGAAAGGCACCAAAAATAATTATAGCTATCATAACCAGGAGGAAAACAATCAGCATATTTAAAAATCTTGGCTTTGACTGTTTACTTGTCATTTGTTAGTTACACAAGAACTCATGTTCACAAACATTTTCTTTTTTCTCGAGGTTGTAACAGAGGTTAAACTATGTCTCCCTGCAACTTATTGCAACTCCCTGCAAATTATTGATTATTGTACATAGACATCTCACTAAAAACATAACTACACCCACTTTTACTCACAGTGACAATATATGGACATGTCTATCATCAGTTCACTTAGAGATTACCTGATTTGGCCTTGGAGGAATCCAGTCAAGCCTGAAATGTTTGACTCCAAGGAATAACAAGGAAAACATAGAAAGGTCCTTTTCATAGATTTACAAATGCACGGGAAGGCTAGAACAGCATTAACGCCACAGATCATCTCTACTGTGTGCTCATACTGTAATTCCAAAAGTTTAGTCATTTTTTTATTACAATTATTGTTAACAATATTAATTTTTTGTTTGTTTGTTTTGTATTGTTTTTATCTTGGGACAGAAATAGCAATGATCTAATTACACTACTGTTCAAAAGTTTGGAATCTAATTTTTGGTTTGCTTTTGAAAAAAACTCAAGGCAGCATTTATATAAAAGTAAAAACTGAAATAGTGTGAAATAATATCACAATTTATAAAAAAAAAAAAAGTTAAAATATATATTAAAAAAATGTAATTTATTGCCGTGATGCAAAGCTAAATTTTCATTATCATTACTCAAGTCTTTAGTGTCACATGATCCTTCAGAGATCAGTCTAATATGCTGATTTGCTGCTCAAGATTTATTATTATCAAGTTGAAAACAGTTGTGCTTCTTTTGCAAGATTAAAATGTCTTTACTGTCATTTCAGATCAATTCTTGCTGAATAAATGTATTAATTTCTTTAAAAGAAAACAAACAAACAAACAAAAAAAAACACTTACTGACACTTTTAAACTTTATATTATAGCATACTTTTATATTATGTTGGAATTTATATTAGCTGAAGTAGTTGTTGATGCCTGGTCCTAATTTTGAAAGACATTTACAAAGTTACCATCCATTTGATTTCAAAATGGCAAGAAGGTACAGCGTCTTGGAATTAGTCACAGATTTCACTGGTGTGATAAAATTTTATGATTACACGCACTCAGCTGTCATGATTGTCTCCACTGAATGAAATTGGCAAGAATTGCTGCACATGTATTTGCTCAATAGTGTTTTTATTGAATAAATGTCAATCAGAATACAAAGACAGCTAGAGATTGTCACGCATATGTAAGAGGTGTGTATGAACTTACTGGTCTAAGAGTTGATCGTATTTGGCTTGGCCATCTCTTTCTGCATTCAGTGCTCTGTCTTTCTCCATGACAGCATTATCTCGGGTTTCACGAAGGTTTCTGAAAGAGTAATTAACACATTTCCTAAAACAATACTGTATATTATGTAGCGCAGATTTAAGTTAAGTGTGCTTTAAAGTCTTGACACAATATAAAAAAATGATCATTCATTAACTGTATTATTACATGTATCAAACATGCAAACCCCATCCTTTTACTGATTTATCACAAATAAATAATTTTGAAGCAGAGACATGGCATAAATTCAGCTACACATGAACTATAGTCCCACAAAAGTGGAGAAACAATGTGTAAAATTTGAAAACTGACATGAAATGAGACAATTTTCAAAACAACTTTAATTATAACGTTGCTCTGATATCTTATACAGAAAACGACACTGTGGTAGTGCAAGAGTAAATATAAAGCAAGCTTGCAGAATTAGATATTCTTTAGTTGTAGCTACTATACTTTTATTAATTCATTAATTAATTTTAGTCTTTGGTCACTATAGGGGTGCAGCGCCGGACCCCTCTGCTGACTCAAAATTATGAAATTTCATAGAAAATATCATTTTTTTTTTTTTATTAAAAATGTTTTGTTATTTTTTTTTGTTTTTTTTGTTTAGAAGACAAACAAAAGAAACAGAGTTCCCTGAATTTTAAATATATTAATTTCTTGTCATTTGTTATTATAGGATCATTATTAAAAAAGAAAAAAACGATAATGACTTAAACGTTATAGAGTTATTTTGGTAACACTTTACAATAAGGTTCATTAGTTAACATTGGCTAACAACATTAGCTAACATGAACTAAGAATGAACAATATTTCTACAGTATTTATTAATCTTAGTGAATGCTAATTTTAGCATTTACTAATGCATTATTAAAATCACGAGTTGTGTTTGTTAACACAATGTGAACTAACATGAACTAACAATGAATGATTGTATTTTATTAACTAACATTAACAAAGATGAGTAAATACTGTAATGAATGTGTTGTTCATTATTTGTTCGTTTGTTAATATATTAACTTATGTTAACAAATAACACCTTATTGTAAAGTGTTACCATCATTTCTAGCCAATGAAATACTTTAGTAGTAATATATTTTTATTTAATGCCATGTCTTAGTATAAAAAAAGCAATAGAAACCAGCAAACAAACAAGATATATTATACAAGATTTTGTGGCAAAATTATAACTCTTTAAGTGAGTTTACTTCATAAAATGTTTCTGCATACATTAAATGTTGGACAGTCCAATAAAATATGTTTGACAGAAAGAGGAATCTTGCAAAACATGCATTGAGTAATGTCTTTACCTTTAAGCAAAAATGTCAGTCTTGTATGACCTATGCGTCATCTGGTAAATACCACTTGATCAAATCTAGCTTAAAAGAGATCACAAATTTTTGAAATTTCCGGATGTATTTCATGTAATTTAATATTTGTACATGTATCCCACTCTTCTTGCCACTTATTTCAAATATAACGATTAATAATAAGTATATTATTATTATTTGATTCCTTCCTGATTAAAAGTCTCCTTTGCATGAAATACTTATATTTTCTACTCAAATTTCTATGATGTTCTAAGATTTTTCAATGAGACATACCCAGATTTTCCATGGTAAACAATTGTTTTTAGTTTTTATTTTTTTTCACGGATTTGTCCTTGTCCCAGTCAGAGATATGAAGGCACGCTCTCACCTGTTCTCTCTTTCATACATCTCTTTTGACGCCCTCTGCAGGCTCTCGATTTCATGACTGGTCTTCATTCGAATGCGCTCCAGTTCATCACGCAGTTTGTTTTCATACTCTGTCTTATAGTGATCTCTGGTGGAGGGATGCAAACAGCACAACTGTCAAACTGTAATGACTTGACAAAAAAGATCTGACAGTATTAATGGATCTTGGATCTCTGTTCCAAATCTAAGTTTATATCCACCATACAAGATTTGACCCACGCATTTATATCATGCTAACCTTCTAATACAGACCAATGCAGTATTATTTATCACACATACCTAGAAGCAACATATTTCTCATAGGCATCTTCCCTGGCTTTCTTTGTGTCTTCAAGCTGGGTCTGCAGTCTGTCCAGACGGTCTTCTTGATGAGCACAACGAACATTAAGCTCCATGTTCTGCCTGTTTAAATATTCTTTGTCTTTCTGCATCAATGTTACAGACTGCTGCAGAGTGGCTACCTGCAGAGGAAAAAAAAAAAAGCAATGAGAAAGAGTTAAAATACGTAACAGGAGAATATTTATGATTTATATTAAAGTGTGTTAACTTAATAATTAGCCTAATGAATATGCTGATCTGTCAGTCATCTTACCTCCTTATTTAGGTCATTCCTCTCTTTGGTCAGGGCAGTGTGTGTGAGGTCCAGCATTTCCAACTTCTTCCTTACCTCTCTAACCTCTGTTTCATACCCATCTCTCTCTCTGTGGACACAATAACACAGGTTATATTTATAATTGTGCGCACACAATCACAGCATTTGAACATTTGTAATGCTTTTGAAAGTCTCTTTTGAAAGAAATCTCCAGTGTCTCTAGAAGTCTTTTGAACAGCGGCATAAACAGAAGACCGTTCTAATGTTACGTGATCTTACCAAAGCATTCCAAAATGTAAAAATTATCATAACAACTTGAGCGAAGTTGAACTTGACTTGAAGAAAGTTATTAACGTGACTGATATTCAAAATGGTAGGCAAGCGCTGCTTTATTTATGTTTCATATATCTGCGTTTATTTCATCTATCTTTGTTCTGGTTTTTCCGTTTGAATGAGGAATATCGACTATTGATAGCTGCTAATATGGACTGCTCACTCATCTCACGCAGGCATAGAATGTGCGTGTTAAGTTTGCTGTCGGCTGTAGTCTGTGTGGTGTGTTCAAGAACACATCTTTTTTGTCTGACAACACCGTCGGCTTTCATTGCCGCTACTTGGTTGGCGTTGGCTCAGTTTGTCCCGGTTTTAAAATTATGGCTGCCAATCTATTAAAATTCATTATATGAGCTCCATATAGTTTTGAGACTGTGTTTTGTGTGCACGGCAGGGTTGCCTGCTCTTTTGGACTAAGAAAGGCAGTGCAGGACATTGCACTCACCGTTTGATTTTGTCATAGTTCTCTCGTTTGTAGTCTCCTTCCTGAATAAGCTGCTTGGTGTCGGCAAGTTCCAGCGTGACTCTCTGACAGCGGATCTCCAGCTCTGAGCGCGCTCTCCTCTCGTCCTCATAGCTCTGGTTGGGATATGGGAAACCGACAATAAATGTACAGTAATTCCAATAAGAAAGATCATTTCATGGTTTTCTGAAATACTTGCTTCTGTGTTTAGCAGTGCAAATTAGAAAAGCCAATCAAAATAGTTGACGTCTTCCAACTTCCAAAAATTCTTAAGCTGTTAAAGTGGACTAAATTATATATATATATATATATATATCACTAGAAAGAAGTCTGTCACTTTCATTAGAAAACCACTTTGATTACACATTAATTTTGAATAAATATTACAAGATTCAAACATTAGACAATATTAAACAAGTCCAGAAGAAGTGTCCAAATTAATTTATAACATACATAAAAAATAATAATAATAGTAATTACACACACATATACATAGATTAATTTTAAATTTCATGCTGACTTTTAAGACTGTAGTTAAGCTAGTATCCAAAAAGCGAAGATTTCTTTTTTCTCCACACCTCCATTAGTGATCTAATTTGATTACGATGACTGTCCAGATCCTCATTCAGGTTAGACTTTTTCATCTGCAGCTCAGTTGCAAGAGCCCTCAGAGGGTTCACAACCTCGTAGAACCGAATCTACGTAAGGAAAAAAAGAAACACACACATGTACACACATACACATTATAGCTTGAAAGGAAAGGAATAAACGTATCTTCAATTCCATTTCCAGTTGATAATTCAGTGCTTACTGCCACATATTCAGGGATGCTGAGTTTGTCCTCGGGCAGCTCCTTCAGCTCAGTGTACCTCTCCTCAGACAGCTCCAGGTCCCTCAAGCTCCTGCGGAGATCACCTGCTCGATCACACAGCTGATGGTTGGTCTCCTCCAGCTGCTTCTGTCTGAGCATGATGGTGTCCATCTCCTGCTTCCTCAAGGCTTGCTGCTTCCTGCATAAGCAGAAGTACATTCAACCTTATCAAGCGTACTATATCATACATGATATATGAATTAATAAGACCTTTAAATGACCAATCTAAAAGCAGATTTTAGATTAATTAAGATTCTGTTATTTCATGTCATCTTTACAGGATTAAAGAGAGAACATTTGTACAGTAAACACTGACCCAGCATCTGCTGTAAATGGTTTTTTTATGACAAGGGATTATTATTAAGTAATTATTTATTAGTCAAAGTCATGTATAGTAGAATAAAGACAAGTAACCTTATTGTGATTAGTAAGCAGTAAGTAGGTCAACTAGAAACTGGAAATGGCTATCATTTATTGGCTTAAATATTTCAACCTCTTTTACTTAGCAGACCACTGCACAGCCCTACTTCCAACGGATCTTTTTCTCAGTAAAGCTGTGTGTGAATGAACCTGTTTTCGTCCTGCTGTAGTTTGAGCTGGCTGTCCAGACGCAGAGCAAGCACCTGTTTCTGATGGAGAGCATCGTTCAGCCTTTCTTCTAGCTCTTCTATCTACAAATGAAGGTGCAAAACAAAGGAGAAAAAAGAAAGTTCAAATACCTTTTCAGACTTGTGTCAATGAAATGAAAACACTAATTCTGCATTACCTTGGTAAGATGGTCCACTTTGAGGTTGTCTATGAGCAGATTTTTCTGTGACAGCTCGATCTTCAGTTTTTGAAGGTTATGAAGCAGCTCTTTTCTTTCCAGGAGCTGTTTTGTTACCTTTCCTGCTCCATCTTTCTCATCTGAAGACGATATGTCCTCTGTGGGGACTGTTGTCTCCAGACTGATGTCTTCAGACTCGATGGAGCTGGAGATGTTTGCCGTGGCGTTCTTTGGCTTCTTAGGGGGCATCTTGACACAGCTCCAGTCCAACCGTCCTAACGTTACCGACTTGTCATGTAAGGAAATAAGACAGTTCCTCAACGTTTTACACCTGGTCCACGTGGCTCATAAGCAGTCAGCCGTCAGCAGAGAAGCTCAGGAGGTCAAGGAAAGAATTAACGGATAAGGCGCTAGTCGCTAAGCGATGACAGCTGGACAAAAGAAAACTCGGTTATTTCAGGTTAAACTACATGACCTGCGCAGCCTTATGACAAGAAAAACAAAAGCAATAATTTATGTGAGACGTCAATTTTTTAAATATCTTATCAGGAAAAGGTGTTTCAGGATTAAAACTGGAACTTATTTGTTACACCGACTGTTGTTTTCAAGCGTCCCGCCTCCCTAGAAACAACAACGGCTAACAACAGAGTAGAGACGTGAAGTTTGCGTTAAAGAGCGTCTGCCTCAGAAACGCTTTTGATGGAAAATGACGCGCCACCTATAGGACTCCGCCGGAACAGGACTCTTAGTTTGAAATATACCTAAATTTCGAAACCGGAAATAAGAGAATGTGGTGTATGTATCGTAGCCTTTTTGTGGGTTTGTGAACGAATTAATGTGTTTTATTTTTTTTTTGAAACAGTGATTTTTGCGATGTCAAATCAAAACATAATTGGAACCGCTTTGCCACCGACGATGGGAAAAAGCAAAAATGATGATTCAGATGAAGAATCCGCAAGTATGTTAAGTTAACACGTAACGTTGGACATTGTAGTAGCTGCATTGTTAACTAACTTACAGAATATTTTTTATTATTCTCATTATTATTATTTTGCATTTGCAAATGCATAACAAGGCTGAGTGTCTAAGGTGTTTCCCATCTTTTCCCAGCAACCGTCATTCCGTCCTATAGTTTAGATTGTGATGGATTAATAATACATGTTGCCTCCAGTCATAGGTCCAGCTTTGCCTCCAAAGTATAAAGCTTCAGAGTCCTCCAGCTCATGTGAAGACAGTGATCAAGAGGAGGTCGTGTTCAAGAGAGCCAAATACTCATCATCATCTAAGAGTCGGCCTTCTTCAAAGTATGATACTTGATGGTTCCCAAAATAAATGTGATTCAGATTCAATAAGGTGTTTTTGTCACAAATGAAACACTTTTGATATAGCTAAATTATTTTTGCTGTGTTGGGAGATAGTCATCCTTATAAACCATACTGCATTATATTTGATACATACATGTCTTAGACCTCTAATTTATCAATTTCGTCAAACTGCTGGAAGAGCTACATCCCTTATGTAGTCTGATTGATACTTCATACTTTTTAGCAAGTAAAAGGCCTTGCTAAAAATCCAATTTACGTTCACTTAATTATCTGTATAAAGATATCTTTTTGAGAAAAATCATGTTCAAATGTAAGTATGATCCCTCATGCTTTTGAGAAACATTTATTTGTTCAATTGTCAATTAACATTGTAGGCTATTGCATTGCATTACACAGTATGTTTTGCCCCCACAATATAATACAAAGTATTTAATATAATATAAAGTGATTTGATCATAAAACTAAGCGTGTATCACCTTAATGTGGATATGAAGTGAGAGCTGATGTTTATTTGCAACTTATGGTTCTTTAACAGCAGCAGGGGCAGTGTCAAAGATGAGATGGATATAACGCAAGTCAATAAGGATGAGGAGGAGGATGGTTTCTTTGGTCCAGCTCTTCCCCCTGGATATCAAAAGGGAGACAAATCACCTGAAGTGTAATAAACACTTAATAATATTATCCCACATGGTAATTTGTAGAGCAATTCAAGCATCCCAATCTAAGTCTTGGATGAACTACATTTTGCATCAACAGGCCACCTCTACTAGGACCTGCACTCCCTCCAGGATTTAAAAGACAAGATCATAATGAAGATGATGATGAAGATGCAGAAGATGATGCAGAGCTTTTAGGACCAGCTTTACCGCCAGGATATCGAAAACAAGACAGGTCTCCTGAAAGGTGACAGGAATTTGACCTCGAATTAAACAAACACGGCAGATATTACTATGCTAGAGCTGTTTATATATGCATATAACTATATAAAGTACACACACACATATGTAAAAACATACTTTTATTTTGAATGCGATTAATCATTTGACACCCCTATATTCTATACTTTTCAGTAGTATCACATACTGCTGTATGCAAATGTAAATGTAGATTTTTTTTTTCTCTCTCTCCCTCTGCAGACCACCTGTTGTTGGACCTGCTCTACCTCCAGGCTTTAAAAGACATGATGAAGATGAAGAGGAGGGAGAAGAAGATGCAAGAGGATTTTTAGGACCAGCTCTACCACCAGGTTATACACCAGAAATGTCAAGCGGTGAAGGAGAAGAAGAAGAAGATGATTATGTCATTGGACCCATGCCATCAAAAGGACAGTCCCAGGACTCCGTGGCATCGGACTTTGAAAGAAGAGCTCAAAAAATGAAAGACAAACTTACAGGAGTGGATGTAAGTGCTTTTTATGTTTGTTTTATAATCTGTTAATTTAGCTGGTATTTGTAATATATTATTATTAGTAGGTTTTTTTTGTATTGTATGCTTCTAATTTTAAGCCTTACATACTTTTAATTTGTATTTCCATGTACATACTTTATACCCGACTCATTTTGCTGTACTTGTACAATGAAAGTAAAGAGCTTGACTGAGTTGGTTTGTTCATTGTGAAAATAGATGTTGATTTATTCCAGTCACTATGCAGACTAAAGAATCTGGGACTCTTCTGCTTTCAGACTGGGCCCAAAGTGCTCTCCAGAGAGAGCTGGATGACCGAGTTGCCTCCAGAGCTGCAGCATGTTGGCCTGGAAGCACGAACCTTTAAGAAAAGATCAGGCCCTGAGAACAAAGACCGCTCAATTTGGACTGACACTCCGGTTGACCGTGAGCGGAAAGCTAGGGTGAGTTAGTAATAGATGTAATTGAGTTCAGATGTGAAATGTGGGGATTGTTGTGGAGAGTCACCATAGATTTTCCAGTGACATCATATGATTCTGCAGGTGATATAAGCTTTTTTTCACACCGGGTTTTGGAAAAGAGGGATTTCAGGGATTGTTTGGAAATCCCCTTCTTGCTTGTCTTTTCTAGGAACGACTAGAAGCTAAAGAAAAAGGTGAATCTGCCAAAGTTGATGAACCTCGTCTGTCTCGGAAAGAGCTTGAGATGGCTGAAAAAGTTTCAAAATATAATGTAAGTTCAGTTAAATCCAGCTGTTTTTCTACACATATTCTACAATATAGCACTGATATATTACCAGTAAAAGCTTTGGAATACTTTAAGTTAGTGTTTTTTATTTTATTATTATTATTTGATCAAAAATACAGTAAGACATTTTATTTTGTAGTAGCTCACTTTGATGGACCACACCTTTTAGTTTTCTAGATGAAGCTGTGACTGCTTAAGGATACAAATGTGAATTTCAGTTTTCGAATGTCCATCTCTTTATAGGACTCCAAGCGAGGTGAATCTCTCATCAGTATGCACACTAAAAAGATGAAAAGAAAAGCTGAAGAGGAGGCTAAAAAGCCTGTGGAAAGAAGAGCTTTCGACAGAGACACAGACCTCCAAGTCAATCGGTTTGATGAAGCTCAGAAAAAAGCTTTGCTCAAAAAGTCACAAGAGCTGAACACCCGCTTTTCACACAGCAAAGGCCGCATGTTCCTATAAGGGACATTCAACATATGTATCTCTTGTTGTCAGGGATTATTTACTAACGGATGTTGTACTGCATTGGCATCTTTGAAGCATCATCATCAAAACATTCGTTGACAATTATGTGTAAAATTAGAAGGACGGACTGTTATTCAAGAATTTGACTTTCTTTCTTATTTTTTTTAACCAATGTCTAATTGTATTAATGCATTAAAGCTTTTGAAATGTTGTGACTTCTATAGGTTTTTAGGCTGCCTTTTTATTAATAGGTAATAAATACTAAGTATTACTGTTTATATCCAGTGAATTCCCCTGAATACTGTAAGTTTTATGTTTTTGGGTCATGTATTTTTCACAAGAGTGTGCTTTTCACATTCAGTATTCCAAGTTCAGTTCACATGTACTTCACCCTAAAATAAGATAAAGAAATAATATATATTTTGCCATTTTAGACCCATTGAAACTTTGTGTTGTGTCATAACACTTAATCACAAATTATTATTACCTTAATGAGAAAACTCATCACTATGATGGTAACAACTGGAATTCTAAAGTATTTGTACCACTATTTGTTTTGTACTTTGATTTGTGCACTTGTCAAATTTACCATTTAAATCCATTACCAATCAATTATCTTTTCTGTACAGTTCACTATTACTTTATTAATGCAAATCAACATTCATAGTGATAATGTTACAATGCAAACAAGGTTTTTCTGTTATATTACTGTGAAGTTGTAAAGTATGTCATTTCTGTAAATAAATACCTATTCTTTTCTATTCTATTCCTTATGAAAAATAATGATGGTTTATAACGGTAAAAGTTTAGCAACCGTGTCTTTTGGTTTGTTTTTGTTTTGTTTTGTTGACTGTCTTTTGAATAACCACAGTTTTACTTATTCTATACTCAAAAACATGAGTTTTTATTTATTTTTTTTACTAAATAAAATGTTAAAGTGAACTAAAAATATCTAATTTAACTAAACTATTAATGATTGAGCTAACAAATACAAATGTCTTTGTATATTTCTTTATATTTTTTTTCTTTATTACTGTTTTCCACATTCATGGATTTTGTCACTTTGTAGCATCCGTATTAACCAACGCGTTTTCGTTTTTGTCCAAACAGGCTACCATACAACCTGCTCTGTTGTTGATAGTGCGTAAGCTAGCGAGTGTGTAGCGGGGAAGCGGTGCATCAAATCCACATGAAATAACTAGAATAGAATTATTTAAACTATTAACAAACATGTCAGACAAAGGAGAGGTGGATTTAACCGGGGCAAAACAGAACACTGGTGTATGGCTGGTCAAAGTAAGTGCTTTAAATAGCTCGATGATGAACTGCTAACTTACTGCCGCCGGTGTTTGTACATGGCTTTAGCATACACAAATACCTCGCATGGCAGTGCTGTTGATGTTTCGTCGTGTCATAATTAAAACCAGGTTAAACATTGGCATTGTTTTAAAGCGATGTTTGCATGAATTTCATTAAAGGTCCCAAAGTATTTGTCACAGCAATGGGCCAAAGCAACAGGGAGAGGAGAGGTTGGAAAGCTCCGAATAAGCAAGTATGTATTAAACATGTCTACCATCTGCATGTTAAGGAATACTGCGAGTTAAATAAACATTTATTTAAAGCATTAATATTTATACAATTGTTGTTTGTGCAGGAATCAAGGCAAAGCAGAGGTAACTATTATGTATGTAAGCATTCAGTGTTTTAATTTTGAGACTCGTATTTAGATGGACTCAGTATTTTTCTGATTGATTGACAGGTGTCTTTCACACTCAATGAGGAGCTGACTACCATAGACACCATTGGGGAGAAAACCTCTATGGTACGAGCCCCTAGAGAGCATCCATTCACTCTGCAGACGGTCGGTGGACAGACTCTGACTGTTTTTACTGAAAACTCTTCCGGTGAGAACCAGGACGTAAAACTGTGAACTGCTGTGTATTTAAATAATATACATAGATATACACACTCTTTTTTTTTTTTTTTTTTACTTGTTGTAATACATTTTCAGAACCACGGTATTAAAATATCTAAAAATGCTGTTATACTTGAAATAACAGGTTAAGAACTTAAGAACAGTGTGAATTTATTTTCTGCATTTACTTTAAATTGTAACATGCAGAATAAAAATGCTTTAGCCAGTGTGTTATAATATAATTTAAGAAATACATAGACGCATTTGCTAATTTCGTAGTTGTAAAATTATTTTACAGAAAAGATTATTTTAATTGAAGATATACCCTTTAAAGTGAGTTTTACTCAATTTAATAAAAAAACAGAGATGTTGTAATGTATGTCTAGCCTATTTTATGGAAATATTAAATAATAACTCCATTAACTATTGTTATAATAAAAATAATAACTCCAGTAACAACATGCCACTTGGGCCAGTTCTGGTTACAGTACAAATAGATACAAAATCAGGTAAATCAACCTCAAACCTGTTTTGACTAAGTCTTACTAAATTAAAATAGCATAGCCATTCATTAAATGTTAAGTTAAAACTTGTCGTCCGTGGTCAAGGAAATATATTAATAATTTCTGAACAAATGCTAAGACTTATATAATGTTAGTTATTTAGATTTTAATAACAAATGTAATTAAGTATCATAGTTTTTGTCCTGTTAACTGAACTTTTGCTTTCAAACAGCTCATTGGGTAAGTCATGCCGTGCCATCTCTGGGATTTCCTGTACATACTTCAGTTGCCTCATACTCTTCTCTTCCAGTTCTATCCAGTTTCTCTCTGCTCTTTGTCTGTTGTGTGAGATGAATCAGATAATAGGTTTTAATAGTTTTCATCTGGTCTCTTAAGCTTTTGCAGTTGCTAACCTCTGCCTCTCAATCAGTGTATGTGATTGTGGTGTTTTAATAGTAGAAGACATTAGAATGGGCCGTCAAGAATCACTGATTTTGGAAACCAAAACTGCTCACTGCCTTAATTATTCCTTGATTAACATGGAGTTGTGTTGTGTAGCTTGGGTGTTGTGTGTGCATGACCAACTCTGTATAGTTACCATGCTAATTCACTTTTTTTTTTTTTCTTGTAGTAGTGACAGTGAGGATTTCTGTAGTTGTTCTGAATGTGCTTGAGTTCCAAAGCCTGGTCTCTTCTCTTCTGTTAAGTGTCCTTTACAATTGTTTTTACAATTACAAAATAATATATTATTATTCAAGTTTTCTAATTTAATGTATTTTAAATTGTAATTTCTTGCTGTGATTGCAACAATGAATTAAGCATCCATTCTTTATTAATGATGAAAGCAGTTGTGCTGCTTTTGATTGAAACGGTGATGCGTTCATTAATTTATTCATTTATTTTTTCCAGTATTATGAGTAAATAAATAAATGAAGTCTTTACCGTCACTTTTGATCAATTTAATGCATCCTTGAACGGAAGTATTAATCTCTTCCTTTACATATTACCATTTAGATGAATGTCCACATCCTTACTTTTGGTTTGAAGGTTTTTGGATTAATTTAGATCAATTTCCACATTGGTTTCAATGGAGCTAACTCATGAACTGACTAATCAGAGTTCCTTTGTGGCTTGTTGGTCGTATCTGCGTGGTTTTTTGTCTATTTGTGCGTTTGCTTTTGCTGACTGCTGTGTAAGAAGCTGCGTGAGGCTTGGCCTGCCGTGATTACTTTGGCATGTACTCCCCCTCGTTCTCATGTTGCCATCCCTCTCGTAGGGCAGTCAGATGCCGAGGCCGGCGGCTCAGGTACAGGTACAGGCCCAGGTGAGTGCTCACCGTCGCCCCCTGCTTGATTGGAGGTCCAGGAAGGACCACGTCAAGCCTTGTACTGTTAATGGCCATTGATTTTACAATCAGCCAACAAAACAGCTATTATAAATGCTTTCTATGGCCTAATTTAAAGAATTGCTAGATAGAAAAAATTTTTACAGCCTGGAGCACCGAATGCACAGAATGCATCTCTCACTGCTGATGTAATGACAGAGCAGTAACAGGCTGTGTGTTGCAGCAGCGATTTCACACAGTTACAACTGTCATTGAGTATTAATGTATCTCTTTTTTCACAAAGATAAAATTGCACTGGAAGGAGTGGTGGTGCAGAGAGCTGAATGCAGACCAGCCGTCAGTGAAAGCTACATGAGGCTGAAAAAGTACGTTCACATATGCACACACTAGCTCTGTTCCAAACTTTAGTGAACTGCTTACATAAACAGCATTCATGTCATGGAAACTCATAAGTGATTAATTTGTAAGCCAATTACTATATGGGCAGCAACTCTGAACTCTGTACAGGTCCACATACACAATGTTTTTTTCTTTAAACTTTAATATGCTCATAAAGGATGTTGTTTTTTTTGTTTTTTTTTCTTTGCAGACTGCAGATCGAGGAGTTATCTAAACCCCTCAGGTTCTCTCAACAGCTCGACAAAGCAGTTACAACCAACTATAAACCTGTGGCTAATCATGCTTATAATGTAGGTCAAACTTTTGCATCGTCCAACTGATGTCTGCAGTATGTAATATGCAATTGATTGTTGATGCACACACTCTTTGTTGTTTTTTTCCGTCCTCAGCTGGACTATGAAAAGAGGAAGAAAGAAGAAGGGAAGAGAGCACGAGCAGATAAACAGCAGGTGCTGGACATGCTGTTCTCTGCTTTTGAGAAGCACCAGTTTTATAACATTAAGGATCTGGTGGACATCACAAAACAGCCTGTGGTGAGTAACATTACATTATCATTACAACATAACTGCTGTCAGTTTAACATGTTAATTTAATTAGTTATGAAAAAATAATGTATTTACAATATTTAGTATTTAGTTAACTCATTGGCCCAGACCATTATGTCATCTTATATTTCATATAGTTAACTTAACAAATATGATTCAGGACAACAACTGCATTAAGATATTGGAGCAAACAAAAATACCCCGTATGCATTTTTGTCACATTTTTATCATATAATAAGCGACATCACACCAGCAGCAAGAGCACTATCACACAAGTGCAGTTTTTGTCATGAACACTCATGCAAATGTGAATTTTTTTATTTTTTATTTTTTTGAAACAACAACTCCGTAAATAAAAAGTTAATATTTGGCAAAAATAAAACACAATATAGTGTGTTTTGCTCAGTTTTGCCAATGAAAACATTACCTATAAAGCCACAGCAGAACTGTGCATCTCTGAGCAACACAGCAATGTTTAGTTTCTGAATGAATCCGCCTTTTGAATGAATTGTATGAATCAATGATTCAGTAGCCCATTCATAGAGAGAAGCATTTACTTAATTCCTGAATGAATCAGCAGTTTGAACGAATCAATTCATAAAGATTCATAGTTTCTTCTTTAGAGTTATAATTAATTAATTAATTAATTTATTTATTTTTTAAACAAAAAAAAAATATTATAAACGTATAGTTAACTAAAAATAATTTCTCTCATTTACTAAAATTAAATAAAAATTTCAAACCTAAATGACTAATGTATTCACACCTGTCTTGTTAGGTTCTAATGAAATTAAGTTCATTTCCCCTATGGTGCGAATTATTTTTGGGCAAGTATGAATACAGCAGGTGCTCAGGTACGCACCAAACAATAGTACTGAGACCAAGCTGAAGAGGTGGTCTCGATCCGCTTTCAAACAATCTCTGGTGACTTGGTGTTAAATATTTAAACTCAAACAATAATCGTTTTAAATAATGTTTTGGGGTTATTTTCACAGCCAAATTTAGTTAGCAATTAATATCCAGTAGTTAATTAGATTTAACAGCCCTAATAATAACACACATACTGTTCAGAGTACTGTTCAGAACTGTAATACTGTTCAGAGGTTTGGGCTTGGAAGGTCCATTACTCCAGTCTTCAGTGTCATATGATCCTTTATAAATCATTCTAATGTTGATTTGCTGCTTAAAGGGGTCATATGATGTTGCTAAAAAGAACATTATTTTGTGTATTTGGTGTAATGCAGTGTGTTTATGAGGTTTAAGGTGCAAAAAACACATTATTTTCCACATACTGTACATTTTTGTTTCTCCTCGAAGCCCCGGCTACTGAAACAGGTCGATTTGTACAAAGCTCATCGTTCTAAAAAAGCGAGGTGTGCTGTGATTGGCCAGCTTTCCAGTGAGTTGTGATTGGCCGATCACCGCAAGCATGTGGTGGAAATGTTACGCCGCTTACCATAATGTGATTCCGAGTACCAGTGCTATAACACAGACACAATAAAACACATTACAGGCATTTGTTGCATCCAGTAACAAACCCCATAAACATAATACCATGTCAGCATTTGTAATCGGAGTAAGAACAAACAGTACTACCCTTCCCTGCTCAAAATTCGCATTTGAATAGTAAGTAGCAGATTGTTTTAATGAAAAAACATAACTTACTTAAAGGTTTTGAGTCACACTGTCTTTGCAATGATAGAATTTCTCCACTTTATAGTCTCTGTGCACAGCCAGCATAGGCTACTCTCCAGGTTTTAGGAGTTTGTCCTCCGTAAATGCATTCAACACACTCTAATATTTGGGTTGAACTGTTCTGGAACAGTGTTGTAAATACAATTTGACCACTTATTTCTAGTTATGTCCCATTCTGGAAGCACAAACAAATTAGTTGTACTTTACTTTGACACGTTTAAGGCCCAAAAGGTAGTGAGGATATCAATAAAATAGTACATTTGACATCAGTGGTTCAACCTTTTTTTGATACTACGGCTCAAAGAAACAAATGACTTTATTCAACAAATTCTTTTCTTCTGTGTCAGTCTTTGATGCCCATTCACGAGAGTCCCATAATGAAGGGCTACCTCTAAAATCTTCCTTTCTTTCTAGATTTACCTGAAGGAGATTCTTCGAGACATTGGCATATACAATGTCAAAGGCACCCACAAAAACACCTGGGAGCTCAAACCAGAGTACCGACACTACCAGAATGAAGAGAAGAGTGACTGATCATTTTCAAAGCCCCTTACTATTAGATTCTTAGTGGTTATGAAAACCCATAAAGCCAGCTTCCCATTAAGTTTAAAATTTTGTTTCTGGATAATATCTTCAAGGATGATTTAGTTGTTTTCAGAGGTGTATCAGAAAACTATGTAGCATTTTACAATGCTGAGCAGTTGAGTTATGCATACGGAGGCTGAAATACAGTCAAATCTTCAGTCATCTGACATAAAAAGAACTTAAATCTTCTCTTATAAATGTTGTGTAGAAAAGAGTAATAGTTGCATTTTTTTTAAAGAAACATTGACAGATTAATGGTAAACAGTTGTTTTATTCAGACTTAGTTTTCTGATTGAAACACTTATTTTATATGGTATTTCATGTTCTTAAATGCTCTTGAAATAAAGGTTTTTGTACAAAAAAAATAAATAAATCTTCCATGTATCTGCACACAGTGAAACTTTTTTTTTTTTACCATTCACACAGCAGGACTGGGGTTAAAGGTTTAAATATTTAAGACTAAATAAACTTTAATATATTTGATTTGTTAAAAATTAGGTGTAAACCTTATGAAAGCAAAATTTATGACATTAAGAAATTCTAAGCAGCTCATTATTAAAAATGTAGGATTTCTTTGCAGCCACCAGAATCAGTAATATTGTGCACATCAGTAAATCTACTTCACATTCATACTTCTGTAGGTTTAAAAGTGGGTACGCAAAATAGTGTAGATAGTTGGTTTGGTTACTAATGATACCAACAACAAACTGGATTAAGCAATTAAGTGTACCTCTGCAGAACATCAAAGATCGGTCTGGGTAATTGCGGGGCGAAGCTTCACACCACACTGCATTGTGAAGCATTTGGCATTCTCTATACTGATGCTAAAGACACTTTCATATGCTTATAAAGGACTTAAAAGGCCGCACATCGTTGCTTTCACATGCAGATGTCAGACACACCCATCTTCAAAAACAGAGGCGTTTGTGCTTCCAATACACATCTGAGCAAGCCACAAATGCTCTTTTATCATGATCTGTAATTTAGCAAAGCTTTTGTCTTAACTGTGCCATGCATAAAAAAACTAACACAATCATTTGAGATACCCAGATATTCAGCAAGGTTATTTTTTTTTTTTTGCTTTTGAAAACCCAAGGGCCTTTCCTTGTATGAAGTCTAAAAAGATTGTGTTCACCATTCACCCTGTATGTTATATAAACATTTAATCGGCCTTTAAAAAAAAGTTTTAATTGACTTCCTGGCAAGTCAAATAGCTAGTACATTGAATATCAAACCTTACTTTTAAAAAGAAAACCCTTATCAAACAATAACGTCTACACAAACATGTCTTTTGTGTAACTCAGAATCGATAACTACAGCAGAAGTCTGTATGGAATGGGCATATTAATAGAACCCTGACCAGTTTAGGGCCTCTAGGATCAACTATGTATTGTTTGCTCTGTCCTTTAGCTTTGTTGTATCACAGCATTAGGTTTCAGTAAACTTGATTTTAAAACTGCTTTATTTGAACTCAAAGAACCATTTCATTTCAGCCCATCACTCTTCATAAGGTAATGGTTTGGTTACCTCTGTATTAAGGCTCCTACAAGTTTCTCTCAAAGAGGCTCATCTTCTTAACAGTTGATTAGAATGGTTTCCTTTATCATTTTGTCAAACACAGAAAGTCACGTTACAATGACACAATCACAAACATCATTTAGCCAGCAGCTTGACTTTATTCAATAATGGTGCCAAGAAATCCTATACAATCCTGTGATTCGATATGGAACGGGGAAAATTACAACTGTACATATGCTGAAACAAGAAGCTGACATGCACAGCAAATGAGAAGCCAGCAGTCAACTTCATCTCGATGACGAAGAAATAGAAGAACCCAAAAATACTCAGTTTCTTTTTCCACAACCTTGTCACTTTGCGGGTTTGGCTTGCTAAAAGTCCTGTTTTTAATTTCATGAAAGGACAGTTCACGTCTTGTCAAAGACGGGCTTAAGCCAATCAAGAAATAAAAACAGTGGCCTCGTGAAGTTAAAAGAGCCTCTGGTCCTGATGGAAAGGATGAGGGGGAATGCCTGGTTTAATCCACGGGCCCAATCCACCAAGCAGAGGCCAGAATTGGAGGGGTAACTTGTAGATGCTTGGGAAGTTTACTAAAAAAAGAAACAAGAATTAGTTTTGTTTCAAGCGAACACTTTTAGTGCACCAAGCTATCATTTATTGAACTTTTTTTTTTTTATATAAAGACGCTTTCAAAAGCTAATGCAAATATTCTATTCTCCTCAATTCAGTCCTTTCCAGCCACCTTCCAGATGGCCAGACATCATGAGGAATATTACTGTCGCATCCTTGTGCAAACCCAGAGGCCACCGATTATGGCAACAGGCCTATCAGTGGATGCTACATAAAGCATCATTTCCTAAACACTATTTGTAAGCCATTCGAGCAGGGCATTCTATACTTTATATATACACACACACACACAACTCAGCAATTACAAAACTTGTATAAAAACAGACACTTGACTCCATAAACTTACACATTTCTCAATCTCCAGACCATCCTTAAAGAAAAGCATGTATGGTGTGACGCCATCCTCACGGAAGTCAAGGAGACCAACCATGCCATCTGGATTCATGGACTCGCTAGTGAAAAACTGTAGGAGGTGAAGAGAAACGCGTTAGTCGGCCAACTGTCTTAAAATCACTGCAGACCGATGCAAAATCTCTTTAGCAAGAAGTCAAATTCAGAAAATTTTTTTGGGATGATAACTTTAAATTTATGACAGTGACTTTATCCCAGTCACTAACATGCTGAGTGACAATTGTACAGTCAATGTTAACATCTATAAAACTGATTAACACAAATTTAGGTCTTTAATCAGCTTGCTGTTGCCCATCATGGAGACATACTCAGAAATGGTTTGTTTTCATCGGTCATAACCTACAAAGGTGTCCTAAGATTGTCATCATTGTACGTCCATTAGAGGGCTTTCACTTTATCGACCGTTTAAAAGTTTGGGGTCGGTAAGTTTAATATAATTTAAATTGCATTTAATATTGATTGAAAAGACTACGCAAAAACCTTACCAATCCCAAACTTTTGAGCATATACAAATATGAATCTGTGATGTGTCAGCCATTACTACAGCCCACCTGAAAGTTTTTGATGTTGCCTAGAATTTTCTTGACCTCAGCCGGTGCGTTAGCCATGAAGGGGTCTACCCTGTCAGGTGCACATTCCTGTAGCTTGGCTTTCACTCTGCATCCAAAAAAACAACAAACATTTGTTAAAATATGTAGGTTATCTAGTTTGCAAACTGCCAAGTACAACAGCTTTTAAGAAAATGTTTTGTAGTCCTCAATTCAATCTTACATGCCACTCATAGGGCAGGTAGAAAGCGCGAGGACATTTAATTTTGCATCTAAACATTTTAAAAACCCAGGCGGCCACAATGCAAGACTCTGAGCTGTCAATGATGCAAAGGTTTAAGTCATAACACTATATTTAGGAGCTCAACAAGCCTGTTACAAGGTACAACACTCTTCACAATAACGACTTCATGACTTACGCCTTCATGTAGTCCTTGATGTAGGCTGTGTAAGACTTCTTGTCATAGGACGTCTCCTGAAGTTTGTGGTTGAGGATAATGTCCACACCGCTGACAGTGGTAGAATCACAGCCCTCATCCTGAACCTCTGCTGACGCATTGCCACCAATCAGTGAATCATCTATATCTCCCTCCGACCTGCTGATCATCTGAAAACAGAAGCAAAGACTGCTGCTGATATCAGACCCATCACTCAAGGTAAAAACTTCAGTACTAACATACTGATTGGCAATTGTACAACTAAAGCCAATATCTGAAGAACTGATTAGAATTTTTATTTTACAACCAAGTATGGTCTCACAATCAGTTTTAATGCCCATCAATCATGCGTACTCAGAAATGGTTTGTTTTCATCGGCCATTGCCTACAAAGGTGTCCTAAGATTGTCATCATCGTACATCAATAAGAGGGCCTTTGCTTGTAAAATTAATTTTTAAAAAGCCATTCGGTTAAAAATAAACCGCATACCTTTCCCTCGACTTCAATCATCATTCCATTCTCAGACTCTTTGATTTTGTAGATGTCAGAGAACATCTCATCCCCTGTGGAAAAAAACAAAGACATTTATCAATGCCAATAAATCATAATACCATCCATCGTGTTGCATTCTGGTTATTTGGGCCCTGAGATATTTTCTGGCAAGGTAATTTTTGGTAACGTTACTTATATAGGGTTTTCAGCACAGGGGTTGATTAACATCCAATGATCAATGCACTGAACAGCAAAATAAACGTCATTTTCGCTAAATACTTCAGTCTCTTTTGAATGACTCACATTTTCGCTTCTAATCTTGGTCAGCAGTTTACAGAAGTGTTCTTAACGGAGAAAACAAACAAATGAAACGTGATATAAAAGCCTAAACGATGACCATCAATGCTCCAGATGATGATTTAACATTTTTAGCTCTCACAAAACTCATATTTAATTGGCCTAAGTTCACATTTAAAGGGCCTGGTGAACGCTGACTAAGCGAGGAGTAACGTTACTTTAAAGTGAACTGGCCTGAATAGCAACACGCCCTGGTTGGCGCTTATTTCATCATCAACGATTTGTGAAATTTTAAAAAAAAAGCTGCTTTCAACATCGTTCGTTTCTGTTAAAAATATAATAATTTTTTGAATTTATTTTAACAAAAACAGTACGATAACGTAACTTATGATGAGTATTGTGTAAAATGACTAACAGCACAACTTCTAAGCAGCACAAAACCGGCAAACCGGCGTTTTAATTCAGCTGCTAACGCTCCTATTTACCGCCAGATTGCTTGAATATAACCGAACACGTTCAAATCCTGAATCAGGTTTGGTCTACAATAACTCATAATGGTAAGAGTAACAAGAAAAGTTATTAAGGAGCTCAACAATGAAACGCGCGCGCCCACACGATTTTGAGGCTTGGTTAGCTTCTATGCTAACTGCATTCAAGAAAGTTAGGCCTCAGAGTCGAGACAGACCAGCGGCCCTTTTAAACAATTTAACAACATTTGACGCCAAAAATATTGGTAAAAATGTAACAATCTGGCCTGTAACTTTGTGCTAGACGATGTTCTTACCGGTGATGATGTCCTTGTAGATGATCATTTTGTTGGATTGTGTTTTGGGTGCGAGGAGGCGAACAGCGCTGGCTGCGACCTGATCGTGGACTCAGCTGAAAAGGCCGGCGCTTGGATTCAGCGTCTTTTATATGCGCTGGGAAACACGGGCGCCCTCTGATGGGCAACACGAAATCATCGCATTATAACTTTTTAGTGTAATACCTTATTTTTTTGTAAGATTTGTTTGGGATCCCACTGCTTTAAGAGCGAGTGACTTTTTTTTTTATTATTTAGTTTTGGCTTATTGTTGATGACAATGTTTAACATTTATATATTATAGTAATAAATGTTTTATTTATTACTATGTATAGCAGGCTGTATTTGTTATTATGCATATTGTTATATAACACATAACTTTAACTAAAATAACCTAAGAAATGTATGTTCTATCCCCAAAATTACTTTCTATATTCTATAGGAAAATGTTTTTATGGGAATTAATTTTTTTACTTTTTAATGACAGTATCCTCCAGGAAATTATACACTCTTAAGGGGACTACAAATGATCTATGCAAATGTAAAAATACAATATATAATGTAATATAAATATTAAGTAGCATGGTAAAAATTAGTAGCAATAGCCAGAAATACATTGCATGGATCAATAGAAACAGATTTTTTTTTTTACGGCAAAAAATGAAAATTTATTATATATATATATATATACATATATATATATATGCATATTTCAAAAAAATTTACCCTTATGACTAATTTTGTGGTTCAGGGTCAGAAATGATTTCTTTGACCTCTGCTGAAAATATGTTTTGGTGTGCTAAAGTAAAGCTCACTCTTTCCTCTAGGTCTCTCAGCCAGTCAGCAGAGAGTAATGCTCCTTTCATCCACCCGCTCTGTCTCTTTAATTCTCTCAACTTTAGAATCAGAAGGAACATTTCCTAACAGCCTCTGAAAAGGAAATAGGCCTACAGGTGCATCTCAAAAAATTAGACTATCATAAAAAAAGTTCATTTTCTTTTGTAACTTATTTCAAAGAGTGAAACTTTTATGTATTCTAAATTCATTACATGTAAAGTAAAACAATTAATTTTTAATTTTTTTTTTCATTAAGATGATTAGAGCTTACAAAAAGACCTTTTAAAAAGTATTTGCAAAACAGAAAAGTTTAAGTTCTTTAAAGTATGTTAATTTATGCACTCAATACTCAGTATTCCTTTAGCAAACTCCAGCGTTAGTGAGTGAATGGAAATGATCAGTCTGTGGCACTGAGGCACTATTGAGCTTTCAGCTCATCTGGATTGTTGGATGGACTGTCTTCTCTCTTAAAAATATCCTAGATTTCACATGGGGTTCAGGTCAGGCATGTTGGCTGGCCAATCAAGCACAGGTCATGGTCAGCAAACACTTGGAAGTGGTTTTGGCTCTTTGGGCTGGTGCTAAAGTCCTGCTGGAAAAGCAAATCAGCATCTCCATAAAGCTTGTCAGCAGATGGAAGCATATAGGGCTCAAAAAATCTGGTAGAAGGCTGTGTTGACTTTGGACTTGATAAAACACTGGACTTGAAGCAGCTTGTATTTTGTGCCCCTCCAGTCTTCCTCCATACCCCAGACCTTGATTTCCAAATGAAATGAAAAATGTAATTTTATCTGAAAAGAGGACTTTGGACCACAAGCAACAGTTCAGTTCCTTTTCTCCTTAGCTCAGGAAAGATTCTTCTGAACAAGAGATACCTGGTATTTATATTATAGGGATGATCATTTAATTAAACTCAAATGTAAATATTCTAATATTTGGTGATGCTGTAAGCTCTAATACTCAAAATTAAAACAAAAACACTTTTGAAATGTTTTACTTTACATGTAATAAATTTAGAATATATGAAAGTTTCACTTCTTGAAATAAGTTACGAAAAAAATATATTCTAGTTTTTAAAGATGCACCTAAATATTCAAGGATTCGAGAATTCTAAAATAAAGACAAAAAAATAGAGCACACACACACACACACACACACACAAAAACAAACATGACGTAAAGCTATGTTGCAGAAGCAGAAATAAGACTACATAAATATAGAAATATAGACTACATATATATATATATATATATATATATATATATGTACGACTGTGCAATATTGATCATAATTTGTGTGTGAGTTTATGGGAGATGACCGTTTTACCGTAAGTGTCCTTATCTTCCAGCAGGTGAGAGAGAGAAATATGGAGGGCATTGTGTCTGAGGTGGACTTGCTGAATCAACACACCGTGTGGTAAGTATTTTATGTATGCTGTTTCTAAAAGCAAATGTTAGCTTACCTGTTACACCCCTCCTTGGCCTCAGGTTCTGAAAAGGTCTCTTTTAGTTTGAGCTACTCCAGTTCAATTGAGTGGCTAAAAAATGGCCAATCAATGTTGTTAGTATTCTCCTAGTTTCAACTTGGAGAGTACACCCACCACCAATGCTTGCATGAGCCCAAAAGGACAAAAGTTGCTCCAGGCCCAAACAGGCAGTCCTATACTGGGCCATCATGGGATGAATGTGGGCAGTCCTAGTGTGGTTTGCTCAAACAGAGCCCGTAGTGAGCCCAAAGCTGTGGGCCTCGCCTGTGCAAGCCCACACTGGGCCTGTTTCTGTTTGGTGTGGCCCAGCCCACTGTGCCCACAAAAGGCCTTCACGGGGGCCCCACAGGGAAGTGTTTGCAGGGCATACTGTATTTGTGAAACTAGTACGTTTTTTTTACATGATGACCTCATACCATTTTGTTGTTGTTATTATTATTTTGCTTTATCTTTCCCTCTTTTTCTATTTATCTGTTATGGGGAAGATGTCTCTCTTGAAATCAGTGTCCATTTACTGATACATTTAATCCATTTACATGTGAGTTTAACACTCACCCAAAATATTATGTTGGAAATGAAATAAAAAACAATTAACAATTTAGTTATTTTTTGTTTTTTATGGAATTCTAAAACAGCAAGAATTAAAAAAACAATATATACAATTTAATTCAATTCAAATCACTACATAGCATACATGAACAAAACTAAATTGCATTAGATTTTCCCTAAAGTGTCACTGGTATGCAATAAATGCAAGCTGGGGTACACTTCTACATTCACTTTGGACATGTTGTAAGTAGCCTACAGGACAGATATTTTTGCCTTGCTTTCAAAAGTATATACAAAATATATTGTTCCAGATTTAAAGATCTTCATTTTTGGGATGATTTCTACCTTCTTTTAGTACATATGAAAGACAGTGTATTCTTCATTTATGGTTTGTGCAAAGAGATTGATTTTTCAGAGGTGGAAGCTTGATATTGTTCCAACATTCGTTGTGTTGCTGAGTGAACTAATGGGCTTTATTCATATTGAGAAGTTGCGATTTCTTAACAATGATAAGCTTGATATATTTTGGAAAATATAGAAGCCTGTATTAGTTCACTTAGGAATATGACAACCTGTTAACGCTGGTTTTTACACTGCATTACACCTTTGTAACTCTTAAATTTATATACCTAAATATCATCTGTTACTGAAGTGAGTTTTTTTTCATCTCTCTTTTTGAGTTCTTCCTCCTCTTCTCTCTCTTTTTCCCTCACACACTGCTGATGTTATCACTGTGATCTATATGGAAGTCCTTGATTTTGTACATCAGTGATGCTTAATTGTAACTAGTATACCGTACTATCATTTTCCTTTTGGACCTCTGTTCATATTATTAAAAAAAAACTAAATAAAAAAACTAAAATGGAACATAACTGAACATTATGGAAGGGGGCCATCTTGTCCCACTATTGAACATTTTATCTAAAGGTCAAATTAATCTTTTAATCCTTATAAGGGAATGTTTCCTAATCACCTCACAATGAAGCAGACACAGTGAGTGCTATCTGAAAGGCAATTCAATACATTTGAAACCTGAAAACATGCCACAATAGGCCTCTAGCAATAGTTAACAGTATAATAATGAAGTGACAGAATTATTCCAGATTTGGAATTACTAAATGAAATAACATCTTATAAATAACAATTTTATATATACAGATTAAATCCAGAAGAATGGCAATGTCTCCAAGATGCTTGTTAAAAGTTTTAGTCATAAACAGATTTTATTTATTTAATGTTTATTGCTTAGCTTATCATTAAAAAGGCTTGGTGTTTTGTAGTATTGCCTTTCCCGCTTTAAACATAACCCTTATACAGACAATTTCAAAATCATGCAGAGGTGATCAAAATACATAAACTAGCTCTGTCTCTCATGGTTAATTAAATTTTTATCCTGTTATGTTACCGTGCATAACCAAAGCATATTTATTAAAATGTGTATTCCACCCTTAAAGTATATGTTTTGTAGATATTTTGGTAGATATTGATTGCAGAGGCTTACACCACTAGATGTCGCTGTTTACTCGATCTAGTAATTGCACGCTTCCATGCGCTAAGCATCACTGGGCCTTTCGAAGCACTGATTGCTATGCTTCCCACGACTGCATGCCCAACTTCCTCACTTCCACTTCCATTTGTATCCCGAATCTCACACATGCCAGAATAACGCTGAGCCACTGCATTTGCCAACGCTTGTGTTTTTACAATACGGATGAACGCAGCCATGCACTGCAAGGTAAGTCGCTTATTCTAAATATTAGGCTGTATTAAAACTAGTTTGTTAATAAATTTAAAACCAAAACAGGGCTGAAGTTTCAAATTTTCTTCTGAAGTTTCAGATATAATAATTCATGTATTCTTATTCGACTAATTTTCAAATCAGTATTTCATGTAGACCTGAAATTTGTTTGCATGGGTCAAACTTACAAAGGTTTTTCTATGTCTGTACGTTTGCATTCTGGTCATTCTTACATTAAAGTTCCTTAGTTATGGACCTTCATCTTTGTTAAAGAAAAAATATTCTTCAAACTAGAATACAGATTAACAAACAACTAACAGACTGTCAGACACATCATTACACATACAACGTTTATTTATAGTTTTTATATATATATATATATATATATATATATAT
>JAUMHE010000042.1:6172536-6187618 GCA_032359235.1 Enteromius mattozi
ATATATATATATATATATATATATATATATATATATAAAATATGCCTGTAATTAACATAAACCACGTATTTGTTTAGCACATTAAACATGATTAATGAAGGTTATTTTCAAATGTAGGGGTTGGGGGATTGTGGACAACAACAACATCAAAAAAAGAAAAAGAAAAAAGGGCCCAACCATGATCTTTTGAGGTCAGCAGGGGTGTGTGGCTGCCTGGAAGTATTTGCCATGTGGCCCAAAAATCATCTGCTAGAACCACTCTTTCTGTGGATTTACTGGCAGAGTTAAGCCACAAGTGATTTTAATCATATAGTTTGTGTAAAGGCCAAAGGAAGCTATTTCCTCAAGTTAATGTTAGTCTAGACAATAAAGTGGGAGTTTGATGGTACCTAAACTGTTGTTAAAGTGCCAGAAAGGTTATAAACTTTGACAGGATGCAGGTGGTTGGAGATTTTGCTTTTCATGCCATAAATATACCTGGCAAATAACAATCACATTTCCAAACAATCCAAAAATGCTGAATTGCACTGTTACCACTGAGAATGCCATAAATAGTGTATTGAATCCTCAAATTGCAACACAGACTAGACTTGTGGGATAAATATTTTCCTTGATGTCTTTTATGAATCTGAGCTGTATGCTACCAGGGGATGTATCATTAAATAGCACACCAGAGTAAAATCTTTTTGTTTTCTTGACACTTGAAGTCTTATTTTCTAAATATATGTAATAAAATATTTTAATATTATATTTTTGTTATAAAGCAATGGCTTTTGAGGAGCTGAACTGATATTGTGTGGACTGTCTGCTCTATACAAATCTGTGGCTGTAAGTAATTTGAATTCTCTGACTTTGTTAGTGTCGTATATTTTTTTTAAAATATTTTTTTAATGAGCAGTGCTCATTAGGGCGGTACTGCCTTGGTTACCAATTGTAATGAACTATGCGATTGTGAAACTTGTTTATGTAGAGTCTGCTTTAACGCACATGAATAATACAGAGACAGGATTCTGTAAATTCATTGTTTTCTTTATCTAACTTAAATGTTTGTTTTGGTGAAATTTACTTTTGAAATGATGATATCTTGATTGCAGGTCAAGATGTGTGTATCTGTGTCTGCAATATCTCTGCAAGTCTGGGTGACACTGATGTTGCTCTCTCGACTACAAGGTGCCTGTTCGTTTCCTTTCTGAGCGTTAGAGTATCTAAGATCTAGAACACAATGTAGGTCAATGACATTTAAAAGAGTGACCATGATAAAAGAAATAGACAAATCGTAAAACACATCTAGCAGATCGTTCTTAGAAATGTATTCTTTGGTTTTAGGTTGGTTTTTTTATGGTTTTGATTGACGGTTATGCCATTTTCAACACCATTAAATGTAATAACAATTCTGAGAAAAACAATATTGAATTGTGAAAATTTAACAGAATTCATCTTGTGAGATTAGATTTTTTTCCCTTCCAAATATGAGTTTACATCTCGTAATTCTGCTTTGTGCCAAAGAAGTAAAAAAGGTTGATTATGAGAAAAGAAGCACATTTTTTTTGTAATTGGCTTCCATATCTACAAGAGCTCATTATAACATACAATTACTGTTTTATGTTTATGATTCTTCTGCATGTTGGTTGTGCCACATAATTTTGTTTAGGCAGGCAGAAGTTAAAAATCTAATAAATAAAAATTGTAAATAAAAGATTAGGCCAAAACAACTTTATATCTTAATTATGAAAAGAATTTTATAATTTTTTAAATATTTTATAATTTTATAATTTTACATTTTATACTTTATGGCCCCTATAAAAATAACAAAATTAAGTTTAATAATAAAAATTGTAAATGTATTTTTGAATAAATTAATAGGTATTTTAATTACTTAAAAATATTGAGCCATTGTTACGTATTATGTGTGTTGTGTTTTGGTTTTTCCCCTTGATGTGATTATCAGTTAATTAGTCTCCCTCTGTGTTCCCCAGCTGTTTTCTGTTCTGCCCATTATGTCTGCGTGTTTATATACCCTGTCTGTTTAGTTATCCCTTTGTCTGTGATAAATGTTATTTGAATGTGATATGTGTGTTAAAGCCACTCTCTGGAAATTAAAAGCACCTTTTTGATATATCCTTCGTCAATTCTCATTACTACAACCACGACACGTAACACTCTTTCAAATCATTGTTACATATTATTGTAATATTTACGAATTGTTTTTTGATATGTCCTAGGTAAGGTCCTTGCACCGTCTCATCTGGAGGCGATAACTGGTCAACCCTTCATGCTGGCTTGCAATATTACCTTAGAGGCAGGAGAGGCCTTAAAACAAGTGCGATGGGTAGACATGACAAATAAAACAATGCTACACTATGAGCCTGATAAAAACGACCACGTCACCCAAGAGAATGGAGTGGAGCTTTCACAGCAAATCGCAGGTCAGCAAGCTCACACCAGCGTCATCACCATCAGAAGAGTTGCACCAGCCAACGAGGGCTGCTACCAGTGTCTTTTTGATGTGTACCCAACCGGGCAGCAGAAAGGAAGGACGTGTCTTTCACTTACGGGTGAGGCTTGGTAATCCCTTTCAGACTTTCTGTGCTCTTGATATTATTCCTCACCGATGATCTGAAAATATGAATTTAGAAGAAATATGAATTACTCATCAAAAGGACTGCAAGGAAATGCTATTTTTTTAGACCTGCACTATAATGGTTTCATGATGAATGGCTGTTATTGATGGTTATCACATTGTGCTCACAAAACATTTACGATTAGTTATAAATGGTGCCCCCAACAGGAAGTGGTGAGAACCACTTTCCTGCCTGGCCTCTTTTGCTTAAAAAAACTGACAACAAACTATTACGAAAACCACAAGACTCTACATCAGATAAAAACTGACACTGGGTTTGTGATAAGTTAATTTTTATCAGCCTAACATCTGAAGACGATAAGTGTATGCTAATGTATAGTGTTGCGCATTTTCCGATTATTAACCTATTAACATAGTTCACCCAAAATTGTAAATTCTGTCATAAGTTACTTACTTTCATGTCTTTCCAAACCTGTAGGACCTACTTTCTTCTGTGGAACATGAAACAAGATATTTTGAGAAATCACATTTTTCTAAAACAAAATAGTCAATGGTCACCAAAACTTTTACCAGCACTATGAGTAAACAATTGTTTTGGATGAACATTCCTACTTGTAGCATGTAAAATCTCTTCACTTTTTTTGTTTCTTTCAGCAACGGTGGAAATGGTGGAGAATAAAACAGTTGTGAGTGGAAAGCCTGTTACTCTTTCGTGCAAGTATATTCTCAGTAAGCGAGTCCGGCAGGTTTTGTGGAAAAAAACTGCAGAGCAAGGGGACACAGCCACTGTTGCTTCTTATATTAATAGCAGACCCATCATTGAGACCCCTTTTAAGGATCGGGTCACTCTAAATCCATCACTTGGGCAGACCAAGCTCTCCATACAACAGGCTCAGACAGAGGATGAGGGCTGTTACACCTGCGAGTTTCACGCGTATCCAGATGGCATTAAGAGCGCGACGGCTTGTCTGTCAGTTTATGGTAAGTGCTAAGAGTGGTAATGCAGAGTTTGGGGTATGTTTATTTGCTTTTAAATTCAAGGGATAGTTCACCCAAAAATGAAATGTTGAATGTGCATTGAAGTCTGACACAGAATAGAAGAAATTGTTGAATTGTTGTTTTCTTTGTGCGCAAAATGTATTCTTATAGCTTCATAACATTAAGGTTGAACCACTGATGTCACATGGACTATTTTAATACTGTCTTTACTACCTTTCTTGGCCTTGAGTGTGTAAGTTGTGTTGCTGTCTACGCAGGGTCAGAAAGCTCTCAGATTTCACCAAAAATATATACATTTGTTTTCTAAAGATGAACAATGGTCTTACGGGTTTAGAACGACATGAGGGTGAGTAATGAAGAATCATTTTTGGGTAAACTGTCTCTTTAAGGATAAGTGCTTGGCTAGTCTCTTGGTGTAAATCAGGAATGCTTCGTCACATCTGTCTAAAATATTTAATAGAACTATGTATTATGTGGTTCTTTTAATTCTTTATAAGAGTCATGATTGTCATGATTTAGTTGAAATAATAGATACATTAAAAACGCAAGCTTGATTGTACCTCTTCTAATATATGCTTCTAATCACTGAATTAAAATGAACTTTGATTTTTTATATAGCATTACAATATTTATTACAATAAACAGCACTGCTACAGAATTAAGCTGCGACTGGCAAAAAGTACATACATTTCACACATTTAAATTTTGCCTCAAATCTCACACGTGTGGGTTTGGAACATTTCACACGCGTGTAGACTGTTAACAAATAGAAAATCATGGTGCTTTTTCCATTTGCGTTGTCTTGGTATTTAACAGCCCCCTTGCCTCTTTTCGGGGTAAGTTCTCCAAATATACAGTGTGTATGAGTAGGTATATTTGTAACAAAGTGAAAGATGCAGTGGGAGTGCGAAAGAAAGAGAAAGTGTTTGTGTCATTCAGGTTTTGCCCACAGTGCTGTCACCAAAAGTCTTTACAAAGATGGTAAAACCTGAAACCATCTAAAGTATCCTCAGCCAATGGTGTGTGAGGAAAACATAAACAGTACTAAATAATGCTGTAAATGAAAAGTACAAATAAATAAACAAAATAAATGCAAATATGAGAAAAAATAGAATTAAAATATTAAATAAATAAATAAAATAAAATTTAATGTAGTTTATGCTCTTTTGTTTTTCCAAATCCACATGCCTTTTTTTTTAAATTTAGTATGAAAATAGAAATGTTAGATTTTATTTTAAGTTATCCTTGTTACAGAATTATACATTTAAGTACTGAGTATTATTAATTGAGTTCATGTGCTATGATTAGGTTTGGCTTAGGGTTACTTGCATGTCATCATGGATAATAAATTGTTATAATAACAAGCACACGTGCAAACACACCTTAAAATAGTGTTAACCAATAGAGATTCTGAAGAAGACTGTGTTAGTCACTATTTTGCATGTAATCTTAATGAATACAGGCTTTCGAGTTTTAAAACGCATGCGGAAAGCAAGTCTTCAGAAACCATATGATCCTTTTGTTTGACAAACCAATCAAAAGAAGCACAGTGACTGAACTGAGTCAGTGAACCAATCATTTAAACCTCTTAATGTTAGCTAAAAAAAAAGTTTGAAAGTGCTTCTCTCCTGATGCGGCCGTAGGACGGAAGTCACATTGACCCCATTTATGATGCTTATTGTACTATTATGTAAATGGGAGCTTTTAATTCATTACTTTATTTGATGGGTTTCTTCTTTGTTCACTGTGAAAATCCACTTAGATTTCTAGAGCAGTAACTTTTCAAATGCACTCAGTAGCATTTCCTGTTTCAGTGCAGTACTGCAATAAATTACACAGAGATAACAACATGGGTTACACCCTTTCTCTCATGCAGCTGTTTTTTTATTTTGTTTGTTTGTTTGTTTTTCAGTGGTGATATTAGCCTCCACATTTTTTCCCATCCATTGCTAGGTTAATACTATTTGAGGAGAAAGCTCACAATCAGTCAAAGCTGACACTGGCTATAATGCTTGGCCGTGGCTGTAGTTTAGAGGATAGATTGGGACGAGGGCCAGTGCGATTACTGCGACTCTGTTCCTCTAGAACAGAGCTCCACTGTGTTTGCCTTCCCTCTGTTGATATTCCCCAAACAGTCTGGCTGTTGTCACCAAAAAACTCACACAGCCACAGAAGTGGACAGAGCCTCACTCTCCCCTCGTCTTGTCATGGTTTGTCTTTTCTCTTTTATCTGACTTATGTCACAGTGTCCCTCTTTGATGGAGTCTGCCGCAGACATGACCAGCGTCTGATGGCTTGTAATCAGCATAACAACACAAGTGCCTTCTTTTGTCTTCTGAATGAAGCTACCACTTACAATACAACAAAGAGAAGTTCAACATGACCAGTACAGTATTTGTAATGAACATATACAAAGTTCACATATTTGGCGCACTTAGACTGTCGTGAGGGTTCCCAGCTAAACATTATCTCAACAATTAAGAGCACACAGGATACAGTATCTCTATGGATTATAAGTCTAAAGATTTAAAAAGGAACCAAAATGTTAAAATTAGGATTGGAAATAGAATGTGTTAAATGTACTCTGATATGGAACAAAAACAAATTAAACGTAGATATGGGCCTCACTTGTCAGTAGATCAAAATGTCATTTTAGTATCATTAAGATAATATTATAGTATTTATTAGTATTTTGAATTTGTTTATTTTTTTCTGTTTTCTAAAGTTATGCTGTTTCGTTTTTTTATTTTATTTAAGGGTTTAGTGAAACTTTTTTTTTTTGTGTTTTTTTCCTTTCCTTTTTACTTCAATTTGTAGTTTGTTATTTTAGTACACCAAGTTAAACTTGCTTAAAATGTAAAATGTTGGCAACTAGCTGAAATATAATAATAATAATAATAATAATAATAATACAATTCTGTCACACTTTATTTTAAGGACCAGTTCTTATTAAGCATTAACTGCAACATTCGCCTAAAAACTACTAATGTTCAACTTGTTAATAGTTAATAAGTTTAAGTATTGGTTTGGGGTAGGAGTAAGGGATCTGAAATATGGTCATGTAGAATAAGGTGTTAATATCTGCTTTATAAGTACTAATAAACAGTCAATATGCTAGTAATAAGCACCTAGTAAATAGGTCCCTAAACTAATCTGTTACTAACACAATTTTTTTAAAATATTATTTTTATTCTATTTTAAGTATTTTAATTATTTGTATTCTGTGTTTTTATTATGTGTGTGTCTTTGACCCTTGTCCACATTTGCATAAATATTATTAGGTTTTACTTTTAAACAACTACCTTTTTATAATGTCTATTCAGTGTTTTTGTGTGTTTTAGTAATTTGGGGCAATTTTCCAGCAAATATGTGATTAATGTAATTAAGTGTCATGTAAAATTAATTCAAATTAAATGCTAATTTACAGTTATATTTAAAAACTTTACACTGTTAAAAAGAACAACGGTAATGTCTTGTATAATTACATATTGATCTACATGTGATTTTTTTCCCCCAGTCCTACCCAAACCTGAGGCCAGTTACGTGACTGTATCGCAGGGCATTGTAGAGGCGAACTGCTCAGCTGTGTCACGTCCTGCAGCAGAGATCTCCTGGAACGTGGAGGGTCATAATCAAACTCTGGGCCCTGCCGTCACCTCGTTTTACCAGCTAGGGGATGGCACCACCATGGTGATCAGTTCCATAGAAATGCAGACTGAGCTACTGGATGATGAACTCGTGAAGTGTAAAGTGCGTCACCAAGGCCTTGAGTCTGCCATCTACGTGTCTCTGAATAAATGTGAGTGAAACTTCAACTTCAGTCATTGTTTTTGTCTTATGTTCTCTTTTTGTTTCCAGACTGTTGTAAATATCTATTTATGTAATATGTGTGTGTGTGTTTTATTGCAGCCAGGAACATCCATGTCATTCTCATTTCAGCCAGCTGTGTGGCCCTTGTGCTGCTCATATGTCTGTGTATCTGCCTGAAAAGGTGCTAGCTTCACCTGCTCATATGGTCAGTAGCACCATAAAATGTCTGTCCCTTTAAATATCATGTCTCAACAATAATTTAATTCTTACTCCTGGGACATGCACAATATCTATAGTATTTTATGAAGTATTTATTAAAAAATGCTTATATACATTTTAAAATAAGGGCTGCTTTATCTATGCCTTTATGTTTCAAATAAAAAAAAGTGTACACATGTAAGAATGTAGAAGTTTATGTGCAAGAATAAGCACAGGAAGAAGAACTTGTTTACTTTGGATAAGGCTGTAAATTCTTTTCTTTTTTTTTAAACTCTTGGGTTTTGACACTAATTTTTGACAGGGTGAAGCAACAAGTTCAGAATTTGGATGATGACAGGCACATTACTGTGCTGGAATTAAAATCAAACCGAACAAACTGAGACAGACTAAATCCAGAAGAACGGTGGCAACATCTTCAAGATGCTTCAAGAGACTTACCTGCAAAGCTACAATTCTGTTAAAAGTTTTAGACACTTTTGTAAAAATGCTGTAAATGAGGATGCTGTCCAAGTAATGCAATAAATAGATTTTCTTTATTAATTTACTTCTGTTAACTAAATGAAATCAACATTTGTTGTGACCGTCCTTTGCATTTAAATCTTTTGCCTTCGCTTTTGCCTTCGTTGCACTTGAGCATAGTTTTTCATGTAGCTTTGCAGGTAGGTCTCTTGAAGGATCTTGGAGAAGTCTGGTTTTGTTCTGTTACTTTATACTGTTCCAGACAGACTGGATGATGATCAGTGATGATCAGATCAGATCATATTTGACACATTACAGCAAAAGATGAAAATATTACTAGCTGATGAAAATACTAGTGTTATAATAATTTTGGCAACTACTGTATAACCATAAAATATAATATAAATATAATATGTTATATGTAAGTGCTTTATACATTTTAGAGTTTTAGATGTAATATATTGTGTTTCTACCTATTAAGTTAAAGACTGTTGCACTATTGTCATACGCCAGAAGCCTTTTACAGAGGAGGTGATGAAAACAGCTACTGGAGAAATGTATAGCAGGAAATAGAGAGAGAGAGAGAGAGATGCCAGAATGACTCACTAACCTCGTACAATCTGTCTTCTTTATACAAGTCTTCCTTCCTGCTTCATTCTCTTTAACTTTCCTCTCCTAGAATCTGCAGGTCACCCAAGAGGGTCAAAAGGAAAAAAAACATTTCATATTTGTTTTAAATTTAAACCAAAGCAACTAAATCCACACAAGAGGCCTTGGGAAGGAAAAAAAAGTGCCTCCGGCCAGTCATACAGGATGTCAGATCATACTGTTCAGGTTGTGTTCATTGAGTCATCCTCTTATTGCTCATTACTGCACTATACACATGACTTTTGATCAGTGAAGTGGTCCTAAATTTCTTCTGCTTGGTTTTGGTTTTTGCTTTGAATTTTATTGCATTAGAAAGTTGCACTAAAATATGTTTTGTTGTCAGATAAAATGTAAACAATAGTATAGTAGCAAAAGTTATAGTGAAACCAAAGCCAAGGGTGAAGTATGTTTATACAGAGCCCCGTTTATGTACAGAACCACAGGAAGTCTAAGGTGTTACCACTTCCTGTCTCTTGCAAGAAGCCCATCTTATACTATGACCGTTTTGTGTGAAAAGTCAACGTCAATGTGAAATGTGATTACAACTCATTTTACTTCCATGATGGGAATTGAGTGAAACAGAAAATAAATTGGAAAGGACATTATTTTATTCATTAGGACTTTATTTAATCATGAAAAGTGGGTGTTAAATACCAGAATGGAGTGAAAGTGAGGTCTACAGAATGATATATTGTGTTTTGAGATTATAAAAATAATATAAAAAGCTTTTTCTTTTCAAAAACAAGCTCTGATGAATCATTAAGACATGTAATGCATTGAGGAAAGAAACTTGGCCCTCTAGAACTGAATGCAACATTCCATTTAACCCAAAACTGTGTTGCTGTTCCTTAAATGATGAGTGTCACATTTGTCTGAAGTTTCCAGAGGAGGATGAGCCTGGTTCCTCCCAAGATTTTTCTCTCTCTTTCTCTCTCATCCTTCCTGAGCCTTCATTGCTACTATCATCTTTGACGTCATTACCAAGCACATTAAGGCAATAAATGTTTCTACACCTGCTTCGAAACATTTTTGTTTTTCAGCATTGCCATCTATTTTAAGTGTGTAGAACCTTTTTTTTTTAACCCAGTGTATTTTGCAAAATTATTCATAGTGGAAACGTTGTGGCTCTGTGGTGTTTGTCAAAACACTACCCTGTGTGTGAACGGTAAACCTCTGGCTCACAATTGGTTTGAGCAAGATTATTTGTAGTAAGTTGTTTATTTATGCTTGACCTTTATAATATTTAGAAAAATGAATATCATTTAAAGAAATATTAATTGTATAACAGACCACAAATATACTTTATAAATAGACTTGCCCATGTTTATGCTGTAGTTTTTCCCAGTTAAGGGCATAGCCTCTTACAAAAGCCTATTACAACATTTTTTAAACAGACTTTTTTTATAGACAGAAGGAGAAAAAAATCAATATTTTTATATTTGAAACACCTCAGGACAAGGGGAAATGGTCACATCTGCTTGAACAAAATGATTGAAATTATTGTAATTTCACTTTCGATTTTTTTATTTTTTAAAAAAGTATGTGATATTATGATAAAAGAAAACTGACTTTTATGTCACTCATTTTTGTAAGACATATATGATGAGGTCATAAAGATGTGGTAGAACTGAACCTAGGTGGCAGTAGTTTTAAGCTGTAAAAGTAGTTTATTTATGATTCCGTTTGAATATTGATGCAATCTCATGAGAGACAGGAAAAAGCCTCAACTGGAATAATAAAAGAACAATAAAGGAACATTGTTTACCATTCAACCCAGCCCTGTATCAACTTGGCACGAAGAACATTAAATAAAGCATTAGCTGTGAGTTGGATGATTAGATTTTAACACTTGTTTAAAAAGTCTTTAGCAGTGTAATTGGTTACACTTTATTTTGTTACACCTATTTAGACATTAAACTAAATAACTACATGTCAACTAATTCTCATTAACTCCCAACTACATGTCTACTAACTCTCAGAGTAGACTGTTTTAGGGTTTAGGGTTAGTAGAACAAGTGGACATATACTTGCAAATTTTCTCATAATCAGTATGTAGTATGTTGTGGACCCGTCAAAGTATTAGTAGACTGTCTGCTTAATATCTTCTAATACTCTAATGACTGTTAGTTGACATGTAGTTACTTACTGTTAATAGAACGTCTAAAGTGGACCATCGAAATAAAGTGTTACTGTGTAATTATAGGATATTGAAACATTTCTTTTTGCTCTCTTTTCTTTCTTCAGGCTGACTGAAATGAAAGGAAATGCTGCTATGTTCAGATGTTCACCCTGACCAAACAACAGTGTTCCCTCTGTCTGAATCACAGACGAATCTGAGTCAACGTCTTCTAATATAACTGATATTCAGTGTAACAGTATAAAAACAAACATTTAACCTCAACACTAAATGCCTTATTTATTATAGACTGTATATTTTAGTAAAGCATTTTTTCGTAGCCATCCTATACTGAATCATACTCTTTAAAGTGACCTAAATCCAGGCAGATTTATATTATCTGAAAGCTGACATTCTGTAATCATAGAGAAATTAATAACCAGACAAAATGTTATTGTTAGCTTTACTGATGTTTTGATGTGTGTATTAAAATAACAGAGTTTTATATCAGGGAAACACTCTTGTAGACATGAGCACTTACTTGGCCTTTGGTGCCAAGTTATTGTCTTAATGTTTGAATTAAACTGATTAAAGTATTATAAATATTTTCCCACTAGAGGGAAGTACACTCATAGCTTAAAATATTTAGCCAACCTGCGTCATTCTCAAATTAGGTATTTCCATTCTCCTTCACACCTCTTTGTAATTTATGTGTTTTATATAAAATTCTCTGAAATCTCTCAAATAATAAAGCAAACATGCACTTTGTTCATTTTAAATTGCGTGACGTTGTTGTACATCAGATATTGTATTTGATTTTGCAGTTTTAAAAGATAAGGTGAGTGAGTCAGAGGTGTACACCATATGTTTTGTTTTCATCTACCCACTCTAATAATAATAATAATAATAATGATAATAAAAATAATGTACCAGGTCTACAACAAAGTTCATAACGTTAAACAATAGAAAATAAATAATAATTCTTTATGCATATCTCTTTTTGAACTCATTGGTTTGCACATCCTATAAATATATGCTGTTATTTATTTATTTTTTTAATTTAATTTTTGTGGATATTAGGTGTATCTAGATATATTATCAATGTAAAAGCAAAAAAGGGTATATATGTTTTTCGGGACGTTTTATAAGGAATTTATTAAAGAAAAATGTATTAACAATCAGCAATTCAAAAATACAACAGCACGTTTCTGAAGCAATTGTGGAGTAATAATTTTCACAGCTGGTCGTATTACTATTTCAAAGACATCTGAACTGCAATATATGAACTGAATCTCTGAAGTATTGCAGTCACTAATATGCTTTTTACAACATTAACAACAGTTTGACAAAAAAAAACAAAAAAAACAAAACCTCTGCACATTGCCTGATAATTCATAATCATATTAAATAACATTCTGTGCATACTGCTCTGCAACAACGGTACAAAATTGTCACTGAGCTGCTACCCTTTGTAAAGATACCAGTATGTATGTTTAAAGTACGAATGTGTACCTTTAAAATATATGTACCATATAGGGTTCAAAGATGTATTTAGCTTTTGTACCTTAGGGCATCACCTCAGTGACAGCTTTGTATCATTTCTTTGTAAGAGTATAGCTTCTTAAAGACGGTATACGACGGAGGTCAACACGTCTAAATTCAGATAGAGGTCGAGAGGAGGAAGCAGGTCATTTTTTTGTGTTTCCATGTACTGTGGAAGCGAAAACAGGATTTAGAAAAAAAAAAGGTTTTAACAGATATGATTAACAGTTCCATTTAAAACAAAACATACCTGGTTTTTATTTGTCATGTCTTTTCTTGTAGACGTTCTCCCTAAAATATTACATAGGATTATGCAAGGAAACACAAAACTAATAATATTTAAAGCAACTGTTACGTTTAGTTAAAACACTCTAATCACTCACCTTGGTGTGTAATGATATAAAGAAATGATACAATCATAACTATGAAGACCAGCCCCAGTATTCCACTGCTGATGTACACAAAATACCAAAGCCACTGCAGACCGTTATTTGCAGGTGTATTTAGATCATATACTGCTGTAGGTACTGAACAAGGAGAAGAGATTTAAGAGATGTGGTGTATCAGTAATATCGGGTTGTAAAGATCACATACTTGTGTTGTTTGGAGGGGGTGAAAAATCTTTGTTGTTATTAGCTGAAAATATAATAAAAATGTCTTAGTAAAGACATTAAATAATAGTTTACAGTTTATAATCAACAAAATATGTGAATGTTAACAGTCCATCAGTGAATCTAAAGATAATGTCTCTTACCTGTCACAGTCACATTTATAGCATGACTTACAGACATTTCGCCTTCTTTACATCTGTAGAGACCTGTATCCTCCATTAAGATGTTCGGGAAAACCAGGAAAAACATCCATTCATGTTCTGTGATTCTCTTCCATTCAGTTCTTGTGTTATTTGAGTCATTTAAAGGTTTACAGTTATTTCCATAGATTTTGCACCATGAGACTCTTGGTCTCCTGTGACATCCATCTACAGTTACAGTACAGTTTATCTTCAGCACGCTCACAACAGGAGCTTTAAACACTGTGTTTCGCAGCACTTTGACCTGTGAAATACAATTATTTTCAGACCCTGAAAGAATGAAATAATAATAATAATAAATAAATAGATCAACAAAAAAGGCAGAGAGTAAATTGTTTATGTCAGGTCTATAGAGAGCTGCACTGACAATATCCACTGAATGAAACTGTTTAAGACCATAAGCAAATTTTTCATTCAATCATGAAAAAGGTTTTTGATAAACAATTAAGAATGTTTCCTGGTATAAACATTAATAGGTCAACTTTATAGAAGCAGATTTCAAGCATGTGTTTGAACAAATGTTAAAACATCTCACCCTCTACATTTATGATGAATTGTTTAGAGTTTAGATTGTTTATTTTTTTTTCATAGAGGTTTAACATTCGATAGTAAACGTGCATCACGCACATAATGCAGCACATTAATGTCTGAGATAAAAACAATTAGAACATTTTGGATAATTAGATTTAAGATATATTAGATGAATTAAATAAATATTCAAATAAACAAGGTATATAAAATACAAACAGAAATTCTGTTATTCAAATTTATAAGTACATTTACCAGCATGTACTATATTATAAAGAAATGTATAATATTTAATAATTATATATAAAACTATTATATGTCAGTGATTTTTTTTTCCTACTTCTTCAATGAAACAAACAACTTTTGTCAAGTCAGGTAAATAACAATACTCACAAAACCCCCTGAACATTGTCTGCCATATGCATTGCAAACATTATGACATTACGTTTAACAAATATACCATAATACATCCCAACATATCACATTCAGAAATATATTTCAGACTGATATCGGTCAGTCTTCACGGCAGGTCTGAATACTCACCGCTCGTGTTGCCGCTGGCAATGACACTCATCGATATCAGAATAGCCAGGATAATCTGAAAGACAGAGTTGCTTATTGTTGAAGGTCTTTATCAGAAAACGCACATTTACAAACTAATATGCACGCTGTTATACACTCTCAGAAATAAAGGTACAAAAGCTGTCGCTGGGGCGGTATCTTTTGTACCTAGGTTCAAATATGTACACTTTAAGTACCTTTAAAGTAACTAATTGGACCCTTTAGGTACAAACATGTACCTTTTAAAAAGGTACCACCCCAGTGACAGCTTTTGTACCTTTATTTCTGAGAGGGTATGTGAAATGGAAGCTGTAAATTCTTCCAAAACATCTCTTACCATCTCCATTTCTCTTTTCTTCTACTTCTTAACTTGTATTTTCAAATCCTTGAATCACAGGTGCTTTTCACCTGCCTTGTTTCTCAGCAATTCTTTTTATTTGTTAGTCAGCTTTGTGTCTGTGTCTGTTTCTGATGGTTGTTGTTAGTTTGTCTTCTGTCAGTGTGAAACCTCATCTAGTGTGTTTGTAGTGGTTTCTGAGTGTTGTCCAGGTTGGTTGAATCTTTATGCAAATACTAAAGAGAAAAAGGGATTCAGAAACATAGGCAGTGTTGCTAGTTTAGCAATTTTGTTGCTAGATTTGGTAACTTTACCCAATACCTGAAACATTTTTCTGTCCAAAAAGCACCTAGCAACTAATTTAGCTATTTTTAATATTTATTTGGTAACATTTATCAGCTTTTGAAAAGGGACTCAAACAATAAAAATACATTTCCTGTTTACCATACAACAAAGTAAAATACATAATTA
>JAUMHE010000042.1:6198499-6208913 GCA_032359235.1 Enteromius mattozi
AACTGAAATTTGAAAGTGTATAACTCAGGCCCTGAGTGCCTCAGCTCCCTGCAAACAATTTTATTTGTTTCCAACACGTCAGCAAGCACAGGAAAAAGGAAATTTGTTAATAATAACATAATCTATGCAAGAGTTATTCTTTTCCAACTGTAGGGAAGAATAATACCCTTTTTTTATACAATTTCGGCCTACCCAAATTTTAAGGTTCCCCATACCAACATACAGTGGAATAAATGCAATATCTTGGTGTCATTTTAAAGAAAACCCTTTGAAATTACATGAAAAACTGCTGTAAGTGAAAAATATTATTATATATGTTGTCTGTCCTAAGATGAACCATGTCAACACAAGGCGCTTTTAGTTTTTTTTGTTCTAAACCCTGTTTTTGAAAGTGTATATCTCAGGCCCTGTGTGCTCTATCAAACTGCAGGTAGTTTTAAATGATACCAGCAGATGGCAGTAAACACTAGCAAAAATAATTTTGTCTTTATCATGTAGTATGCAAGAATTATTCTAGTTCAACTGAAGGGTGGGAAGAAAAACTTTTTTGTAATTCAAGTCACCAAGTTTCCTACCTGTCAAAAGTGAAAAAAACAAGATATTACAAGGCTTATTACCACAGAAATCATACTTTTACTTGATGATAACCATAGCAACATCATAATATTATATAAAAATGAGAAAACTACACACTTTAGTACTTCTTTCCTTTTATTTTTTAATGATCGAACGTTTCACACTGTAAATGTAACAAATAGAAAGAATGTGCAAGTGTATATAAAGTGCAATTATCAAATAAAAATATAGTGCAAAATGTACAAAAAAAAAGAGTATTAGAAAAGAATAAACTGCAAACATTTTCTTTTTCATATTCTGAAAAAAATAAAATAAATAAACTATAAAATAAAATAAATAAACTATAAAATAAAATAAATAAACTATAAAATAAAATAAACTATAAAATAAAATAAACAAACCGTGCAAACATATTTCTTCAAAGAAAAAAAAAAATTAGTCCAGGCAATTATTTAGCTGGAGTGTCCCTCTGTGTGCCATCGCTTGAAGCAGTTTCATAATGGCACAAAGCAGTGTGCAACATTACACTTCATGCTGAACACGGGAGTCTTTGTCTTCCTGTGTTCACTTTTACACAGCACACAGACTCTCCTGCTTGTTGTGGCATCAGTTCCAAAGTACTCAGGCATGCACATTTGGGGTGGTGCAGCTGCTGAGGAGGCCGCTGCTGAGGAGGCTGATGATGTTTGTCCAATAAGCTTCAAAATTAGCTGTTCTCTGAACACTTTTTGGGTCAGAGGGGTCTGATTTTGGAGTTTTGACAGCTCACTGTAAATAATGTAGCTGTTTACAACAGCAATGTCGACGAAATGGAAGAAGAAAGTTTTGTACCATTTCATAGTCTTATGAAGCACACTGTAATATCCAATAAGTGCATCTGACAGGTCGACACCACCCATGTACTTATTGTACTCCATCACTGTCTCACCGTTGTAAGCCTTGTGAATTGTAGTACACATGTTCACCTCCCTGGTGTCCATCAGTACCTTTCCATGTCATAGCCATCGGATCTCCCCTCTTTTGGCCTTTTTGGTGAGGTCATTGCTTTTGGTATTTTGGAAGCCTTTTGGGCGTATGGTGCCACATGCCTGAGTGTGCTTCAAAAGCAAATCACAAAAGAGGGTTGGGCTGGTATAAAAATTGTCCATAAATACCTGATAGCCCTGTCCCAGAATTGTACAGTCCAACAGCTGCATGACCGATTCGTAGCTCAACCCTTTGCCAGAATCTGTGGAGGACTTTCCTTCATACACATAAAAGTTCCATGTATATCCACAGATCGAATCTGCGAGGACAGTTTGTAACCCCATTTAGTGGGCTTATCCTTCATATACTTCAAACCAATCCTTGCCTTTGATGCAACCATACGCTCATCCACCGCAAGCTGCTGCTGGGGGTGAAAATATGTTTTGCAGGCAGAAACAATGTCATTATAAAGAGGCTTGATTTGTAAAACTCTATCAAAGTGTGGGGTTCCCTTTTTTCTTTGATTCTCTTCATCTTCTTTTATGTTGGAAATATGAAGATTCCAGGAAATAGACTGGAAACGTGACCTGGACATAGCGAATTTTGGAAACGGCAACTGTAAATGTCCTTGCTTGCCAAGTAGTCAGCAATGGTCTTTGCATTCACCAATCCCATGTAGATCACAATTCCAATTTAAGCCAAAAAGCATATATATATTATATTATGATATATTGTGCCAACTTTCCTCATCAGAAGCAGCAGCCTGCTGAGCACTCCTCCCCCGTGCTGAGGATCCAGCTCTAGCTCTGCTCCTCCTCTGCCCAGAAGAAGTGGGGGTGGCAGTGGGAGATGTGGTGGGGGCTGTGGTGGGCCCAGGTGTGCTCGAGGTTGCTGGTGTGCTCAAGGATGATGAAGGGCTTGTCTGTCGGGCCCTCTTCGGAGGAACCCAATCATCATCAGAAGAACTCAGACTGTAACACAAATAAACACTGTTTATAAGAATATTTTAATTTATTTATAATAAACTAGTAAACATCTAAGATCTAAGCTCGCGATATATCAGCGTGAAGCCTAGAGTCTCACCTTTCTAACGATATGGATCTCATCTGGATAGGTCGATCCTTTCATATTTTCCCGAATTTTGAAATGTCATGACCCTCCTTTGTTGTGTTTTGGACATACATGGCACAGCAAGGTATTACTCATGCACACAACCACAGAAAAGCTCATTTTGTAGAGGAGAACCTAAGGTAAATGATGATATAGCTTTCTTGGCTATCTGTGCTAACGGCTGCAGCTCACAAAGCAAATATTCAATAATTTATTTTGTATGTTTACAAGATACTAGTTTATACCTCATGATTCATTCGGAGACTGTTGGATAGGTGATTTTAATTCAATAAAAATAACGGTGGATCCTTATTGCTGGGAATGAGAGCTTTCATTTGATATATGACTTGCACATGTGTGACATATTTGAGCGATATGAAAAATATGGCCACCAGGGAATGTACAAAATGGGGGGTAATTTACATGTAAATAACTTTGTTACAGTAAAATAAATATCAATGCATATCTGCATAAAATAGAGATTCTAAGCTTTCGAATGGTACCACATATGGGGTTATTGGTCCAGACAGACCTTTAAAAATTAAAGGCACACTTTGATTATGTAATTTTGGAGTTAAGGAGGTTAATAAATCTGCAAAAATCTGTCAGTATGGGATGCTGTATGTACATTAATGAGGAAAAAAAAAAAACTTGATTTTAGCAAATGGCTGCAATATAACAAAGAGTGAAAAATGTAAGGGGGTCTGAATACTTTCCATACCCACTGTATATTTCAAAATATAAAAAAAGAAAAAAAAAAGGTTTTGTTTGAAAAAACAAATAAGCCTGCTATAAAATATGGTGAGATGCAATTTCACATAACTTTCTCACCTTTCTCTTCAGTTGCAGAGGAAGTTGAACTTCTCGCCACAGTCTCTGTTCTGTCATTTATCAGTTTTTGTGTCCAGCTCCACAATGATAGTGCTGAGCTGGGTACTCCAGCGGTAAGATTCAATTCCCTATATGTTGGTATTTGAAACCGAACCATTGACCTACCAGGTAAGTTAACAAAGGCCTGTCCACGCACTTGCCTTGTCCAAATACTTACACTTGCAGTCTTTGCAATTGACCACTCTATAGTAAACTTTGTCAGTTGTTACAACCCCTGGCTCAGAGGGAAGCAACAAAAGAGAGATGCACACAAACATAAGGTTCAATCAGAAAAGGCTTTATTAAGCTCAAAAGCAATGCCCAGACTTAGTTACGGGGAACATGACACAGTCCACTTTAGACATTCTACTAACAGCAGGAAACTTTGCAACTACAAGTCAACTAGAAGTCATTGGAGTAGTAGACTGTCTGCTTAATATCTTCTAACACTTTATTTTGATGGGTCCACAACATACTACATACTGACTATCAGAAACTTTGCAAGTTTATGTCAACTAACCCTAAACCTACCCTAACAATCTACTTTGAGAGTTAGTAGACATGTAGTTGCAAAGTTACTTATAGTTAGTAGAAAGTGGACTATCAAAATAAAGTGTAACGCACTTGACTATTTATATGATGTATTCCCTGTATTTGGCCCAAGTGGTCAAGTGAGGATGAAGACCACAAGTCAGAATGTCGGAAGTGGACTATCAAAATAAAGTAAACTTAAGGGCCAAGCACAAGAACACTTTTAATGAAGGTATGCAAACTGGATGACGCTAAATTAACCTACTCCATTACTTTACTTGCATTATTTTATCTGTCATCAGTACAGGGAGATAGCAGGGACATATTCTTCTCCATATGAAATAACACTATTCACCTAATTCTGGATCAGTTGACATTTGAGGCATTGATCCTGTAGTGTTGTCATTTGTCACGATCGCCAGCTGGAGTGCCCACGCTCTCCATCAGAGGGCACTCCACCCCAGACTGTCATATCTGTGCTACCTCTGTCTGTGTTTCTCTGTCTTGGTCTAAAGACTGTTATTCTGAAGTGTCTGTTCCCCATTGTTTCTGTGTTCCCTTATCCCTTTGCCCCTTGTTAGTGCTCCCTAGTAACTGATTACCTCCTCCCTCCTTGTTACCTCATTATCCTACCTATTTAAAGCCTTGTCTGTTACTGATCCCCACCGAGTATTGACTAACCTTTCTACAAAATTTTCCTTTGTCTTAGTCTGGCCTCCAACGTAACAGTTATTATTAATTAAAACTAGTAAAATAAGAAGAAAGATTTATGAAATGTAACAACATGTGATCTCCAGTTGATAATTACCTCTTATATTTTACATGAGATATAGTTTAAAACAGCCATTTAAAAACATTCTAAAAGCCTTTAACATTTAAGAAAGTAACTGGACAGTTTGCTGAAAAGATTTTGCACACAGTTAAATAAACATCATAAATTCCTGCAGATGTATGTTACAATACAATAAATATAAAATATTATGTTAATATTTCTGATAAACACAACATTTGGCATGGTAACTTTGCTTATTTATTAAAGCTTAATTACTTTTTTTGTTTGTTTGTTTAGTTGCAGAGGAAGTTGAGGTTCTTGTATTAGCAAAACAGTTTCCTCTTTACAGCTGTATAAGCATGTCTTGTGCTTCTTGACCTGTGATGGTTTAATATTTCCTGAAGTAACTCTGAGCATCAGTCCAGTTCTTGTGGGTGTTCTCTTATCAGAGCTTTAGTCAGTCCACACATGACAATCAGGAGAATGATAAACGCTTTCATCTTTCCAGTGAGGTCTTGAATCAGTGCTAGTACTGTATAAGGCTTGCGTTTTGACCCTCAGAGATGATGATTTGTAACGTGTCCACATTACAATTTATTTGTAAGATGTAAATGTAAATGAATATAAGAAGATGAATACTCCACCCCAAAATGAAAATTTTGTCATTTATCACTTACCCTCAATTTAAGATATTTTAGATGAAAACCAGGAGGCTTATGACTGTCTGTTGAATCTGTTGAACAGTTGCTAACTAAGCAACAATAATAACCTCTAATTTATTAATATAAATATAACATTTTTGATTACTAATATGCAAATAATTGTAATAAAAATGCATCAAATATTACAGGATCATGTTGTGAGAAGTGCATTTCGACATCATGCTGGCTGTTCAAGGATGAGATTTATGTCAAATTCTTAATGTATTAACTACAAAAAGGTGCTTTAATATACTGCATAAACATGAAACTGGGGTGGAATATATAATGAGTAAACACTGATGCTATTTCTGCATTTCTGCACCCTTATAATGAGTAAACACTGATGCTATTTCTGCAGTTCCTCAGAGCAACAGCAACTCACAGAAATGTCAGTCATTCTGTAAGTCTTAAATAGCATATTTTTGAAAAAATCTGGAACATGTCTAGTATCGTTTGTTAGAGAGAGGCAGGGTCTGGTGAAAAACACACCATATGTTGCAATGTTCAAAGCACAAAGTATGCAAATATTAAAAATGTGCCTTTTGTAGTTACAGGGGTAATTTGTGTATGCAAATTACACAAAACAAACTTTAATTAACCCATTCCCATTGATATAGTTAAAAAGGGAACAAAGTGACAAAAAAATAAATAAATCAGAAAGTTGCCCATTTTTAATGGTTCGAAAGATTTAAATTACCACTAATAAACATTAAAACTAAATATTAATTATATCAATAACACATTTTTCCTTTTGACATTCAGTTCATTTGTTCCAGTTCAAGTCTTCTGGTCATTTCTGTTGAAATGAAATAAGTAAACAAACAAACAAAAATGAGCTGTGTACATCATTTATTATTTATCTATAATCTATATTTTTAGACATATTGTGAACAAAGTTTTTTTGCTGCTTCTTTATTTTTAGTTTTTTACTTTTATTTTACTAATAGCTATAAAAGGCTTGATTTGTTAATTTACTGCATGTGAATTGCATTCGTATCCCTCACAAACCTTCCTGTTCAGTTGCAGAGGAAGTTGAGCTTCTCGTCACAGTCTTTGTTCTCCCATTTATCAGTTTTATTGTTACGGGCTCCACAACAATAAGGCTGAGCTGGGCACTCTGACAGTGAAGTTTGAATCTCCAGAGGTTTGTTGCTGTGTAAGAAGGCATATTAAAAAAGTATAGAAATAAATCACTTTTTAAATGGACAAATTCACATATTTAGGTTTCATTCATGTTTTCAAATGTAGCTTAATAAAACAAATAAAAAAATATAAATGTATGAATGTAAACTCTTTATTTAACTCGTTTAGGCCTATTAATAATACAAAAAGTACATTAAATGCATTTTAAATGCACATTTTAATGCCCTTGGAGCAACCAATCACTTTTCCTCTCAATTTAAAAAGCCAAACCCTCTCTCATTTCTAATGTTACATATTTTTGGGGTAGTGAGAAAAAAAATGATGGGAAATTGAAGACGAGTGACTCAACAGTGCATGATAGGCTACATTACAAGTGAGAAAGTGTTTGACTCAGGCAGTGTGATGTATTACAGTTTTTTTTCAATTGTTTACACACAATTTTGAAAAGCGTGTTCTTTTTTTCAAAATATAATCACAATTATCCAAACACCACACTAAATTTGCAGAATTCCTAGATTGTTTGCAAAATGACACACTTCAGTCAAAACATATACACATATTTGTGAAAATGCTATCAGTTTTCATTTAACCAACACAGTCCTCAATGATCAGACACTATTGCAGACAGTGTCACGCTGCTGTAATAAATAAAATTTTAGGAAAGAGCATGTGCTAGATTTTTGGGCAGACATTGTTATGTAAGGGATCATTTCGATGACAAAACAAAATAGTGACAAACCCACAACATTCTTCATGATTAGTTTGAGATATAGGGAGAATGTACACAAATAGACCTACTATAAACTTACCAAGCACTGCACAACACTGATGCTGCAGACCGAATATTTCAAGTATTTATTTCAATTCAAGAAGTACAGTATTTCTTACCATAATCAATTACAGTAATCAACCAACAATGAAATCAATGAAACAAATAAAATCTGTAGACAAATAAAAATTACTGCATGAAGGACATACAGTTTGACTCTGAGAAAAAAAAACTCTAACTATACTCTAACTATTCCTCATCTCTCCGTCTGGCTGGATCAGGCCATAAGATTTCATCCACATCACAGGCTTTGTCTTCATTGGCAAGGCACCGTTGGAAGAATCGCCTTGAGTGACGAATCCACCCCTGCACAGAAGCTGCTTCGATTTGATCACATGCCTGCTCTATGGCCTGAATGAGGGGCAAACGGTCATAGGGCCGCAGGTCGTATACCTTCCACCGCCATGCTGAAAAAAACTCTTCGATTGGATTCAGGAAGGGGGAGTATGGGGGAAGGTATAACACTTCAAATTCAGGGTGATCATGGAACCAATTCTGGACCAAGCAGCCCGATGGAATGAGACATTGTCCCAAACGACAATGTACCGCATCTGGTCCACTTCGTTTAATGCTGTGACAATCTCGTGCAATCTGTCAAGAAATGCAAGTATTAGATTTGCATTATAGGGTCCCAGATTTGCATGGTGGGGGAGGACCCCATTTTGTGTGATAGCAGGGCAGAGGGTGATGTTACCCCCTTGCTGCCCTGGCACATTGGTGATTGCCCTGTGTCCAATTACATTTCTCCCTCATCTTCGTGTTTTTGCAAGATTAAATCCAGCCTCATCCACATATATAAATTCATGCTGAATTTGTTCTGCATCCATTTGCAAGACTCTATGAAACACAGTAAAAGACAATAGGATGCTATTCAATATCTATTGCACATTTTTTTGTGTCAGAACAGTATGAGCAGTGCACAATACCACACCATAGAAGTAAAATGAACAATACATACCTCCACATACTCAGTGCGCAGATGTTTCACTCTCTCAGAATTTTTGTCAAATGGTACCCGATACAGTTGCTTCATGTTTACTTGATTTTTCTTGAGGATTTGAGCTAATGTTGAAAGAGAGACTCGTTGGATGTTATTGAAAATACGGTAATCGTTGATGAAATTGGCTTGGATTTCTCGCAGCCTGATACAATTATTGGCCATAACCATGTTCACAATGGCGGCCTCTTGTGCACGGTTGAACATAGGGCCCCTTCCACCTTGGTGTCCTCGACCCTCAATCCTATGTGAAAAATATACTGTATATACAAAAAATACACATGCAGCCTACTGTCAAATGTCACAGTAAACAATACTGATGATAAGTACAGCAAGCTTAAGTTTCAATGTACTGTTTGGTTAGCTTACCTGTTTTCTCGATGAAATGTCCGAATTACTGACGCAACAGTATTTCTGCTGAGATTTGGTTGAACTCTTTGTCCAGCTTCCATCAGTGTCAGTCCATGGTTGATAACATGGTCAATAAGTGTTGCACGGATTTCTTGAGTCAAATTTGGTCCTCGTCTTCTTCTGAATAATACACGTTAGAAAACTTACAAACGTGGTGGACGTGCGCGACCAGCGGTTAGGTAGACAGGTTTACAAAAAGGGGATTAGTTTACTGTCGGGCATTTGTATGTCATGCTGACATCAGACACCATCACCAAATGCATGCCCTAAGCAGAATAACAAAAAAACACCTACTATAAGAGGTCAAGACTTTAGTAAACTTTAATAAAATATGAAAGTAAACAAATACATTGTAAATAAATTGTATTATTTATTAAATAAAATTGTAGCTCTAAACAGTTAACTATGGTTATGATTTTATTAATACAGTGGGATTGATTTTATGGTCTGAAGCATTCAGAAATCACACAAAATAAAGCAATTTTATTATGATAACATGGTTAATTTTGAGTTGTGATGAGTACATGTTTTTGTTAAAGAAATTTAAGAGACTATAGCATTTCTATTGCAAAAAGGTGCCCAAAAATTAAAAATTAAGTGGATACAAGAATGTGATCACCATAGCTGCCATGTACAAATATACATACAGTACCAGACAGTGTCAATTTAATAGAATAAATCAAAGCTTAATTTATCAAACACATATTATGTGGCCCGTCACTTGGTGTGGAAAACGTGATGTGGCCCTCACCAGCTAAGAAACATCTACAAACACTATTTAAACAAATTTATGCTATACATAAATGAAGTGTAAAGGTTATCACATGAAAGGACATAAAAGGTCATTGCATCAGTTCTACAGAAACTAAGAAGACAAATTTTTTTTGAGACAAAAACATTCTAGGTCTTCAGAAGGCAGTATAGTGAATCCTAGGAATCTGTAACAGCAAAAAAAAAGTTAAAACAATTCTGAAACATTAATAATTCAGTCTCTCAGTATGCAGTGAAGGTGATCATTAGGTAAAATGCAAAGGTTAAAATATTAACCTTCATTAACCTAAAATATTGTCTGTGTTGCCTTTGAGGTTTTAACGTATGTACACTGTAAAATGTTTTTAACACAGTAAAGTACAAAGAAGTCAATGGTAAAAATCAGATTATTGGCTAATGGTAAATGTCCTACTATTTATGTGGTGGAAATCTAACAGAACAATTACTGTTATCTCTTAAAAATAATACAGTATATATATATATATATATATATATATATATATATATAGGTGTGTGTGTGTGTGTCTGTGTGTATGTAATAATCGATTGGCAGCAGTAATATATAAAAATGCCCTCCACTAAAATTGTCACCCTTGGTAAATCTGAGCAAAGGTGGCATCAACATTGTTTATCCTTTTGATCTTTTATAAAAAAAACAAAAAAAAAAAACACACAATTCTAACCTATCATTGAATTAAAACAATTGAAAATAGGGAGAAATGCGTGTGAGGAAAGAA
>JAUMHE010000042.1:6223481-6240458 GCA_032359235.1 Enteromius mattozi
TGTCCAATAATCTACCTACAACTACTTAGGCTGGATTACAGGATAACTTTAAAGTAATTTTTCTCAGTTCTGCACTCTGCGTAGTTACTGCCTTTTTGCTTTGTAGGGCAGTGTAGTGCTCTGCTAGCTAAAGCTGGCATTAATTGCGCTTCTAAATGCTTATCCAAACCTCTGGACACTTTTTAGTGTTAAATGCCGGTCAAAATTTTATTTTACAGTTAGACTCACATTGTAGAATATGTAAGGATGTTGGGCCCCTGTCACACAACCAAGAGTGGGCCCCTCACAACACCTCATCAATCATATTAATAATAATAATAATCAGTATATGGGTCCCTCCTCGACAAGGGTGACGTCATGTTCATACTACACAAATGTACACAAATCTAATTTCTCTAATTTGAAAGAGGACTGTGGATGCTCATTTCTTTGCATGCAAAAATGAAGAACAAATGCAAACAGCAACAGCATTTGGTTGATGTTTAGATGTTTAGAAGAGTCCATGTTGTCATGTTGGCCACTGATCTGCGGATGGTGGTTCCCTGTATGGTCTTAAAAAGCAATCTTTTGCTTCTTGTACCATCTTGAGGAGAAATCAGTACCACAGATGAAACCTTACATTATGGCATGAATTTAAAATAAGATCACTGATTATGAAAAGATTTGTATTTGATCAATACATAAATCAAAAACAAAACTAAACCTGGAAAAACTGAAGTATAGAAAGTGAGATAATGAGTAGCATCAGGATTGAGACTCTGAATGTGAATACACCCGGGGTGGACTGGTTACCTGAATTTTCTGGAGATCCAGTCTTGCTGGTTTTTCAAAGAAGAAGTGTCAAATAGAGTGACGTTAAAAACTGACAAAAGGGGGCGCTAATGCAATCTATTTTTGCTTGTAATTAACCAAAACTGACGTGAAGGAGAGAGGGCTTCTGATGGCAAGCAAAAAACAGGGGGGGAAAAGCAGTTACATCAGGTTACTTTGCCCACCTCTCTCACTAGAGCATGTGGCCTATAGCACTATAGTACAATTAGATTATTAAAAGTTGATTGTAATGTTTGGAATGTCATCTGTAGTGGAAACTATCAGAATTTCTGTGATGGTGTCTATTGTTATTTCAGCAGGGTCACCTTGGGTTTATTTGCTATAAATGCAATACATTGATGGTTGTAATATTGTGAGATAGTAGTGGCTGTTTGCAGTTGTGTTGGACCTATTTGTGATAAAATCCAGGGCCGTTTTTTTATTCCCAGTCCGTCCCCGAATAAACCCATGAAACTGTTTGCATTTTTTCCTATATGCAAAACTATTCCTCATCTACATGCAAAATCTTAGTTCAAATTAGATGAAATTTGACTTTATGTACTTAGTCTTTACTACTCATGCTTGACTTAATGGTTGTTTGATACAAATATGTTACTGTTGGTCCTTTATCCTGTTAATGACAGAAGATCTGCACACTGCTGCTGAAAAAAAACAGCATATGCTGGTTAGGTATGTTTTGAAGCATGGGATGCTGGTTTAAGCCGTTATACCAGCATAAACCATCAAAGGACCAGTATGAACCAGCTTAAACCAGCATCCCAGCTTCAAAACATACCTAACCAGCATATGATGTTTTTTTTTTTTCTTTCAGCATGGATGTTAATCTCCCTTCATTCAAGAAATGTAAAAATAGCAACATTTCTGTCAAAGACCTTCATCGGCCAAACACACATACATACAAAGGCAACAACACAATGAGCAAATTATTGATTTGTTCAAATGATTGAGATTTTTGTAATGGTAATTAATCAGTAGTTATATGTATGTAAACAAAGGCCTATATTAAAATACATTAATATAATAAAATACTTATTTCACTTGAGAATACTATCTCAACAGCCATATATGATCACTATTTAATTAATCCAAAAATATAAACTTATCCCAATCCCTACCCCTAAACCCTACTCAACATTTATTTCTTAAATTAGTGGGAAATGATAGCTGATTAACAAGGGTGTAGAAGCACCTAACCCTGATCATAAGCCTAAAACAGATATTTTGTGAAAAATGATCCCTCAATTCTGATTGGTTGATTGTAATGTTGTTCCAGGATCAACAAGGATGACAGTTGTGTCAGGACATATCAATGCCCACTTGACTTTGTCTTCAGATGAATGAAACTAATATAATGATGCATGCTTGCATTACATAAAAAAATATACAGACATAATGTTTAATGTTTAAATGATGTATGTCACGGGCCTTTCAATGAATGTGCCAAGCTTTTCTCTGGTGACGTATTCATCTGCCTCCACTTTTGAGTGTAATGCCCACACCTCAATATCACTTAATATTACACATGGCATATGTCAGATTTTTGTGGCACCTTAAAAAAAAAAAATCAGAACTCATGATTTTCTCATTGAAATTTTTCATTGAAATATGATGATCACTAAAAATAAATAATAAAATAAATAAATAAAAAGAATGTCAGGATTTGAACCTGTGTTCCCTTGCACATAAACAAGCAAACTCTTTAAAGTGCCCATATTATGGATTTTTGAAAATGACCTTTCAAGTAGTGTGTAACAGCTCTAAGTAAATGAAAACATCCTGCAAAGTTTTAAATATGAAAATGCATAAAGTTATAAAGGCATAGAGTTTTGTCTCAAAAGAAAGAGTCGACTCTAAATTATTGAAACAAGTCGTTTCATGTTGATTTCATTGTCTTATAATATGAGTTTATTTTTACAATAAAATTGCTCAATGGTAGTGCTAAAAACACCACCTTTACCCAAACATTTTGCAGAATTCCACTCCACTCAATGTCAACAAAGGCAAAACATGCACACAGTTCCTCTCTTCTGGAAGCAGATACTGAGAATTGGCTGTAGATCTTAAAAACCAATGACTCAATATCCACTGGCATGTGGATTGTGCTCGCAAGTGTTGTGAGCTATGTGAGCCTGCAATTAGCTTTTAAAATGTGACTGTTTGCACGGCACAATAACTGAGTGATGTATTTCAAAGTTTACATTGGTATTATCAGCCGCATAGGCTATGATGTGTTTTACATCCAGTTTAATTTTTTTCAGGCAGTTCATAAGAGCTTGATGAATACCATTTGCCGTTTCATCACTATCTTCATAAAAGACCAGTAACTTGGATTGCGCTCCATCAGACACATGAAAAATATCTCACGCAGACTGGAAACATTTTTCTATTTCCCTTGTTTGAGGCATCGGTGGCAACCGAGTAAAACACAGGCTCACCTTCAGTCTGGAATAGATCATTCAGGATATCCCGCACAGTCATTGGTCCTTTATTGTGATCATATTTCAAATATGTCACATTGCCCTCTTTTTCTTTCTTTTTTTGTGTGTGTGGAGGAATCATCTTGTCTTTCCTCTGCACCAGAATTGACACAATGACGGATTGATAATAGATCACTCAGGGGGTCTGAGGTTAAATGGTCTTGTCAATCAACTATCGTGGGAGGGGCCTGTGCAGAACTACATCATTCTGCCAGGAATCTCAGAACAGCCTGATTTGAGAAAGAGGATTTTAAAACAGGGATTAAAAAAAAAAAAAACACTGGATAGATTTTTATCATTATAGGATGAATGTGTACACACACTTTTATGTTTAAACAACTTGTAAAGTGAATTTAGCATCCGATGACCCATTTAAAACTTGGCAGGATGTTTTCATCCACTTAAAGCTGTGTTACACACTGCATGGAAGGTCATTTTCAAAAATCCATAACTTTAAACCTTTAGTGTATACTTTAAGCCCCTGTTTAAATATAACTTGTGAACAGCTGGTGCAAACCTACCCAGGAGCAGGACTGGACATCACCACCTTAAAGGAAGTCAAAACAAAATTGAAAGTAAATCAAAACTCCTGAAGTTTACTTCTAACCAACCTTCAGTGAATCCTGAATACCTTAATTAGCTGGTTCAGGTGTATTTAATTTACATCCCTGCTGGTTATGTTCAATAAGGCTTCAAACCATTTCAATAACCAAAAGATTATGTTTACATATAATGTTGTTTGAGTACATTTTTAGACAGACTATTGACAGAACATATATACTGTTTCTAATACTATATTTACATGTGAATCTGAATAGAAGATTTAAATATCACAAATACATCACTAACTACTTTAAAATCAGCATTGACGATCTTCAGTGTGTTCACTTTGAAAATTCCATATTAAATAAAGTGACTGTATAATTTGCACACTGATGTCATGGGCATGAATTCTGCCTTAATGATGAGTCTGTAGGATTTGCATTTTGTACGTCAACACCCAGTGAGAGTGATAAATAAAAGTGCCCAGCCTTCCTTAAACTACAATCTGTCACACACCAGAACACAGCAGAGATGATTCTTACTGTATTTCTCCTGTTTGTCCTTTATAGAGAAACAAGAGGTTCAGTCAGAGTGCATGTTTATGTGACCACTCCAATGACCTGCAACGGAGCACGAAATTATTGCCAAACATATCATACAGACCTGTCTACAATCAGCGGTGAAGAGGACATCCAGATGGTACAAATGGCAGCTGGAGGAACTTACAGTCAGAGTTGGTTTAGCTCGCTAATTCCGCAAACTGAAAACTCCTGTACTCTAATGAATTATGAGGAATCTAGAATTCCAGCTCTATGGGTTCTATTGTGCCCTACTATGCAGTGTACAAGAAAGCATCCTTTTTTCTGCTATGAGAACTTGAACATGGTGCTAGAGAAAAAGACATGGGAGGAAGCTCTAGAGTACTGTCGGTCTCGCGAAACTGATCTGGCCTACATGGATCCAAAGGTGCTACCAAATATGAGTGATGCCCAGACAGACAGTCTGTGGACAGGCCTGCGTTTCCTGGCTGGAATGTGGTTCTGGGTCAGCAAGGAGGATGCTGAGACTAGCATCGCTCTCCCCTCATGCCCACCTGTGCCTTACCGTTGTGGCGCCTGCAATGCAAAGACAGGGAATTGGGAAACCAGAGACTGTGAGGAGAAGCTCAATTTTCTTTGTTTTAAAAGAAAAAGAAGTGATGAAGCATCATGTGAGTACTGTTTTCACTTCATTTGCAAATTATGATTGACTTTGAATGCATTTTCATAAGCCAAAAACATGAAATCACTTAACACTAGAACTACCAGCGGTCGTATACCTAAAACCATGAGCGAGTAAAGTTTATCCATGCAGATGACTACTATTTCAATAATTCTAAAAAAAATAAATAAATAAAAAAACATATTATGTCACTGTATTATGCCACTGTCTTTACAAAATAATGTCTAGAGTCATGAAGTTATTATCATCTATTTTAAGCAGGCTACAATAATCACTTTCCTTAACGTTGAACATAGGCTAAACCAGCCATGACATGCCATGCTGCCATGACAGCAAGAATTAGGAGGGGGAATTCAGAAAAAGTGAGACATGGTGAAAATAAGCTTTTGGTAAAATGCTCCTTTCAAAAAAATAAAAAATGTAATAATGGGTGATCTTGAAATCTTGTAATAACAGTACTTAATTTGAATATCAACATTTGATTAGTCAAATGTAAATCATATGGGCGTGGTTCCCATTCAAATGCTGGGAGGTCTGAGAAAGTACATGGTAAGTCCCTGAACCGTACATGGTTTAATAAAATTGTTAAGGTTTAATTTCTAATTCGAACAGCAATTCAAACTACAATATAAATTTGCATAACATGTGATCATACAACTTTATGCAATGATGTGCAAGTTTTTTCATTTCTTTTTAACTCATAAGTCGTTTGTTTGTTTATTTATGTATTTTATGTGTGTATGTATGTTTTTTGTTTGTTTGTTTGTTTTTGCCACATCAACCATATCGGTAGTCATGGGTAAATTTCCCCTCAGGCAGTTTTAAGTTTAAAGTGACCTCTGGTGGTTAAAGTGTTTTATCTAAATTATTTTTAACAGCAGGGTATTGTAGGAAATACCACAATTTTAGAATAAGTCAACTGACTGGAAGACTTGGAAATGTATTAAAAATCTGTTGTTTATTTTGGAAAACAGCCAAGGGTAAATTTTGCCCCATGGCAGTTCTAGTGTTAAAAGTATGTAATGCTCTATGGATGTTAGTTACTCCGACCACAACTTACTGTATGTCTTTCTTAACAGGACACTGAGTACAAAGAGTTCTGCAAACAAGAAGTGACTCCAAATATTTTGTCAAAATATGTCAAAAATTTGGTCAACAGACCTTCTTTTGCCACAGTTTTGAGAGTAAATTTGCACACACACAAATACTTTTGATTTTAGAATTGTGTGCATATGTTTGATGCATTTATATGAAATCTTTTTTTTTTTTTGCTTGATTTAGTTAGTTAGTTGTTTAAATGGTCCCAATATGTTAAAACATGTTAAAAATGAAATATTAGCTGGGTGATGGCAAAATAATTATTTTGAAATTTAGTTAAAGTTTATCTTATTATTTTATTTTTATCAGACACATATATATACTCCATTTATTTATCGTAAAATTTCAATCATCAAAAATTATTAAAGTAAATTCATGCTCAAAATTTTAAATATACACCTTTTCAGTTGGGTTTTACAGTCCTTTTATAATATTTTATAAAACAGGTCTATATTTTATTTTAAATATATAAATAGAAATATAAAGATTTACAGACAAGACAGGGAAAACAAAGGTGTTATGACATTCTCCAGTTTTTTCATATGTAATATCTTACATCTTACACAAGAAATAAATGAATCTGGGATTAAGGTGGTTTAAGATGCTCAAAATAAAACATAATTAATCTGTAATAATTTTCAGTTCTTGCTGACTTCTGCAGCTGTTGCCTTGCATACTTTTCCCATTGTTTGGCATCCATCACATCTCCAATAATTGCCAAATCCAACACAAGAGGTCACTATCTCCTATTCACATTAGCTATTTGTACATCTGCTCACAATTCATATTTCCATGTTTTATAAGAATTTTGCAGTTGTTATAGAGTTGCCTTACAATGACTGACGGGCGCATCTAAATATTGGGAGATTAAACATATCCTCAATCATTTAAACATTTTGAAAAAGTTTTTTAATCAATATCCCACATACAGTAATGTGTAAATTTGTACTTTTGAAATAGATTTATGACATACATAAGAAGTGCAGCCTTCTGCGTTTCAGTACAGTAACTGTCCTCCAAACTATAGTCATACAGTAGTTTACATCGTGTAACATTTTAGCAAGGGCAGGACGAGAGGTCGAGGACGGATCAGAATGATGCGTAGGTTCAATGGCGACCCTTGTGGCCGTAACTGGGCAGGAGGAGGGTTCAACATCTCCGTGGCCGTAACTAGACATGACCAGGGCTCTGAGACGGCTATAGCTGTGGCAGGGCAAGGCGAGGGCTCAATGGTGCAAACTGATTGTCCTGGAGGCTGTGCAGCCACCAGTGGAACCTCTGGAGACTCTACGGCCAGAGCCGACATCTCCGGGGGTTGTGCAACCACTGGCGGAACCTCCGGGAACTCGACATCATCTGACACCTCTGGGGTCTGTGCAGCCACCGGCAGAACCTCCAGAGTGGCTTTAGCTTTAGCCAAAACCTCTGGGGGTCGTGCAGCCACCGGCGGAACCTCCAGAGAATCCATGACCTGAATCGACATTACTAGGGTTTCTGCGGTGGACTTGGGAACACACTCATTAGGGAACGAGGTCTCTGACGCAGGCCTGGGGACAGGTGGGACCCCTGGCGCACAGTGTGCGGCCCTTGAGGGCACTCTGGCTGGTGATTGTGACACATTTATTTAAACAGTACTATTTATTAACTACACCAATGGTTTACTTTATGCTTTAGCTGACTCCTTATTCATTTTGACTTAATCTGAGAGGAGCTGTTTTTTCATAAACACTCTTGCATTTATGGTTATTATAGTTAAGCCTCTATTAGACCATCTCCTGATATTGTAAAATATTCCTATATCTGTACATAGAGCACTGTAATAGCAATGCTAAGGTTCATTTACATAAGGTAACATGCAAAATCATGCTTGTAAACATGCAGCTCAGTGCGTTTTACATGACTTTGGATATGGTGTCGGCCAGATGCACACATGTAAAAACACATGGTGGCCTCTACAAAGAACTTCCACATAGATGGGCAACTTTTTGAGCAATGTTGCCGGGCAACTTTAGGAAATATTGCTGTCTTAAGGCATCCAAGTGAGACACAGGGCCCACAACATTTCTTAAAAAGTTGTTTTGTGTATCGTCATCCTTTCTTTTCCTCAATTCACAATAGCAAGCCTGATGGGTGTTTTTGCACTTGTTCTTCAGTTGGTTTGATATTTTGTCCAGACCAAAAAGGAAAATTAATACATTTGGTCATGGTCTGCTTAGCATTCCCACTGGCATTTTTGACAGCGGACTTAAAGATACCGAACAATAAAGGCATAATAATACATTCACAACCTAATTGGTCAGTTTGAATGACATATAGTATATTTTGTGCTAGAACTCACCGAACACCCCAAACATTAGGTGTGTTCGACTTAAAGTGGTGCTGCACAGACCAATAGATCGAGCATCATTGCACCTATTCACCGATCGGTCTGCTCAGTGCAGTAACCGCTTTAAGTGGAATATGCCTAATGCTCTCTGCTGGACTAAGCAAGCTCATTGGTGCATGTAAATTACTTTATTTACACCACCAATGAACTTACAAAGAGCTCATAAAAGGCACTTACTTCATTGTTGTCACATGGTTCCCTTCATGAAATCATGTCACATAGTGTTGTATCTTGTCATTACTTCGTGTTTTTGGTTTGTTTAGATGTATTTGGTTCATGTTGCATTCATATTTAATTTGAACTGCACCAGAGTTTGTTTGGAAGCAGACTGAGACCCACCTTTTTAGCAATCTCGGCCTGCTTGTTTGGTGTACACAAGGGTTCAGATGGCAGTGTTCATACTGAATGAATCACATTAAATAGATTAAATGTTTTAATCAAACCAAACATGACACACCCTAGTCAGATTATATTACAGTGTGTATGATGCAGGATTTAAAAAACATGTACTGTCCATATGTACTATATTTGGATTTGAACATGACTGAGCATTGTGAAATAAGTAATGGTGTGTGCACAAAAAAAGCAAATCAAATTATTTGTGCAACTAGATTACATGCAAAGACGCAAATAGATGTTGAATAAAATTTGTGCTGGTGACACAAAATGGATGATGTGTTTACTCCAAATCGAGTCTTCATGCAAGTTGAAAAAATTCAACTCGAGCAAAAATTTTCATGAAGGAAGCCAATCAGAGAAGAGTTTGTTGACACGTCCGCTTTGACATGTCCTGTTGTAACAAAAACAGTTTTTTGTGTTTTATTTGCATGAGTAATGCAAATAACATTCAAATCTGATTTATACTTCTGTGCCAGACCTACACCGTAGCCTTTATTTCAGATCCACACTGGAGGAACCTATAACTATTTCCTATAACTATTTCGTAAAAGTAGTTCCCTTTTTTTGGGATATTCCCACTGCAGGAGTGTCACGATTGAGACGCGGGGAAATGAAAACAGAGGTAAACACAAACACAGTTTGCAGGGCGCTGGAGTGCCATCCAGTGGCCTGGGCTGGCACATCCAGCTGATCATGACAATAATTCGTTCACGAACATAGAAAACGATGATAATGGCATTTAACTGTTGTCTGCAGTGTTTTGTTTTTTCCACAGCCTCAATTATAAGTAACACTACAAGTTGTCATATAAGATTTAGTCATATTTTCAATGTAACCAGAAAAGAGGCCAGAGGGAGACATTTGTTTTCTATAATTCACCCTGCTGGCTAGTTCCCTTTCAGTCAGTCAGACTGACGTCATGGGGTCCTGCCTGGGAACCCAATCACCTCTGAGCTTTAGAGAAAAGGCCAATGACAATTGGCTAGATTTTGCATGCCAAGCCTCTACCCCATATATATGGGTATATAAGATGGCGGCATGCATCCACTCATTCAGATTTTTGCTTCGGAGTCGATCGCTGCCTGAGCAACACATACGAAGAAAGAAGACTGCTTACCTGCTGCTGGGGATTCTTCGTTTGTCGAAAACACTGGCAATTCAGCAGAGGACCACCCTGGGCTCGCACGCTGTGCTGCGGTTCCTCCCCTGAGCCACCAACTAAAAAAGCAATTTCCAACAGCTGCATGGTCATTGAAAGTGTCTCTCGAGATGTCTTTCCAACCGTGTGCTTCTGGGTGTGGTAGTTTCCTTACATCTGACGATGGTCATGATCACTCTCTCACTTTGTCTGGGCCGAAAACATGCTGAAACGGCGTGTCATGGATGGATCGTCCATGGCGTCGCTAAGGTTTCGCCTGTCATACGTGGCTAAGCTAACCTTGCAGGCTACCCAGCCCAGTTCGGCTTATCGTAAAGACCCCTCGGCTGCGCTGGCTAGCAGCAAAAGTGACCTGAGGATTACGGTCAGGAATGTTCCGCCGGGCCAGCCCCCACTGACTCCCGAAAGGTGATGCCGGTCCATCCCATGGCGGACTCAGTGTCTCTTTCAAAGAATAAGATGCCGATCACTGCATCAGAGGAGGGGCTATCATCCTCTTCCACTGACGAGGAACCTGACCAGCCCCCGCCCAGCAGCACATGCCGCCCAGTCTGAATCGTAAGCGGAGTTGACGGCCATGCTTCTCTGGGCCACCAAGAGCATTGGACTGGAGGTAATTTCCCCACCGTTCCCCGAGCACTCGAGGCTGGATAATTGGTATCTGAGCTCCTGACATGGCTCCCAGGTGGAGCATGCGGTTACGGTGCACAAAACGCCGCCACCTGGAGGAATCGTCTGTGCCTCCCATCCAAAGCCTGTAAGCTGTCGTCAGCACTTGCTGTCAAAGCTTACAGTGCTGCGGGCCAGGCTGCCTCTGCCCTGCATGCCATGGCCATCCTGCAGGTTCACCAGGCCAAGGCACTTAAAGAGCTGCAAGAGTGTAGTTCTGACCAAAGGTTGATGCAGGTGGTCTAGGAGTACACTTGGCAAAGTACACTTTCTTGACGCACCTCCCAGTGCAGCCTCTTCTGCGACACTGGTGAGGACTTCGCTCAGCTGTTCTCGGCAGTACAGAAGCAGACGGAGGCCATTAAACACATCTTGTGTCTTCTTCTGGCCATCACCTAGGGCACCCCCTGCAGCTTCTACACCTGCTCCCCCCCTGAATACCTCCAAGGAGGTAACTCCCCAACAAGGGTGTCGAGCCAGCCACAGGTACAGCTGGTGAGCGACGCTCTGAGTCCTCACTCTCTGTCTCAGAGTATGGCTTTGCCACCGCAGGATCGGGAGGATCAGGTAAATGCTGCTCCGTTGATCCCATTTGTACACAGGCTGAGGGCCTGGTTAGCGCTACACAGCCCGTCCCGCTGGTTGATCCGGACGGTGCAACTCAGTTATGCGATTCAGCGCCCAGGTTCACAGGCATCCTTTTCATTACTTTCTGCTCAGACAAGGATGCCTCTGTCCTGTGTGCAGAGATTGAGGTCATCTTGGCAAAGGAATGGATCGAGTCTGTCCCTCTAACTGAGATGAATTCGGGTTTTTACTGTGCTTATTTCATCGTACCCAAGAAGTTCAGTGGGTTACGGCCAATCCTGGATCTGCGAGTCGGTCACTTTACCGGCTACCGTTCAGGATGCTGACGCAGAAACGCATCGACCTGAAGGACGCATACTTTCACGTCTCGATTCTTCCTCAACACAGGCCCTTTCATTGGTTTGTTTTTGAGGGTCAGGCGTATCAGTACAAGGTCCTCCCCTTTGGGCTGTTCCTGTCTCTGCATTTAGCAAACTTGCGTAGGGCTCTCTCCACTAGGCAGGCCTATGTGTGTGGTTCTTTCCTTTTTACAAGAAAAATTGGAGAGGAGGCTCTCCCCCTCTGCTTTGATGGTCTATGTTGCTGCCATTGCGGTCCACCATGATGCGTTAGACGGGCTTTCCTTGGGAAGACATCACCTGATCATCAGCTTTCTCATGGTTGCTGGATTCAGTCGAGTTGAAGTTTTTATGCTTGCACATAAAAGTTTATTTTTTGTATACCTTTTAAATTTGCTTTAAAAGAAGAACAACAACAACTGCAGCAGCAGTATGGTTTAATATTATTTATTTGCTTGCTTTGGAAAACTTGAATCTGAAGTTTCTTGACAACATTTTAGTTTGTTCTTCGACTTTGTTTGAAGTGTATCGGGGCCCTAAGTGACTTATAATGCTATGTTGTATAATAAATGATAAGACACTTGTTCTTTGCTTTTATTTTAAATAAGAAGGTATACCATTAAAATATTAAAGTACAAATAAAAAACAAAACACACACACACATACACACAAAACTCATACAAATGGCAGAAAGGGCTCTAGCAGACCAATCACAGCATTTGCAGTAGTACTGACAAGCTATAACACTTTTGTAAAGGTGCATATCAGGTTATGCCGTAGGCTACATATGCTACACACAGCCTACCATGTAGGTTTGATGCAAAGGTATAAATCAGCCTTATCATGATGCAAATATTTTCAGTCTTCATTGCACCATGGTGACGCAAACACTCTTAGAAAGCAGCCTTCGAAGGATGCAGCTTGCAATTTTCAAAATCTGGATCAATGTCATCATATGTCTTTTCTTTTAACTGCAGGTACACAGATATGATTCAAACCATTATAATCACAAAACATATTCCTCAGAGAGCCATTGGAGGGCCAAAATGTGCTAAGTGTACAGATGTTAGCATGCTCTTTTTCAGTCTATATATTTTAGCTACAAGTAGACATGCTTGTTGAAAATGTGTTTAATGTTTAGCATACTTGTCTCTGCTTATTCTAGATGATAGGCAGTCTTAACCGCAAGTATACAGCAACATAAAACTAACCTATATGCCTTCGGGGGGTTATCACATGTCCTCTGAAGCAAATCGATGGGTTTATGTAACAAAAATATTTCTAGTTTTAAAATTTTAATGTAAATAACTGACTTGGCTGACTCGACGTACGATGTATGATGTAAGTTGTGTCATACATCGAGTCATAGATCAGCCAAGAGGCCAGAACTTAGTGCTCAGTCAGTCAGTCAGTTATTTATGTTATAATTTTAAATATTTCCTTAAATATTTCTTTATAATATTTCCTAGAAATATTATATACTATAAAATACAGGTGCATAGGTTAGTTTTACAATGCAGTACTTGATGCAGCATTTAATATATAAAAACACTGGAAGTGAGATTTGTTATCAGTTCAGAGTGAATTTGAATTTGGTACTCACTTTCATATCAAGTATGTTGAGCATCTTTGCACATCGATGAACAACTTAATCTCTTGACAACTCAATCTCTGCTGTAGTGAACTAGTTTGGTTTAAGGATGGTTGAACACAGTTTACACTGGCATGACACTGACATGCAAATCTAAAATCCTATAACATCAGCTTCCAACTTATTGTTGGTAGATCATCTATGCTGTGGTGTTGTTGACTAAAAGATGACTGAAAGACAGAAAACATAATACCTACTGAAGTGATCTAGGAATAATTGGTGAAAAAATGATACAGCTCATCTCACTAAATATATACATATACAGTGTGTATATAAATATATGTACGTATACAGTGCCCTCCACTAATATTGGTAAATCTGAGCAAAGGCGGGTGTGAAAATAAATCTGCATTGTTTTTCCTTTTGGTCTTTCATTCATAAAATACACAAAATTGTAACCTATCACTGAAGTAAAACAATTTATTTATTTCATTAAAAAAAAAATTCTTTCTCCAGTTCATATTGGCCACAATTACTGACACCTAATTATTGCTATGGTCCTTTTCCCAAGATAAAATCTCTGAGTTTTGTCCTGTAATGCCTGAAGAGTTTGAAAAGTGCCTGATAAAAGATCAGAGACCATTCCTTCATGCAGGATCCCTCCAGATGCTTCAGAATACCAGTTGCATGTTGGTGCTTCTCCTCTTTAGTTAACCTCACTCATTTTCTACAGGGTTCGGGTCAGAGGGCTGGGATAGTGATGGCAAAAGTTTCAGTAACCCATTTTGATGTTTGATTTGGATTATTGTCCCAATGAAAGATCCAATCATGGCCCATTACAAGATTTCCAATCAGAGTCAATCACTTATTGATTTTTTTTAATCTATTCCAGGAGAAATATAGGCCCACAACATCAGAATTTTTCTTAAAACCTTCCCAAACAACATGTGCTGATGTTGGGGTTGTTTGACCATTTTTTTAAAAGGGTTTCTGACCCCGAGACTCAACTATTTTCTGCAATTCCCCTGCTGTGATCCTTGGAAAGTTTTTGTCCATTCAAACTCTCCTCTTCACCGTGCATTAGGATGATATAGACACACGTCCTCTTCCAGGCAGTTTCCTAACATTTTAAGTTGATTGTAAATTATTAATTATTGCCCTGATGGTGGAAATGGGAATATTCACTGCTCTAGCTCTTCTCTTAAAGACACTTCCCTAAATTGTGATGCTCAGTTTATTACTGTGAAGTGTTACTGTGTACTGTCAAGAGTCAAGTAATCAATCTGTCAGCCCTCAATATATAGTGCAGTAACTGATGACATCATGTTTAACTAAGACATGTAAATATAGACAAAGGCAAATCATCATTTCTCTCATTTAAATGAGGGTTGTGGATGCAGATTTTTTTTTGCTTGCAGAAATGGATGAAGAACAATGCAAATGACAGCTACATTTGTTTGCTGCCACTGCTGTATGTATGTTGTAGCACAATCCTAACCTGGGTGTGCTTGAATGACCCTCGACCAATGAGTCTTAGAGATGTATCAAAACAACCAAAATGGATAAAATATTGTTCCTTCATGCTATTTTGGATTTGCATTTATAAACCGGTTTTATAAACCGAAAGACAGCTAATGAAAGAGGAAAATGCTTTTGTAATGAAATGTGAATGCTTTATGTGTGGCATGATTTTTGCATTGTCCAATGAAAACTCAACCTGTTTGTATTTCTCCATTCATTCTGCAAATAATTCAAATCAACAGGTTTGGAGCTGATCTACATTAACAATCACGAATCTAGTGCAAAGTTTATCAGTTAACACAGATTCACTGTTTTGTTTATGCATATATTTGTATCAGCTCATTAAAAAAAGAAAGTAAGTAAGAAAGAAAGAAACTTTTAAATGGCTTCTTGTGCCTGTATTAATTTTGCAAAAATGGCAATGTTTTGTTTGTTTGTTTGTTTGTTTCTTACCCTTTGTTTTGCATGTGTTTGTGTATTAACATTGTGTATTAACATTAACATTACACTTTATTCATTGTGATATTCATACCTTGCATTATTGAAATATTTAATGTAATATATTTGTCATGCCCATGTTAGTGTCACGCCCATGTCTTGGTCTCATGTCGTTTGTTAGTTTTGGTTTTGTTTCCTTACTTCCTGTGTTTCCTAATTTGGTCATGTTCCTGTCCTTGTTTAGCTAATTATTTACCCGATCCACCTGTGCTCCTCACCTGTCCTGATTTCTCCCTAATGTCCTCATGTTTAAAAGCCCGTTCAGTTTGTCTTGTCTTTTGTCGGATATCAAGGTTTCTTTCATGTGTGTGTTTCACAAACATGAAAGTTGTTGACAGATGGGAGCTCCCTCAAGTTAATTTCTTATTGTCTATTTTTCAATCACAAATCTATTTTATAAACCATAATTTTCATTTCTTATAACGTGTGAATATACCCCCTGTTGTATTTTACAACTAAAACAACCGGATTGCTTTATCACTATTTTAGTTTTGATTTCCTGACTCCGCTAGCTTATAGCCCGTTAGCAGCACCAGCGTGGTTGCCGCTAATCTTGTTTGCATTGTTTACACACTATCTACACACATTACCATGTTTACTCACTGCTACTTGCTTTAATGGCGAATCTGTGTCCACCTTTGAGTGCAGGTGAGGACACGTTTCGAGCTGCACTCATTGCAGTTCGAGCTGGAGGCCATGGAGAAGCAGATTCGGGAGTTGCTGGAGAGACAGACTGAGCCGAGGGAGTGGAGAGCTGCTCTGGAATCCTCCCGGGTAAGTATACAGCGCGATACTAACACTCTGACCACCTCTACTCCTTGTGCTTCTCTGCACAGGTCCCGTGCACCCTGGACGCGATCTTCCCAGATGTCTTTCACTCCAGCGCTGGGACACCACGGACCCTGTGTGCAGCAGCAGCGGAAGACGCGAGCCAGGCCCCAGTCGAGGACATCGCCCCCTCCGCCGCCTCCAGTTTTCGAGATCTCCACCCGAAACCGCTTCGCTCCCCTCCGCGAGACGGAACGCGACGCTGTGATCGTCAGAGACTACATTGTCCGGTGCGTCCGTGCTACCTTAGCTAAAGGCAAAGTCCACACACACTGTTTTCCTGGAGCTCGCGTTCTCGATGTTTCTGCACAGATACCCGCAATCCTGAAGGAAGGCGAGAGCGTCGGCGCGATCGTCCTGCACGTGGGGGTGAACGGCACCAGGCTGCAGCAGACGGAGGTTCTGAAGAGGGACTTCAGCAGCCTGATCGAGACAGTTCGCAGGACGTCGCCCGCGACCAGGATCATCGTGTCAGGACCACGAAAGGTTCAGTAGACTTCTTGCTCTAAATGAATGGTTATTGACATGGTGTAAAGAACAGAAACTGCTCTTTGTTAATAATTGGAATCATTTCTGGGAGCGTCCTAGGCTTTTCTGTGCTGATGGCCTGCACCCCAGCAGAGTCGGAGCGGAACTGCTGTCTCCAGGACACTATGCTCCATTTGACTAGTAAGTACATTGTCAAATGATTGCTACGATGGCTTTTGTTCTGAATGCTTAAATGATAGTACTTGCACTGTCCAGTGTATAAGACTGTGTCTGTTCCCCGAATAGTGAGGTCAAAACATAAATTTAATGCAGGATCTAGAAAAAATCTGATCGTAATTAAA
>JAUMHE010000042.1:6268854-6288540 GCA_032359235.1 Enteromius mattozi
GAAAGCATAGGAACTGAGAAGTGGTCTGTGGTCACCACCTGCAGAACCACTCCTTTATTGGGGGTGTCTTGCTAATCGCCTATAATTTCCACCTGTTGTCTATTCCATGTGCACAACAGCATGTGAAATTGATTGTCAGTTTTGCTTCCTAAGTGGGCAGTTTAATTTCACAGAAGTGTGATTGACTTGGAGTTACATTGTGTTGTTTAAGTGTTCTCTTTATTTTTTTGAGCGGTGTACTTTTATGTAATTTTTTTTTTTGGATGCAATTAATTCGAGATTAGTCATTTGACAGCAGTAGTTTTGTTGTGATGATATAGAAAATTGGTGATAAATGGCTTTTTATTTGTAATTGTGTGTTTGATGACAAGTGATGACAATTGGAGAATTTCTTATTGTTCTGTTTTTTTAAAACTAAACTGTGGGGCAGAATAAAGGTTCTGTGTTACTAATTTCATTATTTAAAAAATGTACACTGTTAGATGTGTATATGTATGTAGTGTAGAAACTATTTTCTCTCAGAAATTGCAATCAAATTTCACAATCAAATCTCAGCATCACATTTTGCCAACTTTTTTTTTTTTAACTACTTGATGTATGACCAGATATGACAAATACACAGAAATAATATTATCATCTCGTCTACAGTTACAACTGGCTTAACTTTCCTGTGGTGCGATACAGTCCAGCCATGGATAAGATTTTGGAAGCGCTGGTCAGCTCCTCCCATCCCCTGACTGTCAAACGGGCAATTGTGAAAAAAGTGATTGAGGCTGCAGAAAAGGAAGTGACTGAGGAGCAGTGCCAGGCCTTGTACCATCTCACCACCCGCCTTGTTCTCCAGGGCGAGGATGCTTTTCAGAGACAGGTTGGCCTCCAAGTTCAAGAAGCGTATGCACGTTACCATCGTGACGAGTTTGCCCGCTTCCTCAGCAAGGAATACGTGCTTGGTCTCCTGCAGCAGGGCTATGGCTCTCTAGACCGCAGAGACCCTGCCATCTTGGACTTTCTTCACAGTTCCCTCCGACTGCTCATCAGCTGCCCGGCTGTGCTGGAGTTGGCCCCGCTGCTACAGACCGAGGTCCTACGCATCATCTGTGAACGGCCAGAACCAGCAACTTGTGCCAAGCTGGCCACCATACTGACGGACTTCCCTCAGTGCGTCCCTCGAGAGAAGGCTGGAGTTCTCTTCTGTCAGCAGCTTGTGCGCACCTTTGCGTATTTCCACTGTCCTGCCACTGAAGAGCGGGAGTTACGGGAGTATGTGACCCAGGTGACCAGGGTGAGCGTGCTGCTGCAGGGCATCTGGAAAGCCGAGCCAACCACACTGCTACCATCACTGCAGGAGGTGTTTGCCATCATCTCATCCACAGGTCAGTAAGCTGTGGTTCCTCTTGGGATTATATTTTCAATTAAGGAAATTAGAATAAATGGGACAGGAGCTTTAAAAAGATTGAAGAAGCACTATAAAGATATTATTTAAAAAAATGCCCATAATAGACACAAGGGTCAGTAAATAATGATTTGAATTATGATTTAAAATGCCTATATTTTGAATAATCTAAGGGACCTGAGGAACTGGCAAGTATGCGTTTAATATTTGTATTTGAAATATGTCATAGCCTGTTAACATGCATTTTGAAACAATGACTGAAAGGCAGCAACACAACAGGCCATTCAGTTATAATGGTCTGAAAGGGTGGAAATGGCATTTTTTTTTATAAAACTGAATTACAACTGTTTTGTCTTGTATTGTTTTTTTATGCAAAAAGCTAAAAACATAAAAGGGCTTTCAAGAGAAATCAGTCAAACAATAAAGAAATGGACACTTTAAAAAGGCTGGGTTAAATACAATCCCACACTGGGTACAATATGGACAAACCCAGCTTTTAGGCTTTTTTGACCCAGTGGTTTGGTTACTTCCCTAAATATTTAACCCAACTGTTGGTGGAAAACAACCCAATTGCTGGCTATGTCCATATTTAACCAAGCATTTTTTATAGTGTATGAAATGACCCCTTTAAAAATCCTAAATATACAAATGCACATGAAAAATATGAAATCATAATGTAACGTTTTCTAATGATCGTTCCACAATGTGTTTGTTTTGATTTTAGACCCTTCATTTGAACCCTCCATTGCTCTAGCAAGCCTGGTCCAGCACATCCCTCTGCAAATGATCACAGTCCTCATCAAAAGCCTCACCACTGACCAGAATGTCAAAGATGCCAGTATGACACAAGCACTCTGCAGGTCAGACAGTGTGTGTGCGCGCTCTGTGTAAAGCTAATGAATAGTGCTTTTGTGCCTGTTTAAAAGACTAAGCCCTTGATTCAACTGCCATCATGTTGTTTTCTCTACTTTTTGTGTGCTAAAGTATGTGGTAATTGCATTTATGCAAGTCGTTTAGAAAGAGTGTAGTGTTCATCATGGCTCGACAGATTTTAAATGAGTAGTGTTTGTTTTCTTGTTGTTTTTTTTTTCTAGAATTGAATGTTGAGGTCAATATGTTGCCAGTTTTTTTTTTTTATGGGTCTGTTACTCTTATGTAAGGCTTTTATTTTGTATGTTGCCTGTCCTGACCCTGTTTTCTCTCTCTGTCTTTTTCAGGATGATTGACTGGTTGTCCTGGCCTCTAGCAAATCATGTGGACACCTGGGTCATTGCTTTATTAAAGGGACTTGCTGCTGTTCAAAAGTTCACCATCCTCATAGATGTCACGCTGCTCAAAATTGAACAGGTGTGTGTCTGTGTGTGTTAAAAAAAAACCTCATAAAAGAGATTTCAAAGTTACGTATTTAGAGAATTACAAGCAACAACAGCATAAGAGTCCTGATTTGTGGAAAGCATCAGGAAGTGGAATGGATCAGAATTTAGTTAATTATTTGAGATCATTGACTTTTTTTCTTTCTTTAATGCCTTAAAAACTGGTCATTGTGACCTGCCCGGCAAATGTGTTTGTGTATGAATGTGTTTTTGTTTGTCTGTTTACAGGTCTTTAATCGTCTCTGGTATCCCATTGTGAGACAGGGAGCGCTAGTGGTTCTTTCACACATGCTGCTTAGTTTCCAGCACTCTCCTGAAGCCTTCCACTTAGTAAGGCCATTATGAACATTGCTCCACTCTCTTTTTCATTTGCTTTTAATATTCAAATCAGTTAGAGCATTGTAAATATTTGTAGTGCTTTTAAGGAGCTTTGGTTTTTAGTGTCTGATTTAGCATTTTAATATCTGCTTTGTAATCATGTAATGTGAATTATATAACCCTTGTCATTTGTACCAGGTGGTTCCTCATATAGTTCCACTTGTAAAGTCTTTGAAGAACGATGGCCTTCCCAACAGCAAAACCTTCCTTCTGCAGTTTGCAGAGCTCATCCACTGCATGATGTATCAATATTCTGGTTTCCCAGACCTCTATGACAGTATTCTGGAATCCGTTAAAGTAAGATATAAGACAGGGAATCTCTGATTTTATCTCTTGTGAGCTAACTTAAGAATGTGAAATAGTTAACATGTCTTGTGTATGATTGCTGAATTTATTTAGCATTTTGACCTTGTTTGTAGTAACTAATTTATAGAGTATTGTTCAGATGTTTGGGGTCAGTAAGGTTCAAGACTGCAGCTATTTGATAAAAAATACTGTAATAACTCTAATATGATGAAATATTACCTAAAATATTTTCTATTTTAACATTTTCAAATGTAATTTTATTTCTTTGATGGCAAAGTAGAATTTTTAGCAGCCCTTACTCCAGACTGCAGTGCCACATGATCTTTGAGAAATCATTTTAATAGAATGCCAAAGAAACATTTATTTTGTGTTCTGAGTCTTTTTCAAGTTCAAAAGCTCAGCACTTATTTAAAATAGAATATTTTGTAACATATTAAATGTGTTTACTGTTGTTGCTCAATTTAATACATCTTTGCTGATCATAAGAAATTAAAATCTTCAGAACAGTAGTGTATTTGAATGCTTCATCTGTTTTATATCCCCCTCTGGTTCTGTTGTAGGAACTACCTAAACCTAATGAGGAGAAGATCAAATTTGTTCTGAACCAAAGTGCCTGGACCTCTCAGTCAAATTCATTTGCCTCAGGCCTGCTTAAGATCACAGGAAAATCAGAAACGGGGAAGACAGGACTTGTGAATCTGGGCAACACGTGCTACATGAACAGCATCATCCAAATTTTATTTATGGCTACCGAGTAAGTTTTAAATCTGTTGCATATTATGTGATTTTTTTTCTACTGTAATTAATCCAACATTCCCTGTATGCAGATAGCATACATTTTTATAATGTTTTAATGTTTGCATGTGAATACAATGAAAAATCCTCAGGAATTCAAATATTTATAATACCTTTCCAACTGCAAGATATTTGTCAGCTCTAACGGTCTCTCTTTAAAAGTTTCAGACGGCATGTTATGTCTCTGCATTTGAATGGCAGCAGTGCCCTCATGAAGAAGCTCCAGCTTCTTTTTGCCTTCTTGGGCCACACACAGGTATGTTTATTTACTTTGCATTTCCTGTCTGTCCTCTGATACATTGCAGTAGTAGACATTATTAAGCATACTTGCTGCTGGTTATATATCATGTTATTTGCCCACCAGAGAGCAGCATATTCTCCAAGGAGTTTTTTGGATGGTTCTCGGCCACCCTGGTTTACAGGTGGATCCCAACAAGACTGCTCAGAGTATTTGCGCTTTCTGCTGGACAGGTAAACTCAGAAAATGGCATCCTTTCCTGTAACCATAAGAAAGATGTTTAAGAGTTGCTGTAGGTAAGCATACAATTTTGCTGTAAATGCTTCATTGAGCTTCACTGTAATGAGTATACATTGCAGAGCGTAAGAGCTGTTAAGATGTGAAATAAGTAAACAAAATGATGTCTCTTGAAATCTGTTATTGTTATGGCTTCATCAAGCACGTGATTAAATATTTACATATGCATTGAAAAAAAATATATATATATATTCAGATACAGTTTTTCTATTAGAAAGGAGATTTAAATAAATCATTAAATGGGATATTAAATTACTATTTTAATTTATTACTTGTCTAAGTTATAACATTTTGTTTACATGTGACTGACCACATGACAAATTTTTACAGAAGTCCACATGAGAAACACTGCTTTCCAAATAAGACTATATTAATTTAATAACTTTCAGCCCAGTACAATCTAATTCTGTTTGTTGTCTTGAGGTTTTACTATGAGTGTCAGTGAAACTACATTCATGACCCTGGACTACAAAACCAGTCATAGTTAGCACAGGTATATTTGTAGTGCTAACCAATAATAATACATTATATGAGTCAAAATTATAAATTCAGTATAGAAGTTATTTTATACTAAAAATCATTAGAATATTAAGATCTTGTTCATTGAAGATATTTTTCATCTTTAATATTATATCAAAACCTATTTTTTAATTTGTAATATGCATTGCTAAAAACTTCATTTAGACAACTTTAAAGGCAATTTTTAAAAAATATTTATTTTTTATTGTCCTATCCTAACAAACCATTATTTTATTTACCTTTTAAATATGTAAGTCTCAAAAAAAAACAAAAAACATTTATTACTGGTTTTGTGGTCCATGGCCACCTCTGTGTATATCATTTTGTAATAATTAGTTAACTACAAATAAATATAAGATTTTTTGAGTATTGAGTATTTAAATTGATTAAAACCCTGCAAGCAATAAAATAAAATATTTTGAGTACTTTATTTTAGGGACTCTTACCTAGTTGCTTTTTAAGCATGTATGTTACTAGAATATTAGTCATTTATTAGTAGTAATTAAGCACATATTAATGCCTTATTCTACATCACTATTTCTACCCAATACCTACACTTACTTACTGTTAATGAACAACAAATTAGGAATTTATTGAGGGAAAAGTTGTAAATAATAGTGAATAAGTGTTCCCTGTTCTAAAGTGTTACCGTATTTACTTATATACAACAGCAGGGGGAGTTCATGCATTTCATGTATTTGTTTTGTTCTGTCGTCCTATGTGATATTAAGGTTGCATGAAGAAGAGAAGACTCTCTCAGCTCTTCAGGTGTCCAGCCCAAAACCTGAACCTGCAACCACTTCTGCTGATCCTCTTCCCGATGCTGTAAGTCAGCCAGTCGCTGATATGCCATCACATCCAGATCCTGCGGTAGCCAGTGGAGACGGCCGCACTCTAGTGGAGCGCATGTTTGGTGGTCGACTCTCTACAGCTATTCGCTGCCTGCAATGCCACAGCCTGTCAGAAAAAGAGGAGCCATTTACAGACCTCTCTCTTGCCTTCTGCCCCTCGATGTCCAAGTGCCATGGTCCCACCGATGAGCACAAGAGCTCCTTCTCTGTGGGACCCTGCCAAGGGGCGGTGAACGGAGGCAGCGAGTCCTCGGAGGGCTCAGTAAAAGAAGGTACAGGAACCAGGATGGAGAGGCCAATGGTGGAGCCCACACTGTCTGTACCAGATTTGGTTGACTACTTCCTAGCTCCAGAGATCCTTGAGAACGAGAACTGCTACTTCTGTGAACGCTGCGCCTCACTGCAAAGGGCCGAGAAGGTCATGCGGGTAGTGGCAGCACCCGAGTACCTCATTCTGACTCTGCTGCGCTTCTCGTACGACGCCACCTGCCACGTCCGTCGCAAGATCCTGGACAACGTAGGCATCCCGCAGCACATGAGCCTGCCTTTACGCCAACACGGTGTCTCTGTTTCATCATCATCCTCAACTGCAGTTACGTCTTCCTCATCTGACTCCCCCGAGAGCGGTGAGAATCTGGCTAAGAAGCTCAAGCCTTCTCAAAAGGAGGATGGGATGACAGTAAACAGAACAAATAGTGAGACAAACGACACCGAATCGGAGATGCTGTCAGTGCCGTATGTTTTGAGTTCTGTTGTAGTGCATTCTGGGATGTCCTCCGAGAGCGGTCACTACTACTCTTATGGGAGGAATGTGAGTGGCACCGACGGTTATGTAGCTCACTCAAGTTCTAAGTCCCTGGAAACCTCCAGCCTATCAGAGAGCTCGGCGGCCTCGCAGGAAGTAATGGGATGCGCTGACCAAAAGTCCACGGACTGGTTCTTGTTTAATGACAGCCGAGTGACTTTTACAAACTTTGAGTCATTGCAGAACGTCACCAGTCGCTTCCCTAAGGACACAGCCTATGTCCTGATCTACAGGAAACAAGAGGTCATTGGACAACCAAGCAATTCTGGGCCAGTTGTAAATGGCTCAAGACTGAGTGGAGAGCCGCCCCTGCAGAAAGAGCTCATGGATGCCATTACCAAAGACAACAAACTCTTCCTACAGGTGGGATACTTTGTGGTGCTCTTTTATGCTCTCCAAGACTGCATTTATTTGATCAAAATACATTTAATAAAGGTGATGTTCTGAAATACTGTTACAATTTAAAGTGACGGTTTTAAAAATTTTAGTGTTTTATTCCTGTGACCGTTTTTACTGTAGATTTAACGCCAATGTATAATCTGTCATATTGTCACTCATTTGTTTTGTCTGGGTCTGTTTCTTTTTTTCAAGTACATGCAATTTTCATATAAGACTTGCATGCACATTTTCTATCATCATTTCTGAATTAAAATTCATTTTTGTGTTTTTTTTTTTTTTTTGTGCAAATATCAAATATAATTTTTTTTCCTTCCAGGAGCAGGAGCTGAATGCCAGAGCTCGAGCTCTTCAAGCAACCTCTGCCTCTTGCTCATTCCGACCCAATGGTTCTGATGATAATGAGCCTCCTGGCAGCTGTGGACCCTCAGGTGGGGGCGGAGGAGGGGGCTTCAATACCATCAGCAGACTCGTCTTCTAAAGAAGGGTCACAGAAATAGCCTCAGAGCACTGGACAGTCCCACTGACAACACCAGATTATTATTTTTTTTGTCCTGATTGCCCACAGTTTGGATAAGTGTGCCACCTCAGAACAGATGTGTCTTAATTTTTCTGGTTTGCATGCTTTTTCCCCTTTACACTGACGTTCATTAGAAATTTATTGAAGCACTTTGAGTACTATAGGTCAGAAATGGGCATGCAATAAATTTGTACAGAATACAGTCATAATTACGGCCTCATCCTGGAATCTTATTTGTTTCATTTTATAAACAGAAATCTTAAGCAGAGAATGGTTTTAAAAATTAAAGCAAATATTTTTGGATCATACTAAACAGCAATCTACTTACATAAATATTTTAATCGGAAGTTTTTCAACTTCTGGTTTGAGGATTACAGTTACATCTGTTTTTGTCAGTTATTTAATTACAGTTAAGTTATTTTATTCATTCAGGGAATACTTTCTTGATTTAACTTTATAATGTTGAAGTTTTTTTAAGTGAATTTTATGTGCCTTTTAATACTTCAGATTTTACACAATTATTGGACTAGCTGCACACAAAACACCATCTCTTGCTGTACAGTGTTAATATGTAATAATTTTGGTTTTGCTCTAAAGTAAAGACTCATAACTGAACATGGTCTAATTTTATTATTTAGAAAGCATGTTACAATTCATCAGTCTAATTTTGTGTCATTGAGTGGTTAAAACATTTGAAAAGACTGTGCCTATTTTATTTCAAGGTTAGAGATGTAATTTCAGTATGAAAGCTCAGTGTTATATCAAAAAAGATGAAATTTCAGTTTTCAGTTACAATAAAACACACATTTGTTTTCAGTGCAAATACATTTTCATTACTTAAATATAAAATAAAAAAAGTTTTATTTAAAAAAAAAAAAGTTTTTTAACAACGCTGAGGCTCAAGCCACGTTCAAAGACCATAATCAAGCTGAGGTCTGTTTTAACTATCAGAGCATGAGACCTTTGTTAGTCACCTTGTGGCTATCAATCCATAAGTCCACCCCCAACATCCCAGTGTCCTCAGTTTGAACCAACGCACTCATGTCCTTTAGTGAACCCTAAACAACTCTGTTTTTGAGCATGAAGTCCAGTTAAAATCAGTACAACATTATTGCCCTTGTGTATTCGCTTAGAATAGACACTTAAGGCTATGGTGAAGCACTCCTTAGATGCACATATCTAAATTGGAGAACTAATACACACAGCAAAGTTGGCTTTGTGGTTTTCAAATGTGGGTACCAGCTTTAGTTCTTCAAACCCCTCAGAGCTATTAGCTTTATAACGGCATTGAGCCACTCACACAGTCTCTAAAACCATTTGGTAAAATCAATGACTCTGAATTATTCAACAGTTGAGATCTACACATGTCTTTGCCACAGATTAGGCCACTCCCACTGACAACTTATTTTATGACTTGGAAATTGTTATAATATTGTTATAATAATGCAACGACCATTTAAATCTTCACATATCGTCTTTGGGTTTTGAAATCAATAATGGAATAAAAAAACCAAGGCCTTGATTGGTATTACATCATAGACTTAATATACTTAATATAAATTAAATGCACGTTCTGATGAAAGAAAATAGCATAATAAAATGAACTAAACCAGTCCTTTGCTCTGAGCTGCAAATCACAGCAGTGAGTAGGCACAAAGCTTCAGAGATAACCAGTAAGGCGTTTAGCATTACAATAACATTCCAAAGATACCAATCCCACAAACATGAACGTCCTTTACTGGAAGAAACTGTTCACTTTTCATCAGTATATTGATAATTATCAGTGACATAAACTGTTTTTAGTATTTATCTTAAACACTGTCTGCATTGCTCCATTTTTATAATTATGTATAGCCTGTTTACAGTAAACTCTTGTATAAAAAAACTCAACTAGCTATAAAAAGTCATAAACTTTGACAATACTGATAGGTAAGTGCAGTCTATATAAATACGTTCTCTTGTAACGTACTATGTTTTAACTGAAAGTGTTTTCTGCGATTCGGTTCTTTCGAACAGTTCTCTTCAGTTCAGTTCGAGTCTGTTCAAAAGCAAATTCAGTGATTCTGTTACGTACTGACGTATTTACGTCATCTTGTGTTGAATATATTACATGCTCAAACCTTTAATAAAGCCAAATCTATTTGTTTTTTTACCTTTTGGGCTTCATTAATGGCGGTGTTTACTGCAATGTTCACTTCAGTTTATTGCAGCGTGATTCAGCACATAAAAAATATAAATATAAATATTGCAGTGTCTAAATATATTTGCAATCACCTAAAACAACACAAACATGTGCTTAGATTTCTTGAAAAAAAAGATTTTGACAGATAAAATAATAATTATCTAAAAGGTATTATAAAACATTTATAATAATAATCTAAACCGACCGATTGTGGCTGTTTTACAAATCCTCCAGAGTGAATTTGTGAACCAGCTCAGTCGAATCATTTAAAAAAAAAAAAAAAAAACAAGACTCAAAAGAACAGCACTACTTTATGATCGCAGTCTTAATCCGGACTCGAGCGAGTTTTATTTGGGACGTGGGTGAGAGATTTGTTTACACCGATTCTTTGTAATAGGAGCCACCGTCCCAGTGTTTTCCTTCTGACGGGGCAACACTCCAAGACTACATTTCCCATGATGTAATGCTCTTTATTCTCCGTCTTGACCGACTTCTCCCTGCTGCGTCTATAGGCCAGAGGAGGCTGAGTTTAGGGAAAGTATCGACGTCTATGCTTGTCAATCAGCAAGGAGCCGTGGGGAGTGAAACTGGAGGGAAGGTCGACGATCGGGACGGATTTCTAGTCCAAAAAGCACTTCAGTGCTAATGCGACCATAATGTTTTGGAAAAATAAGGAAAAACCGTATATATTTTCAAGGAAACTGTTTTGGTTTACTTTGAAATAAGGTAATCAAGCAAAGCTTTCACTACGCCGAACTTGGCGAGTATCGCTGCCTTGTTGCATTTGAGCTGGGAAAAAACGAAAACAGCGGATTATTCACACCGACAAAGTGTGTAAACTAAAAGAGGGCTCAACTACAGACGGATATTGCTGTGTTTGATATATTCCTCTCGCCAGAGGAGAGGACTTGATCCAGAGGAGTTCGTGTCGCTGTCGGGAAGCTCTTCCCTGCGGACGTGCTGGAAACCAGGAGTGACGGTATTTGTGTTTGTTTTAATAAACGCACTGAAAACACTTGGGCGCAACTTCCACCTCATATTTTGGGACTTTTGTTTCATGTGTTGCAGGTTGAAACACGAAACTTAAAGTGCGTATTTTCAAGGAAGGTTCGAAGAAAATGAGCGGAGGAGATGTGGTGTGCTCGGGGTGGCTCAGAAAGTCTCCACCTGAAAAAAAGTTACGTCGTTATGTAAGTAACGTTTAAATCTTATTCAAATGCACTGACAGTGTTGTAACCGCAGGACTGTTGAGGCAGGATTCATGCAAATTTAGAGTAACGCTTTCCAGCAACCGCAGGTCAATCACTGCTCGCGATCTGTCGGATCAGGTTTTTTCTCTCGTTCAGAAATGCTGACAGGAATAGTTTGAAAACGGGACCAGTTCCTCAAAATGTGTGAGTGAGTGTTTGAACGCTGTGTCTGTGTGTTCATAACACTGAAATTGTTGTGAAATTGCATGTGCATAATCCTTATTTGTGGCGTCTTGATCGGTTCTGTAGGACACACCTACCGGTGTAGTGAGAGAACTTTTTGTTTGTGTTTTTTAAGGAAGTATTTTTTTTTGGATTAAAAGATTTATATGTCAGTGGAGACCATTTTTTGAGAAGTATCACTTATAATGTACACTGTGAAACTCTCGAATGCCAGTTTAGTTGAAAATGCTGTTTTCTTCTACACGGAGTGGGTCGCCCCCTCATGGGCGGCGCCATGTTGACATCACGTGACATAATTGACCAAGGTACGAATAATAACAACAACAAAAATCACTTTTTATATCTAGAGGTTAAGGTGTAAATATACAAGTATGTCCGCATGTAAATAGTTACAGTCCCACACAGAACACACACACAAGGACGGCCACTCACAGCAGACAGAGAGCTTGTGGTGGTCTGGTCAGTGAGGTGCAGCAGCTAGCCACCAATAACATGGCAAAAATCTTTGGAATTGAATCGAAGAATGTCCATGAGTGGATGCATGTAGTATGAGATGGGCAAAAACAGACAAAAGGGAACAAAACAAAGTGTAAAAACAGAACAAACTCAATGCATCCATTGCAATAGTAGTCAGCCTAAGTCCAAAGTGTCTGGCATAGCTGGGAACAATAAGAGCCAACTAACCTTAGTGATATGCTTATTGTTTTTGGAATGTGGCTTTCCCTGCAGACACCGCTATCATGTGTCTAAATCTAAACATGTTTATGTTCAGTTTACTCGTGCAAAAGTTGTTGGCAACATTGTTTCATGCAAGAAAGAGTGACAGTAATTCGTTTGGCATAGGCATGGCTCTTTTAAAATCTAATACCAACTTTTAAGCTATTGTTTATATGCAGCAAAGTTATAGAAAACAGTGATAGTATGGATAGATATTTAATGGTATGATTTGCGTCAGTGATCATTACAGTTACAGCTGGTTCCTCGATCTGTGTATTTTGAGTGTTTTGTATTAGATATTGTCACATTTGCAAGGATTTCAAGGTTTTTAAAATATTTCTCCAAATCATATGAAGTGCCTTTGTTTGCTGCTACTTTAGTTGCCAAGACAACTGAACACTTAACTCTCCATTCTGTCTGCACCGGATGACTCAATGCATTTAGTCATTCACGCATTGTATGTGTACCATGGGGTCTTCCCTTCCTCTTAGTGGTAATATACACCAATAATCTGTAATGAAATCACTCACTTACAGCTCTGGCTGCTATCAAGCCCCAACCAAACATGTTAGAAATCTCCTTCAGGCTCATGTGATGCTTTTTTTATTGGATTCCTTTAATCTGGTGGAGCTCTGCTAGGAACATTGCTATTGAATTCATTTTTTATCTCATTGTGCAATCAGCAGCACGGTTTAGACTCCAACAGCCAAGTATTTGGCATATTTTGCCATTGTTTAGAAGGAACATTCGAATGGCAGCTTACTATTGCAATCGGCCTTGTAGCTAATGTACAGGCTTGAGAGAAGGGGTGTGATTTCACATGCTTTGAGCTTCCAGAGTAAACGGTAGTCTGTTGAATGTGATGAACCATATTTCATGGCTCCAAATCTAATTAAAATGATTTCTGAGCTCATCCACACAATGCTATAATAAGATTAGATCCAAGAAAGAACAAGTGCTTTGTTGTAACACACAATGTTCTCACAAGTAATTTTTAGATTTCGTCTTGCTTGAGACATGTTTAAGCCAAGTGATTGTGGACAAAAGCCTTTGTAGTTGTTTAGTTGGTTTTTAGAGTGAGATGAGAAGCTTCCTTCCCTTTATCCCTCTTTTCTTGTTGCAGTAAGTTTACAGTCTAGGTTTACTGTAGTTTTGAAGTGTCGTCCTCAGCATTGGTCTCAGCCTGTTTTCTGGTGCGTGAAGGTGGAGTTGTCTCAATGTTTCACATGTGGCTGATTAGGACCAGACTGTTTTTATTGGAGCCGGGTGGCTACTAAAATACTTCTCCTCAAGAGCCCCATGCCAGGTGTACGGGCATATTAGTATTTCTATATCTGTTTCTTAGCAGTTATGCGTTGATAAGCATAATTTTTAAATACATATGGCAATTTCTGTAATTGCATTTAGAAATTTTGCTTCAGATGACTTGTAGACATCCTCCGAAAAGTTTTTTCTTTTTAAAAGAAATTCAGAAAGATATGTTTCTTAAGCAGCAAATCAGCATATTAGATCATGTGACACTGAAAATGCAATGGCTGCTAAAGTGTTTTTTTTATTAATTGTAATATTGTTTTGCAATTTTTTATTTTTTTTAGCGAATAAATGCAGTCTTGGCCACCATAAGAGATGACTTTAAAAGCATTAAAAAACATGCTGACCTCAAATGTTTGAACAGTAGTGTTTGTTGTTCTAAAACCATTGTTTATTAACCCTCATTCTGTTCCCTCTTATGTCTAAATTAAATGGAGCTCTTCTTGAATCTTTGAAGCTATTTTTTTAGGTAGCTTATGTTCTATTCATGATTGGAACACTTCTGAAAAATCTGAAAAGATATGCAACCGGCAGTCTCAAAACAGGATCCACTCTGTTGTTTTATAATTAAAAAGATGACTATCATTTGCATCTGAACCAGCTGGAAATTCGAATGCTTTGAACATGTTATGAAATCATAACAGTGGAAATGACACAATAGCACTTTGTTTCATTATATGAAAGATCTGAGGTGGTTTCTAGCTTCCCACGAGAAGTTATTGAATTTTACATTCTAAATTATATTGATCAGCTGATTTTTAAATTTTTTTTTCTGAAAAATACATTGCGCATTCCCCTAGTGCTGCAAAGCTTTTAGCGGCATAGGGTCAAAAGTCTGATGTGCTTTTGACGGTTTGGCAACAGTTCAAGAGCAGAGCAGATCATTTGACTCGACTGTTTGCAGGGAATGTTCTTGATGGCTCAAAGAGCACAGTGCTTCACTGAGGGTCGTCTCAGATAGGTTACTAGCAACTATAATAGAAGTATAATAAAAGGGGCTGTGCGGAAATGTTTTTTTTTGTTTTTTTTGGCCTGTCCGTATGAGACATGTGACCGGTGACATGAGAAGATCATAAGTTATTACTCCCCACAATAGCCACACCATATTCCTCAAACTGGACTGTGACGTGAGTTAAAAATGTCCCTGTGGGCTCATTTTTTAGTGTCTTAGCATTTTCCATTTGGCCTCATCCTCTCTTTTTTGTAAACTTCTTCTTTCGCACCCATCTCATAATGCTTGGAGAGACTATTTGTGAAAGAGCCAAATGAAGTTGGGAACACATGTACTGTAATGTGGCAACTCACATTGAAGCCTGAAGTGTCAATGCTCACTTCTGCTATTGAGACTATTTCATCTCATGTGATTTCTTACATGGAGCTTGTCTGGATTGCACTTGCTTGTTTGTATTTTTTTAAGCTGTCTGTATTTTTTGAAATGCTATTCAGTGTTTTCAAAAACCCTTACAAAAATTCACTTTTAAAGAATATGCATATTAATGAATTAAAACCAATCAAATGGTCTTGAAAATCAGATTACCCCCCTTAATTGTTCTTAATTTATTTGATTTGTTATGCGTATATGCATAGTACACACACATATTATTCATTGATTTGACGGTACTAGTAGATATATTAATATTAATATGTTAATATATAATGGCCAGTACCAATAATCCAGTTAATTATCATTTTGAGACCGATAAGCAATAATAATATTAAAATTCTATACAATTTTATACATTATGTACATATATTTTATGCATTATGTAAATTCTGTACAAAAAAATAAAATGCTAAAAACTAAAATCAGTTATTTGAAATGCTACAAGTGAATCTATTATGTAATAAAAATGGATTTTCTTTGAGAGATTAGCTAAAATGTTCATTAAACGAATGTTATTAAAATGATATATGTTTAAGAATTAACTTAAAATGAGTGGTATAGATTCTTGTCCAAATGTAAAAATCCCCACAATTCAAACATGAACACAAATATATTGTATCTTTAACTATGCATAGATTTATAAATATCCATTAATCCTCTATTGACCGATTTGATATAATAAAATGATACTGTACATTCCTGAAATAAGTGAAGCTTGTATATGTTGTGCACAAACTTCCTTTTTCAATAGGAAATGCCCACACAGGATAGAAAACTCTGCTTATTGACCACTTTCAAGAGGCTTTCATGTGTAACAGTGGCATCGACTAAAATATGTTCCACTTACAACAACGTGCACCTCTTGTGTTTACTATTGCTTTTTCGATTCTGATTTGCAGTTGCAAGAGATTGTGAAATTGTTTATTGTTGGTAGTACTTAGCGGCTTTCTGCAGTGCAATAAGCGTCAAAGAAGATTGAGAGGTTGGTGCAAAACAGGGAAAGAGAGCCAGAGGGGAAAAATGCAGGAATCTAGTGACTTGTGCAGCTCAACCTATCTAATCAAGAACGCACTCCACCCTTCTTTTTTAATGCAACTCAGCACGCCACTAGGTGCTCTAAGCATTTACGAAGCACAGTGAGCTAGCAAGCCATTAGCAATGCTATGCAATGGCTGCCCTCGCTCACTGCCTACAAGCATGCAGTTGCATTTTAAAAGCTTGCTGTGCTGAATTCAGTGGGGTGCACAGAAAAACAAAAGAATAGTTCTTTACTTAGCGGTTGAATTATTTCTTTTAGTCGGGATTGATTAAATCTGCTTAGGTGGGGGAAACATAATCGTGCAACTTTTTGCTGAAACAAACACGCACAGAGAACAGAAACAAACAGTGTTTGTGGCCGGGGTTATCGGCTTAGCTAGGTGCTGGTGCAGACATTTTTGCTCATTTGTTTTCTCGGTCTCTCTCACTTTCTTCCCCTCCCCCTCTTTTTGCCGGTCTCTCTCCCACCCCGGCTGGTCATTTGTGTCCAGAGTAGTTCTGTCAGGGCTGAGAGGGGCCCTAGTAATGGATTGCCTCTGCTATCAATTATTAACTGTAACAAATAAGAAAAAACCTTTTGCAATATTAATGTGTTCACTCCTACCCAATATAGCTTTTCAATAGTGATGGGCTGAAATGAAAATTTTGGGATAAAAACCAAAATTGAGTGATTTTGTTTTGAGTGACTTGCAAAACAAAGATTATGTTGATTCTTTGACTATTATAATGTGCAAACATTAATATTACCATTCTTTTGGCAAATTATGTGTATGTTTAGTAACAGATGCTTCTCTGCCTTGAAAAATGACCTTTTTTTTTTTTTGGTGCGATGCATTTCACGTTGCATTAAAAAGCCTCACAGCAAGCAGACATTCTTTATTATTGTGCCTGACTAAGAGGCTGACTGTTGTATGTTAAGTTTGGCATGGGGAAATGCAAATACACACTGAATACACACTAGTCTGTTTGTATTTTTCTGTGAGGGTCTCACCACACACAGAGTGTTAGCATGGTCCAGTTAGGCCCTGCTGGTAGATGTCGAGTTTACATCATCTGGCAACAAAAAACGCTTTCTTTTTTAACTGATTACCATTCAAACTGGCTTTTTGAAAGCTGTATTGAAAGAAATGCATTATAGAAGAAGTGCCCAAAGTTGGCTTGTGTTGACCTTTGATTCGGACCACAGTTCCAGATAATAAGAAAGGGGAAAATACACTGAAATAAATTTAAGAATTTAAAAGATAAAAATTCTTTCATTACTCACCCTCATATCGTTCCAAACCCATAGGAGTTGTATTCATCTTCAGAATGCCAATTAAGATATTTTTGATGAATTCCGAGAGCTTTCTGATCCTCCATAGACAGCAATGGTCCTTGCAAGGCCCAGAAAGGTACCAAAAACATTGGTTCAATCAGAATTTTATGAATCTACAAGAATACTTTTTGTTTGCAAATAAAACAAAAATAACTTCTTTATTCAACAATTTGTCTCCTCTGTGTCACCCTATAGTGGCAATTTTGAGAGTATCCACTGAACGTATACAACGTATGCTGTACGATGTTTATGTTCAGATCAAAGCACATGCACACGTTGTGATACTCTCCAAAATGGTGCCAGTGTAGAGGAGATGAATTGTTGAATAAAGTTGTTGTTTTGGTTTTCTTTGTGCACAAAAAGTATTCTCGTAGCTTTGTAAAATTCAGATTAAACCAATGATGCCACATGGACTACTTTGCCCGTGTTTTTGGTACTTTTCTGGGCTTTGAACTTCTTCAGAAGCCTTGCTGTCCATGCAGGATCCGAAAGCTCTTGGAATTCATCCAAAATATCTTATTTGTGTTCCAAAGATGAACAATGGGCTTATGGGTTTGGAACGACACAAGGGGTGACTAATTAATGACAGAATATTCTTTTTTGAGTGAACTATCTATCCCTTTAAGAAAAAATGGGCGTAAAAACAATTTTCACTCAGAAGTTGCTAGCAATGTTTAGAAAGAACCAGCGGGTAGCACATTAACAAATTAACCGTGGCATTTTGAAGTAGAAAGCCTGAAATAGCATTTCCTTGTAAAACATAATGTTTTATTTACACCTTTTGAAAGATTTTTTTGTAGGTGTAAGGAAACACATGCTGTTGAATTTTGTTTATCTGTTTAAATCAGCCATTGTCATTTACACTACTTTCAATTTAACACGGCACTTTTTTTTTTCTCTGTCAAAGATTCTGTTATCAGATGTTAAAGTAACAGCTGACATTGTTGATGTTTTAGCTGGAAAAGGCCACTTTTGACTTCCTCTTTCAGCTGATGCGTTTTGCAGCTGAATTCCATAGTATCCACATAAACTCAGATTTGCCTGATCTGAATTTGTCAGAAAGAACATTATTATTATTATTATTATTATTAGAATCAACATTATATAATGCCTCAGTATTGTTATTAAAAACACTGGCCAGTCCCATCATTAGTATTCCCATCACATTTCTAATTAATTGTGCTTCTACTGCGCTCCAGGTGATAAGCAATTTCGAGAAGAAAAATAAAGGCTGACAAACATTGGTTAAGTAAAGTGCATTTCAGTCATTTCAAGGTCTTGGCGTATAAAAAGCGAGCACATCTAATGGCTGTGATTTACAGTCTGAATGGTTTTTTATCTAATTGAAACTTTTTATAAAATAAGCAGATAACAAATAGGCTTGTCTGTAGCAGCTGTGGAGTGACTAATATTATACTGTAATATTAAAAATAAAATAATTACATTTAAAATGATCACTTATCACTAATTTAACACATAAAAGCACTACTATCCTTGTCTGCCAACGATTGAATGTCATACCTTTGTTAAAAAAAAGCATTTACAACACAAATTTGTATTTTTTTTTTATATAAGCCTAGTTATTATGACATGGGCGAATCAAGGTTTTGTGGAAGTGGTTATAGGAAGTTGTTTGTGTATGATCAAAGTATAAAGACTCTAGTTTTACCCTATTCAGAAACGTAAGAGAAACTGTTTTAGACCTCATGGGGAAACAGCTGGAACGATGCTGAGATTTTAGGATCCGTACGATCATGTAGCCGCATTCAAAGCGATCTGTGCGGTTTGCTCAGGCGGCTCCAGTGCCTTAGCTGTACGCAGATTCTCGCAAGAGCTTTGCATTAGCATTGGATAAGCATTTGTTGCTCGGTTGATTTGATTTTATTGGCAGGATGGTGTGTGTTTTAGGATTCCAGTGGTGAGGGAACAGGCCTCAGCTGTCGTAACTCATTCACACAGTCTGCTCTCTAGAGGGCCTCCAAAGGCAGCCTCTGTCTGGGAGAAGGGATGGGGACCTGCCCCTTTAACACACACATGCACACACACACACACACACACATAACCATACATAGTCTCTCCCTTTACTCTATGACCTTTCTATTTTTGCTGGGAAGCTCAAGAGTTTTTTTTATTATTCACCAGGGCTCCATCAGTTTGATCCAGAGCTCAGAACTTTATAGACTATTTACATTCCTTATTGGTGGGAAACTATTTTGCAAACAGTGTTTCATTTGATTCTTCCTGTTGTTGTTATTGTGTTAAACCACTTCCATAGTAAGCCTGTGTGGTTATGACAAACATCTTCATTTATCTTAATATTTTAATCACTGTTTTATTTCCACTGAATGGAATGTTATCTATCAATCAATCAATCAATCAGTCACTTTTATTTATATAGCGCTTTTAACAATACAGATTGTAGCAAAGCACTGAAC
>JAUMHE010000042.1:6309670-6326678 GCA_032359235.1 Enteromius mattozi
ATTTTTATATATTAGCATATTTTAAAAACATTTTAAAATATGAAATGTATGTACAATAAAATGTGCAATAAAAAGACATTCATGACATTGAAGCAGCGACATCTGCTGATACACATCATGCTGCGTTCATTGACACAGGAGCATCCCAGCTGAAGATAATGAGGAAATTACATTGCTCCCTTTTGACAAGTGCGCTGCAAATGACTAAATAATGATACACACATGCTCTGCTCACTCAAGTCTCCACTAACAAGGGGATAGGGATGATCACTATGATTTGGAAAATGGCCATGCAAAGGGAGTACGGTTGTACGATACACGATACGCAAATTGTTACACCCCTAGTAAATTGACTTATGTGCACTAATAATAATTTAAATGGAAAAGGAAACAAAAAAAAGAACGGAAAAGGAAATGGGGAAAAAAAGAAATATCTGTGTGTATAATAGCCTAATGTTACATTTGAAATACTTAATCTATGAATTACACTGTCAAATGCCTCAATGAATTTTGCTAAAGATAAGTCACAATTATGCCTTATAGTTGCCTCACGTTGTCATATAATATCATTTAATTTTAGGCGGTCATAAAAAAAAAAAACGGAAACAGCGTACACTCAACACTCAAATTATTTATTCAAATCAGCTGAGGCAATGCAGAGCAATAGAAAATCAATTAATATCCTGACAGGCTTCATCTATATATCACGTTAGCCAACATATTAAAATAATAGGAAAGTTTTTCAAGAAATAGCATTAAAACAACTTTTGAAAATGTGCTTCATGTAGGCTATATTATCTAAAAACAAACTACCACACATTTTACTTACTCAGACCATGACATTAGCCTGTTTGGCTAGCCTCTAGCTAAAGCCTGTGTGCCAGGGTTGAATATGATTAAGCATCGCTTATAGTATCTTTCATACCTTTCTTGGATCTTGATATTGTTCATTACTTGGCAGTCAATGGGACAGTCATGAGCCTCCCGGTTTTCATCCAAAATACCTTAAATTGCATTCCAAGGATGAACAAAGCTTAGAACAACATGGGGGGTAAGTGATTAATGACGGAATTTTTGGAGGGGGGAGTAACACTTTAATGCTAATCAGATCGCATAAATCAGTGGAAAATAAATAGAAATAATGATTCCGTGTGAAGAATATCAAGTAAATTGGACATTTGCTCATTACTGCCTGACTGTGTTTTTTTGACAACCAGAAGCACCATCAAATTTGGTAGAGATGGCCGCCTCATAATTCTCTATGAAGGAAAAACCCAGCACAGAAATTATTTAAATGCGAAACCATAAAAAATGCAATTCACATACAAAATATTAAACAATTCAAGATTATATTGAGAATTCCTTAACACTTCCTTTGTAGTTATACTGTGAAGTTATCCCCTTAAAGGTTTTGTGAGGCTTATTATGACCTTTATTGAGAACCACTGATTCATAAAAATAGTAGAGAGAGTATTACTGAGAGAAATGCAAAACAACTAATAACCAAGAATAGGACAGTACAAAGATGACAGGAGAGCACTGAGGAGGGAGCAGGATCAGCAAAGGACTTTGAGACGTGAATCGAACCCAGTGAGCGTAAATGCGCTTTTATTTTGACGTACTCACCTCGAGGCTATTGGTGCACAGTCTGCAGACTCGAATTAAGTTTTACTTTTGTACTTTCTGGACAGGATCTAGCTTGTAATTGTATTGTTGTTGGGCTTCATTCTAAAATGTCTTGGGGTTGAGGACTAGCATGCTAGCTCTTTGGATGACCTTACTAAGGGTTTGGCTTCATTTAAAAAAAAAAAAAATCAAATGATTGAGAATGGGTGTTCTGTGAGGGCAGGACAGCACAGCTGCTTGAATCATTCCCAAGGTTATTTGAATCAAGGTCGGGACACCCGGCCTATCCCTTCTTGTATACTAACTATCTTTTTCACTTGCTTTTGTTTCTCTCTTTCTCATGTAATGTCCTGACAGAGTGGGTTTTCAGATTTCCTCCCAGAACTCCCACAATTCTTTTTAGCTTTCTGCTTTTGGAGTCCAGGTCATAGAGCATGAATACAAGGGAGACTGAGAAAATCTATCCAAGAACGGAGAAAGCAGAGTGTTTCTCTGTCTCGCTTTTTTTTAATTCAACCTCTGGTCCACTGGACTTGACTTTCATGTCTTCCAGACCGCACATACTGAATGTGGATTCCAGAATAAAGCAGTCCAAACTTCATGTTAGGTTAGAGCTCACTTTCCTTTGGTTTGTGCAAAATATATTTTCTCTGATTTTCTGTAGGAGAAATGTAAACACACGGTGCCAAACTGTGTTAGGTGTTGATAGAAACCAAATGCTGTCTTCACTTGACCGTACGAGAATCTTTCCTTAGAAACGGTAGGTGAGAAAAAGGCATTTAAGGTTAAGGTTGGATTTTCTGACTCATTATTCGTGTGAACATTCCTTCAGCTCCTCACGTGTGAACTGACTCTCGGCTGCCCAGCAACATTAACAATGTGTACATGTGCATATTGCCTGGATTTGACATGTACAGTATCTGCAAGAGAAATATGATAGCGTTTAGTGAAGATGCAGGGTTGTTCTGAACAAATTTTTTTTTAATCAGTTAGCACTATGCCAACCAAACAGAGAAGAAGTGTTTAGGCTTATTGGGTAATTTTTGCTGCAATAATATAATATGTAATTTAATATAAATTCACAAATGTTTGTGATAAAGCAATTTATTGTGATTCTTTTTTTATTATTAGGCAACAAATAAAGTACGCATGATTTTTTGCTTTAAGGGCCCAAGGGTGGATCTTGCATATCACTGGCTGACTTCACTTGTTTTTACGGTTGATGTTGATTTTGGCCATTGAAGCACTGGTATCAGTGTAGTTCAGGTGACGGTTGAAGCTGCAGGTAGTGAAAGTGATGGCAAAGATGATAATATTCACTATAAACATCACAAGGCTAAAGATACACACATGGAAAGTGAAAGATTGTGACTTTGCACATGACTAAAGCAGTATACAGGGACAGATTTCTTTTTAGGTAAGTGGAGTCTTATTGGCCTGAACTATCTCTAACATCTACTGTCCTAGTACTTGATTTTAAAAATATGTTAAAACAGCTGCAATGAATATATATAGTTCTGTGCACTTATAATGATAAAAATGGTAATGGGGCTTTTTTAAATTAATGTGACCAGTGAAGCCAAAAATTGTAAGATGAGTGTAGAGATTTTAAAAGTAGATGAGACGTGTCTAACCCATGTTGCTTCATCCCTGAGAAGCTACTGTATGTAGCAGGTGACCTCATAATATTGCAGGTGCTTTATAAATCTCACTAAAGCTGTTCCTTTAAATGGTCTTGTCTTTATGTTCAGCTAAGAGAATCACTGTGTGATAGCTTTATTCGGTGGGTCACTCTCGCATTCGATTAGATTATACAGGCCTGGAAAGCATTAGATTGTAATGGGCTGGTGAGCTGCTCAAGGGGCAGAGCTTGAGTGCTTCAGAATGCGCTGCCAAAAATGTTTGCTTTGAAATATATTACTGGCATAAAGCATCCCCTCCACCCCCACAAATTCAGTGGATTCACATATTTGAAATTGTTGTGGTTTGTGAAGTCTAGGCATTTAATTCTTGATAATACATGCCAAATATTTTTTTGCACAAAAGATTACCTTCACCTAAGAATTGCTTCATCCCAAAATGAAATCTGTCATTGTTGACTGGCATTAATGTTATTCTGACCCTGTATAACCTTCCTGTGAAACACAAAAGATTCATTTTTGAAGGAAATTTTGGGAATTTTTCATATAAAGAAAGTAAAGTTTTTCCATATGAGTAATATGTCATATCACAGATCTTTGAAAACATGGCATGTTTCTCAAACAAATCCAAGTTGCTTTTTAACATTCACTAATTACATAAAAAACACGTTGACAGCATTTAATGCCAAACTTAAGTGGCTTTTGCATATCTTATCCGATATTATATTTCCACATCTGATTTCTAATAGTTGGATGTTTGCTTGAAGAACTACAGTGGTGGGGAAATTTTCAGTGAATTTGTCACAAAAAGCAATTACAGCTTTAAAAGATGTGTAAGAATTATTAATAATGTCAAAGACTACTTTTATGATCAATTTATAGTGCTTTTTTTATTATTTTAGAGCTTGACAGTCCCAGTCCCCATTCATTTTCATTGTAAGAAAAAGAGCAGGATTATTTAAAAATTTAAATTCCACAGAAATGTTCAATTTTAGTGAGCATAAGGGTTAAAGAAGTTAGAATTTTTATTTATTTTATGTTAACTTCAAAGTTTTTTTGACTTGAGGACCCTCCCAAAAAGTTTTTTTTTCTTTTCTTTTTCTTTCTGAAGTGTTCTGTCAGCATGAGTGCGCGTGTTTGTGTTTATTTGCGCGCACACCCTTTCTCTGCTTCTGCCTTCAGCCCCTCTGATTTACTGGTCATGGTTTTTAAGGCGTTCTGGGAGGGCCTGATTACCCATACAACAGGAAGTCAGAGGTGGGAGAGGTCCCTCTAGAGTTCCATGTAAAAAGACTGGTATTCTTGATAAAGACTCACTCGTGCTACACATAACAGACACATCCCTCTCGGCTTTGCCCTGGCTGCTGTTGAAAACCATATTTGAAAGGTAAGCTCACTGGCTGTTGATTGTTTTAAGGTCTGATATTGACCCCTGAAGGCTTGTTTTGGGTTTACGTTGCTGGTCAGTATGAATAATTTTGCACCTTGTTGTCTTGCTTTGGGCTGCTTATTTTTCTAAAAGTCTTGCTGTGGTGCCATGCTGAATTAAGGACGTCTTGGTTCAGGGTGTTTTCTGAAAACAGTGCACCCTTAGGTTGGCCTCTAGTCAGAGAGTCAAGTCACAGCGTTGGTGCATTGTACTAAACTGTGATCAGGGATCAGAATACGACATGCTTTATTTAATTCTGTAATAAATGAAAAGGGCTCAGACCATTGGATTGGCGCTGCTGTGAAATTATATATTGGTTTGTGGGTTGTCACACAGGAGGGATAGGAGGAAAAAAACTAATAGGATTTGTTATTTTCGAATATACTGTAGGATTTCAATCACACTTTATTGCAAGGTACAATTCTTGCTATTAACAAACCATTAACTATGACTTGTGCCTCAATAGACTCCTAATTTGCTGCTTATTAATAGTTGTTAAGTTTAGGTATTAGGGAGGTAGAACATGGTCATGTAGAATATGTAGCTATAGGTACTAATGAACAGCTAGGAATATGCATGCTAATAAGCAACTAAATTATTAAGTTTTGTTTTTTTTGAGCATCATATCAGCATATTAGGATGATTACTGAAAGGTCACGTGATACTGAAGACTGCAGCTTCATCACAGAAACAAATCGCATTGAAAAATGTATTTCATTAGAAACGGTTATTCCTAATTAAGCTATAATGTATTGCAATATTATTTACTTTTACTGTGTTTAAGATCGAATAAGACACTTTACAAAACTGAAAAAAACAAACAGACCCCAAATTTTTTAATGGTAGGGTTCCTTGTGTCCGAACGGGATGTCCAACAATTGAATGTACATTGCATCACCACATCTGCTTCCAGTGCAGATTAGTTTTATTCAATCCAGTTCTCCAGATATTGAGTTATTATCTGAAATATCCTGCATCTTCTGCACCAGCAAGATTTAAAGGCCTATGTAGAGTCTGGATTCACCTCTTGGCATTCAAAATAAGGGATGTTTAGACCGACCAGGCTGCTCTTTGATCATTGGGTAAAAAAAACAAAACAGAGTGAGTTCCTATTGGTTGCAGATTTTTGACTGAACCGTTTTAGCTGTTAAGCCTTATACCAAAAACATGCAGAATAAAATGAAACTTTACAGAGCAGGAGATTTTATCATTAGGAATGCAGCAAGAAAGACCTTGGGAACTGTTCTCTCTGCTTCATCGATACTGTGTAGGTCTTTAACAGAAGAGTCTGCTCAGCTATTCATTTCGCAATGCCAGCGGTGCCTTTCAGAACACTGGCTTTTGAAATCATCACAAGGGTGCAAGATAAGGATAGTAAATCAAAGGTCTCCTCCTCCATGCCATAGATGACGACAGTGATGACGATGTACCAATGTGATGAGGTCGCAGCGCACCGCTTGAACATCAGAGCCCATCACTAATAGCGCATTAGTGTGACACAAGTGCAGACGTTAAAATAGCCACAGCTGTATCCCAGAGATCTTTTTTTTTTTCTCACAGATAACAAAGGCTGATTTTCCAAGCAATTGGAGCTACACAGAAGGCCTTTGTAGATTCTCCTCCTTCTAGTCTTCCTCTCTTCATGCTCCGTGTTAGCAAGGCCAGGGTGGCCAAAAACTCTTGACGCTCCGGAGTGAAGCGCCTTCAAGAACTGCATTGTTCATCTACAGCCTGGGGGACTTTAGAGTGATTTGCATGGTTGTGGTGTGGAATGGGGTTTGGTCTGATATTTACAGTGTTTTGTAGAGACCCTAGAACTGTTGCGCAACCTTAAACATCAGGGATAAAAAATAAATCTGTATTTCAAAACGGCATGATGGTCAGTTTACGGGATTTTTAGTCAGTCACTGCACATTATTATTTTAGAATAGTTTGTGTTTTAGGGGACAGCTGTTAACATTTGATACTACCCAGTGCTTCACTTTCAAAAAAAGCTTTTTACGCAGCATATTGCAGTTTCTTAGCAGTAATTTATTTTTTAAAATCTTTCATCAACTATACTCAGGACTTTCCTTGGAGTTCAGTGACACTTAAGACTTAATTTACACAGTTCATTTTTGAGTGAGCTATTTCTAACATTAACATTAAGAAATTTCAGTAAAAATAGCCTCATTTCATCATCATTCTTTATTCTCTCCATGAGGAGAAATTTACTATTAACAGAGCAGGTCAACTTTACAAAATTACAAAAGGAAAAAAGCAACAATTATTTATTTGTAATATATTTCACAGATCGTTTATTTTACAGTAATGTAGTTGATAATGGAATTAATGAGAATTTGTCCTATTTGTACCTCCTCTCCTACCTGAGTGCATCAGCTCATATTCTTTAAGGAGAATATGGCTTGGATCATCTGGATTTGCTGTATGCTGTATTTTGAATGAAGCATTGTATTTTGTACTGTTTTAAGGTTGAAGGAATTTCAACAGAAATATACAGGTAATTTTCTACCATGACATTATCTGTTTGTTTGTTTGTTGTTGTTTTTTTCTTTTACAGTTTTTAGTTTAGTGTTCACCGCCCTTTCAAGATTCTCCAGGTCTTTATGGTAAAGTAAGACAAGATTAGACAATCATCCTTATGGTTTCATGGAAGTGGCTGGTTGTGGGCCCAAAACATGTTGACACTGATTTGAAACAGTATGTGGAAAATAGTAGAAATGAGAAGTTAAATCTGCTGCTCTCAGTTCTTTTTTCTTGTCTTTTTAGTATTTGAAGAAGAAATTAACCAGAACCAGTGCACCACTTACAAGTATGAGCTTAGGTCAAATTCAAGAGAAGTGCTTGCCAGTTTCTGTACTCAGTACTTAGTTCTTTTAGAATTTATATATTTATATTTGTATATAATATATATATATATAGCGTAATCTATATACAGTACTGCAGCCTTTTCTGACTAAAAATGTTTTTATCTTGAAACCACCTAATAATATTTTAGAAACGTACATGACCTACTTCCCATTAGACCGTTTCAAGTTAACATTGTAAAGTTTGTGTTGACAAACCTAGCTTTTCAACTTTTTTTTTTTTTTTTTCTTTTCTATCATGCTTTTAAGTGCTTGTAAGTGGGAGTCATGTGGTCAGTTTTTGAAAGACATTAAGGAAGCCATTATTGCTGAGGCCAACAAAGGGCTATCAAGCACAAAGTTTGTTTGCACTGATCTTATTCCAGTATGATGCATCTGAGATCACAGAGCAAGAAAGACTCGTTTTGAAAGGCAAATGTTAGATGTCAAAGACATTGTTTCTGTGTAAACCATTTTAATACCAGCCTGTGGTGTTAATGATTTTTTTCTCATGTTGCTTCTGGCTTTTCATAAGAGTTTCTAACAGTGTAGATAAATGTTTTGTATCACAGCAATAAAATAAAAAACATTGCAATAAAAACAAATCTGACACTTTCTATTGAAGTGAACTTACAAGTCAAATGGGTAACGGACGCCTCAGCGTTGAAACTAAAAGTTTATTTAGAACAAAGTATTGTGTAGATTTATTAAGCAGAGCTCAACAATAAGGATACAAGAGTGAGAAAGTGTGTAAGAGGTTGTGGAAGTTGTCATGTTCCCTTTTCATGCAGTTCTGCATTGTGACTATGGCATAAATGCATGGATCATGTGCTGTTATGCTGACATAACATGAGTTAGAATGGGTTGAAAATGTATACTCAATACCATTGAAATTGTGGAATCATTGTAGAATCATAATAAATTTTATTTACATTTGTTATTCTAGGTATATATACAACTTCTCTCACTTTTCTTCAGTTTAAAATGGCTTGTAAAAGCACGTGCACATTTTGCTTTCACTTTTAAATTAGTGTAAATTCGGCATAAGTTGCTTGAATTCAAGGTGTTCTTGTTACAGTGTAATTGTTTAAGTACTGAGTAATATTAATTATCTGTGCTCACTGTAATATTAACTTTACATGTACTTACTATAAGGTTAGGATTAGAATTATGCATAATGTATTGTAATTTTAATAGTAAGTACATGTAATGTGTACCAAGAACACCTTAAAATAAAGTGTTACCAAAAATGGTGTTAATAACTTGCAGGCCTTTTGTGAGCTAAATACTAGTACCTGACCATTTAGATTATTTTTACTTAAAGGGAAATGGGAAACACTCTAACTGAAGTTTCCTTTATAATATACAGCTGAAGCGTCACTATAGAATGACATTACACAGCGTCATTACAGAGTAAGGAATCCAGGCTGTTTTGCAGTTTCATGCTGTCACTGGAAATAAAGAAAGTGAGAGAGCACGAGTTGGATGATGAACAAACAAGTGGCAGGTGTGACCCAACCTGGGCTTTGCCCTGACATGTAGCTGACAGCGTGTTCTCGGCAGAAAGGCATCCCGACACACCCCTCTTTACGCTGGCGCACTTCAGCTGCAACATATGCATACTTGCACATGCTTTAATAGCTTGTTGTTTCTGTGACTAAACCTGAAACCTCACTCTTCTTCATATCTGCCACATCTGTCCTGATTTGACAAACTCCGACACACTGACCGCACTGTTAACCACCAATATATCTGCTGGAGGTCATTCACGTGATGCCATCTTGTTAGGTCTCATTGGTCTGTCCAAGGAGTGCAAAATCTACTTTGTTCTGCCGATCCAAATCCATTTAAATGAATCATCTTTGCATGTGGCTTAGTTGGCACTGACAGCCCTGTTTACTGTGCATGGGGTGACCTAAAGACAGCTCTAGCGTGAAGAGATGGATGGAAAGGAGACTTGAGAGAATGATGTCATGAAGAGAGCTAGTAGATGGCAAGGGGGAGGTGCCCACATGTGTGTCTTCATGTTTTCAGGTCTGGACAGGCCAGTTCTATTATTATGCACTTAGCCGCCATCCCGTCGGTTACTAGCCTTTCAACCCAAACACACAGGACTGTTTCCTCATGTTACATAGGGTGGTAGTAGAAAGGAGATGTCCTATTAAGGAGTGGCCAGTGAAAAAAATAGGAAACACTTTATTTTAGGGTCTCTTAACTATCTGCTAATTGGCATGTATATTAATAGAATATTAGCCATTTATTAGTCGTTATTAAGCACATATTAATCCCTTTTTCTGCATGACTTATTCTACGTCCCTAACCTTGCTCAAAAGTAACAACTACCTTACTAACTACTAATAAGCAGCAAATTAGGAATTTATTGAGGGATAATTTTGTTTATGTAGTTTAAGGTTCAAAATACACATTATTTTCCTCATAAATACTTTATTGCCCTGCCTTTCTGAAACGTGTTTTTACAAAGCGTATCATTCTGAAAAGGCCAGATTGGCCAGCTGTCCAGTGCATTGTGATTGGCCGAATACCTCAAGCATGTGACTGAAATGTTACGCCCCTTACCATATACAACACTAAAGCAAGCATAAAAGTTATTGTAAGTAATTATCATAGGGATTAATGTAAGTTACTTTAATTGTAGGTGAATAGCAGGTGTTTCAACTATTAACATAATAAGCAATTAGTTAATAGTAAGAATTGGTCCCTACACTGTACTAAAGTGTTACCAAAATAGCTTAATAATATAATAATAATAATAATAATAATAATAATAAATTTAGTACAAATGTAATACCAATTAAAAACCAATACATTTTGCCCAGATTTACACATTGGACAGTGTTCAATATTTTTGAATTTCTGAGTTGTTTCTAGTTTTTGTAAGTATGAGGTGGCATGCAGGCAAATATGATCTGATGGTCCGCTTTAGCAGAATTGATATTTCTAAACATGCAACTTTCACATTGCCTATAAACGCACCCATCAAGTATCTCTCCTGTAAAGTGCACATTGTGGGTCTAGCACATGCATGATATGCGGTGCTCTTCACTGTACAGTCAAGATGGAGTGGCTTTGGCAGGCAGATGCGAACATGTCACGGTTATTCCGTCTCGGAACGATCTCACACTTACAAATGCTCCAACTGTCAGTTCTCACACACTCTCCAGCTCTGGTCTCCTTAGAGACCACTGATCTAATTTGTACTCTCTTCTAGTGTTCACAAACACTGAAGCATCTCATCTTACTGGTGTGTGATATGTGCTGAAAATTAGATTGCAGTATTGTCTCAAAATTTTGGACGTGTTAGTATTTATAACGCATAACACAGTTTGCGTTTTGCCCTTTGTGGGTTAAGGTTGAATTAATTTTCTGCCAATACGCAAACCAAGAATAATTACATTATCTGTTCCATATGTGTGAAATGGTAAACTTGCTTAGTAGCTCACCTGGTAAGCATTGCTTTGCACTCTGTTATGCATCCTGTGCAACACTAGTCTCGATAAAAGAGCTTGAAGACAATAGAAGCAAGCAAAAACAGCATGGTTGCTTCAGCAAATGCATTTTAATCTCACGTTTGCAGTTGTTAACACTGTTGGCTGGGTTTAATGTAGGTGGGAAGTTATTTTCAAGTGCAATAGAGCATTAGCTTTCTAGCCACTCAACGGACATTACTTTGCCGAACTATTGCGATGCACACAATAATCAATGTAATGAAACAGTGCCAGATTCATATTCATCTGTTTCAGGTAAAGCTTTGCATGCTTTCAACACCGCTCACTAGACATTTCAATTTAGAAATGTCGCGAAACTTGCAAGAAACAGCGTAATACCATTTTGCAGAAATGTCATCACTCAAACATTTCCAGAATTAACTATATCTTTATTATTTTGCTTGTTGTAAGTTACTTGTTTTATGAACTACACATTTATCAGCAGTGTAACATCCTTCCTCTTTTTTAACAGTCTTCCTCTATTTGAAGGTCTCTTGCTTTCAAGTCATTGTGCCTCTTTCAGATTGGTTACTAATCAGTGATGTATTTATTTTCTTATCATTCAAAACCACATGCTCCAAAGAGCCATGTAATAATTTCATACAATGATGATGAAAATGGTAGATGATGATGTTGTGAAGGGAACACTTTGCTTCTACAGTACATGTTTTAGAAACAGTGCACCTCATCTAAAATATGGTGCAGGGTAATGCGCCTGGAATTTCAGGCATGAGAGAAATGAATGCTGATGCATTGGCTGTCTATGCAAGTCGTGCCGTTTCACTACGACAGCAACAGTTTGTGGTCTCACATTGCTTGGCATTTTTTTGAAACATTTATTTCTTTCTATCTCTTTTCCGCTGCTGCGCCTGATTACGTCAATTATCCGGAGAGAGACTGACCAGTCAGTGATTCAGTTCAGATGGCATTCCCCTATAGTTTGTCCCTCAATGGCATCTCTGTTAAGTCAAGACAGTGACACTGTGGCCCTATGCCTCTATGCATCACATTTGTGTGTGTGTGTGTGTGTGTGCGCGTTAGGCAGACAGCTGCTGCCACACTTGGAGGGGCCTCTTCAATTTCGTCCCACCCTGTCCCCACTCCCTCTCCCTCCTTATACACAAACACGTTCATTTTACGTACCACTTCTGGAGCTGAAGGACTTTTCGAGATGTGGACTTGATCTTCAAACTCTGCAAAATTGCAAGGGACTTTTGCAAAAAGGGACAGTTTAGATGCTTTTAGGATATAAAGGTGATCAGCCGTGGCCGTTGTTGTTTGGGAAACAGAGCATCTCTTCTTCTCAGATTTATTTTTCATCTTAGAGTCTTTGGCTTTATGTGCTTTTACAGGCTTTCTGACATTAATCAAAATGGAACAGGCTCTTACCACAGGTGGCTAAACACTACACTCTCTGTGCCTGTGCTGGATTCAGGAGCCGGGACTCAAGGTAGGGTTGATGTATTACAAAACCAGAGCAGGATGGCCAGATTGGTGTCATGTGGGAGTGTTTTTGTCTGAAATGGGGACATCTTTACGGACAAAGGCGAGTTAGATACCAGCCTTGTGTATGAGAGAGAGAGAGAGAGAGAGAGAGAGAGAAAAAGAGTGCACAAATGAGAGCGTTATGGCTCACTCAGCTGGGCCACTTTCCTCCAAAATGAAGACATTGCTTCTTCTAAGTGAAACAAGTTTGACATTTCGATCCCCTTTGGATTTCTCTATTGCAGCTGCCAAATTCAGAAGCTGTTTAAGTCTATTCTGGTAAATTTTTTCTCTTTTCTGGACAGAGTACAGTTTACTTTTACTTAAGTGTCAGTGACATATAAGATACCAAATTAATAAATACTGTAGATCTTTGTATCCATTAAGGTTTCGCATGCAAAGACTTTTTTTATAGTTTCATTTCTAAAAATGTCATATGATTTAATTGTTCAGTCAAGATTTCCCATATGTCTTACTTTTATAATAATAGTAACAATATGCCAATCAACTTAAGGCTTACTTTTTCAAGAATTCCATCCTTTAAATACGTTTTTATTTATTATGATATTTTTGTTAGAACATTTGCCACATTTTTTAAATATCTAAATTAATCTGCTTTCCTTTAACTTCAGAAACATAAAAATGTTCGTGATAAAAGGTTTATTTAAGCCGTTTCATCTATGACTTGAATGTTTTATGGTTTAATGTATACTTTTAGTTTTTTTAATAAATTGATTTTGGATGAAAAAATAGCATCATGTCATTGACCCTTAAATCATAATTTATTAGTTTCTTAAATTTTTCCTTCATATTCTATTGATTTAAACTTCAGTATTCTTCTCGTTTGACGTGAGTGCTCCTGAATGTTCACGGTTCACTGAAGCAGTTCTCTGTAAGATCTTTTGTTCCATCTGTGTCGTTGTACCCACGTAAGATGATCCGTGTTACAGGTTAGCCGGGGCTCTCTCCTGCCAGTAAACATACACATGCACACACTATCTGTGTAATATGAGCTTCCAATGCTTTGTTTTGAAGCGCCGGCTAGAATCTTAGAGGTTTAACCATAGTAGAGGAGCAAAACTAATGCAGTTAATTGTAGGGCTGGTTCTGTCACACTCCACCGACGTGTTTTACCTCTTATCATTTCGTTTTGAGTCTATATTGCAATTAGAATGTTAATCGTTCAGCCTGTTGAGCTTTCCAAACTTAATATGGGTGACATGATGCTCGGATGATACTTCACTGGGAAATTTAGGTCACATCGCACAATTAGGTCTATCATGCTGATCAGTTGAGTGTCATGTTGTGTGTGTGTTTGGTTTGGCATGGCGGGGCTGTTGCCTCTTGTGTTGCTGTGCGGTGGGGTGATATCCAGAGGGCCAGAGCTTGGCTCACTAACAAAGAGAACCCTGTGGATGGAAAAACAGCTGAGAGGGGGTGAGATAGGGTAAAGTACGGCATTGTTAAACCCCTCCAAACCTGATGGTAAAAAATAAACAACAACACAGATTGAGATTCCTGGCAGTCTGGCGGTTTAATGACAGAAGCCTGTGATCTTTTCCTCAGGGTTAATTTCCTAATCTTGTTTAAGACGAAGTGGTCTGTTGAAGTTTAAGGGCAAATCTAAGAAAAACTTTTTTTGCTTATTAATATGCATGTCACTAGCATTTTGGCTGTTTATTAGTACTTACAAAACACATGACCATATTCTGAATCCCTTTTTCCTACCCCAACTGAAGAACTACTTCACTTACTATTAATTAGTAATTGAGGCAAAAGTAATAGTTAACAGTTAATAGTGAGAATTGGTCCTTAAAATAAAGTATGACCATAATGAATATAAATAATAACTTTCTGGTTGACCATTATGCCACACAGTATTATTTATCCAGTTTAATTCCATTTTTTTTGTAAATAGATGTTTTTTTTCCTTCCATCTGATGATTTTATTATTTCATTTTTATGATGCTTTTCATTTTCACATATTGCCCTTATTTTATTTTGTTCCCAACATGTTTTACATTCACCCATCTGATAGATTCATGTGGGTTATTTTTTTAAGAGTTGAACAGATGCCCTCTTCGCTTTGTCACAATCCGTGACATTTTGAACTCTGCTTTTTATACAAAACCAGCATTTCCATTTTCCCTCTCTTTTTAATGGGAGAAAGCATGCATAATCAAGCTGTAATTGTCAGTTACCTCTTTTAGTGTGAGTGCTTCACAGGCTTTTGGGTGGTGATAAATTTAAAGTCTGTCTGGAGAGGGTTTAGCCAGTATCTCTAAACAGAGTTCTGCCAGAGTAAAACCACAATGTCCACCGCATGAGGCTGGATCAATAAAATTCAGCAATGATTTATCAGTATTTTTGATGAGAAAAGAATCATGTATCCAAAGAGCACCAATTCATGGACTTTCTACACCCCAGCATAATTTTGAACACCTGCAATGACTTCTGTAGATTTGAAACATCTCACAATGGTTTTCCTGCAGTTAGTCAGTTTTAATTTGGTATGGTTCTCATGTAATGATATTACATAACAGCATGAATATTCCAAAGAGGCCAGTCTGATGAACTTTTCGTAGGCTGTGGTGTAGCTCCCTGGTTCAATAAAAAATTGACTCTCCAACTGGTGATCCTCGTAGTTTATTTACATATCCATCACATAAACCGTCACATCGTCCCGTACACCGTCAATGATCAAAACAAAGGATCGACCGTAAGAGCTTGTACAGAAAACAAACAAACAAACAACAAAATGAGTAAACCTTGAAACAAATATATCAAAACCAAATACAAAATAGAAACAAAGGTAACAAGAAGTCAAAATACCTTGTTCTCCATTTAAACCATTCCTTATGAACCGTAAACCTTTGAGGCCATGACCATGTGCGTCTGGGTTTCATTCCGAACTGAAATGTTTAGCGCGTACTCGCACTATATCCGTTCACGCATGCATCGCAAACATGTTGTAAGTTCAGTCTGAACTCTAGATTTGTTTAATATGTGTAGAGATGGAGTTTGAGGACCTCTTGTATTAAAAAAAAAAAAAAAAACAGTGGGAGAAATTGCAACGGAAAGCATGGCTGCTGTAGTAATAGAAGTCTTGGCTTTAAGTTAATATAGCCTTTTTGATTTCCTTTTTCATGTCTGACCAGACACTTTTATCTGAAACTTTGTCAAGATGGATGTTAGTGGAACTGACTTGTCTTATTGGGACATATTAGTCAAATTGGTCATGAGAATCATTTAATAAGTGGCTGCTTCATTAGTCATGTGACTCTTTAAATGTGTTGTAGTACATGAGTCAAATGGTTCTCCTCTCTCCTTTCAGGCATGGAAGAAGAGATGGTTTATTCTGCGCAGTGGGAGGCTGACAGGAGACCCAGATGTGCTGGAGTATTACAAGAATGACCATGCCAAGAAGCCCATCCGCGTGATCGATCTGAACCTGTGTGAGCAGGTGGACGCCGGTCTCACATTTAACAAGAAGGACCTGGAGCACAGCTTCATCTTTGACATCAAGACTATCGACCGGATCTTTTACCTGGTGGCGGACACTGAAGAGGAGATGAATAAGTGGGTGCGTTGCATCTGTGATATCTGTGGCTTCAACCCCACCGAAACGGAAGGTAAAACATCCCACATGCAAACACACACCTAGGAATTTAATGATTATGAGTTCAGACAGTTTTATTGAACAGTTCTTAGGTACTTTTGAGGAAAATATTAGAAATTCAATGTCATTTCTAAGTAATGGAATAATAAATATATCTAAAACAGTGTTGTGTTTGTGAGCTCATGTGACACAGACACTATGTACACCTGCACTTAGAGCAATCATAAATCTTATACAATAACCGGCCACAACTAAATAATAAAAATACTAAGCAGTGATCACTAAAAGCAGTGGTCAATATTTCATAAAATACTACTGCAAACTAATAATGCACATCTTTAATGGTACATTGTCATATGTACTACCAGTTTGTAACTACAGTGCCGTCTCATGAGAAAAGAGACGCTTGTGAGAGTCAGTTATTTGTCAGAAGTCAACTACACATAATTTAATAATATATTTAATTAAACAAATTCTTTGCCCCAGAGAAATCAAGTATATGCTACCATTCAAATTCAGTATATGCTACCATTCAAATGGGGTTAGTAAGATATTTGAATGCATTTTTTTTTTCTCTCTTACCAAGGCTACATCTTTTAGATGAAAAAAATATACAAAATGTTATTTTAATTTCCATTGCTAAATTTTCTGTTTTCTGAATTTGTAAGCTTCAGTGTCACACGATCCGTCAAAATTCATTCTAATATCCTAATTTGCTGCTCAGAAAATGTCTTATTATTGTCATTTGTTGAAAATAGGGCTGCAACCACTGATCTATAATAGAGCTGAAACAACTAATCGATTTAATCGATTATAATCGATTATTAAAATAGTTAACAACTTTTTTAGTAATCGAT
>JAUMHE010000042.1:6334292-6351287 GCA_032359235.1 Enteromius mattozi
TCTTGCTTAAGGTTTAAGATCCTCACTCCACATTAAGCAAATGCTATTATTTACTCACCACCAAAGCTATACCAACTTGTCCAGGCTCATCCAAGCTGAAAACGTTTCTTTGATTAATCATTGTTTCCTTTTTCATGTCTGAATGTATGTTTTGTGTGTCATGACGAGGTGGCATACAGTCTGATTTCCAAGTCTGACAGTTAAACTCATGGCATTTTGACCACATAAAATCGAGAAGCACGGAAGCATCAAAAATTGGTTAATACTGACTCAGACAAAGAAATACTCTGCTAATTATAAACCAACCTAGAAAAGTCCCCTTCAGCAAATTGATTTAAATGAACAACTGAAAGCTTTGAAATTCCTGCAGCAGCTTTAGTGACACATACCACTTCCAGTTAATGAGAGGGGCAAGGAAGAGACATTCTTACCATTGTCTTCCACTGTGAAGTAGAATATGTCACTTGTGGCATTGGACCCATCAAGAAGCACATAGCAAATCTTCATGTCATCAATATCAGCTAATAAGGAGAAAAGATGTATGAGAATGAATATGAGAAGTTTGAGATTACTAAATGAGGTTACTTAAATAGCAGTAGCAGGGTTTGATAATATATTTCAGAAACAAAGGTAAATTAGAATAGCTTACCCTGTGAAAAGGACTTGATGCTATCATTGCCCAAAGCAGAATTCATAATAAAGCCATGAAGAGGAGTCTCAGTTACAACATACTTCAGAACTTTGTTTGGGCTGTCTCTGTCCTCAGCCTTAAGAGCTTTGCTGGTAATCAGAAATCCAAGGTGCCCAGTATGAAGAACCCTAAGAGTGGGTGCTGCTTTGTTTACAACGATTTGAGGCACTCCATTGTCCACAGTGGTGATATGAATGGTCATCACCTGAGGCTTGCGAGTTTCATATACAGTATCAGGGAAAACATAAAATTCAGTGTGAGTCCCATCAGTAACTGTGAAAGAAAAGCTGTCTTCATTTGTCTCTGTGCTATCGTGCCTGTAAGTTATAAGGTTTTCGTTTAGGTCCTGCTTGGTAAATGAGGAAATGACTCTCGTTCCATTGAACAGAAGCTGACCGTGAACTGGCACTTGAGTCACTACAAATCTCAGCAGGTTGTCTGGTGTGTCACGGTCCTCCACTGTCAATTCAAAGGGTGTGATCAGCTTGGTTTCTCCCTCCCCCAATAATAACTTGTTGATCGTCAAGACTGGCTTCTTGTTGTCGACATCTGTGATGGATACACGGAAGGTGCGGAAGACAGGGTTGTAGCCATCTGTCACCTCAAACTCAAAGCTGTCCATCTTAACTTCATCATCAGATGTATGGATATAGTAGATCTTGTTGCCAGCTAGCTGCAGCTGAGTGAAGGTGGAGATGGGCACCCCTGGGAGATCAGTACTTTCAAGATGGCCCCTGCTAGGAGCACGGGTGATGCTGAAACTTAGATATTCATCTGGACTGTTAATGTCAGTTGTGCTGAGAAGGTCTGTGGTCAAGGTGACCTTACCTCCCTCTTTGAGGGTCACACCCTTGTTGATAACATCAGGGAAGACCATGTCCATGCTGCCAATGTTAATGTAGAAGTAGCGATCAATGAGGGGATTGATTCCATCAGTTACATCAAACTTTAGCAGGTCACGAACACCCTCCTGGCCTGTGTGAACATACTGAATCAACTGTTTGTCAAGTTCATCTTGAGTGAAATTCATTCCGATACTAATGTTGCCAATGACAAGTCCATGTTTGGTAATTCTTTGAAGATAGCCTTGGCCAGGGCCGTAGCGGACAATGTAAGTAAGGTCTTTGTCCTCAGAATCCAGATCTGTGGCCTTCAGGACTCTGTTGCTTATTACTTTGGTTTCTCCAATTTCTACTTCCAGGCCATCATTGATGGCCATTCTTGGGGTTTCATCATCAACAGGAATGACCATTATAATGACCTTCTCCTCAACAGCGTGCTTCCCATCAGTGAGTCGAATTTCAAAACTGTCTTCCTTGGTTTCAGAGTCATCATGCTCATAAACAATATTGGAAGCCTCCTTGATCTGCTCTAAGGTAAATTTCACCACTGGAAGTGTTCCAGTGCTCAGCTGCTGAACTATGTTTCCATGTTTTGGGTTTTTAAGTACTTCAAAAAATAATTCATCATTTGGGATGTCTGCATCAGCAGCATTCAGAATAGGAGTGTCAATAACCAAGCTCATCCCTTCCATGACAACAAACTCACGAATAAAAATCTCTGGCTTTTCATCATTGGCTGGGATGATGACAATGGGGAAAAAGTGCCGTTCTGAAAAGTTAATGCCATCAGAGCAACGGAAAGTGAATCTGTCCTCCACTGGCTCCACCCCCTTGTGAATGCTTTGAACATAATAGATGTGACCTAGACCAACATCTTTAATTGTGAATGCGGTGATGGCAGTGCCTGCTCTGGATTTTTCAGAGCCTGGAGCTGGTGAGATGTTCTCCACATAGCCAGATGTGGACTGAACGATAATAGTACACAAAATATCATCATTATCAGTGTCAATGTCCTCAGCTTGAATGTGCTCTAATGTGATAACATTTTTCTCACCCTCAACTACTACAAACTGACTGCCAACATTTACTATAGGTGGAATACTGTCTACAGGGAGAATTGTGACGTGGACACGGACCCCTTGGACTTTGTTGCCACCAACAACCCATTCATCTGACATGTCAGATATGGTAAGATTGAAGGAATCATGCTCTTTAATGGGACCAATTTCCCCACTAGTGTGAACATAGACAACCACACCATTGATTATGTCTTGCTGGGTGAAGCGCTCAGCTGGAGCTCCATTCACCATTATTTCTCCTAGCCTAGGAGGCTCCTCAACTATAAAAGTCAACATGAGGTCATCTGTGTCTTCGTCACGACCCTGGATAACATTACTGGTGATTTCAGTTGCACCATTCTCAAGCACATCAATTGACGCCCCTAGCAAACCAGCCGGTAACATAATTTTTGGAGTTTCATCATCGACTGGCTTGATGCTGATCTTGACAACAATGGGGACTTCATGGAAGCCATCGCTGATGTCCAGCTTAATGACATCGTGAAGAGATTCTTCACCACTGTGAATGTAAGCCAGTCGGCTGTTTTCAATGTCCTCCAACACAAATGTTTGGCCATTCGACATGTCGATTCCTAAATATTGCAGCTGCCCGAACCTGGGAATCTGGGTCACTGTAAATTTAATGTTCTCATCCTCAGTGTCCTGGTCAGAGGCATCCAGTTCATTTTTGGTTATTATATAAGTACTTCGCTCCAGAACAGTGAAACCAGTGTTAGTAATTACAGGGGGTTTGTTGTCAACAGGCTGTAAAAAGATTGTAAACAGTCCATCAACTGAATTACTAGCGGTGTCCTCCACGCTGAATGTAAACTGGACCACTTTGGGAGTAATACCAAGCTCTTGGTCTGGGGGTTTGTATGCCACTTTGTGGTGGTTGACCTGAGCTTGCGTAAACTCACTGATTGTGATGTCAGGGCTATCAGTCAGCACAATTGCACCAAGAGGAACAGGGTTGTTTTCATCGGTGTCAGTAGGAGGTTTGATGATGGTGTACTTAAGATCCCTGTCATCACAGTCCAGATCTGTGTAACGTAGATATTTTTTCTTGAAAAATGTCAGCTCATATTCTTTGACTTCCATGTGTAATGTGGTGCCAGGGTAAAGTTCTGGAGGAATGTCATCCACTGGATGTATTTTAATGGTGAAAGTGTGCTCTCCTGATTGATTTGGTGGGTCATTGTCATCCTGGACTCTAAAGACAAACTGGTCAATCACAGTTGTGGTACTATGAGGTCCTTTGTGACGATAGAACAGCTTCCCGTCAAGAATATCCTGCTGAAACCATTCTGTCACCACCTGTTCAAACATCTCATCTGTTGCACTAAATTTCCACGCAGATGGATCCAGAGGAGGTTCCACCTGCTTAAGGAGTAGCTCACCGATGTCTGAGTATGGCGCTTCTAGTATGAATTTAATTGTTGAATCCTCTGAGTCAATATCAGTGGCACTCAGGATAAAGGGGGAGATTTGCATCACTTCATTCTTGAAAAGCACAATACCAGTATTTGCATTTATGATGGGGGGTTCATCATCAGTGGGGGCAATTGTGATGGGGAATAAAAACTCTACTTCATTACTGCCATCAGTCATTCTGAATATAATATTGTCACTGTAGGTGTCACTTCCATCATGCTGGTACACAACAATGCCGGCATCTAGATCAGCTGGTGTAAAAAACTTTCTTTGAGACCCTAGCACTGTCAGCTCTCCATGTTTTAAGCCATCAACAACTGTAATCTTCACATCATCAAGATTATCCTCATCGCTGATCTCTAAATTTTGTAAGCTGGATAGTGGTCTTGATTGGCCCTCAAATAGCAGCTGTCCTGTGTTTTTGGTTACCACTGGAGCTAAAGTGTTCATCGGCTTCACAACAATCATGAACGCAAAAGCATCAGAAACGGCTCCGTCGGTGTCAACAATTTCGAATTCAATCTGGAAAATTCTTTCTACATCTGAATCCTCAGAGGGAGGCTTGTAAGCGATTTTCAGGTCTTTAACATCTCTCTGATGGAAAGACGTGATTGGCTGGTTTTGATCATCTGTGCTCATAATATACCCCTGCTGATAGCCCAGGGGAGATGTTATGTTAAAGATTAATTCGTCAGAATATGTTTCAATATCCTCAGCTGCCAGCATATCTGAAGTAATGGCTGTCATCACAAACTGGTCAATCTCCATCATCATCATAGATATAAAGCTAGGCTTTGGTGGTGTGTTTTCAGTGCCCTCTTTGATTCTAACCATTATCTGGAAATGTTCCTGTTGAATAGTATTGCCATCATTATCTTGTACTTCCACTAGCATCGGAATATAATCTCTGTTAGGAGAGTTGGTGGTTGCAGTGTGCTGATACTGAATTCCTTTCTTGACAAAATCATTGCAATTAATCATCTGACCGTTAACGTTATCAGTAAGACTGCCATACCTGGGAAGTTTGCCTGCACCAACCAGCGTAGTCACCTTACATGTCGTGACACCATCTTCGAATGCAAACTCCAAAGTTTTCTTGTCAATTGGGTTGCTTAGCCCATTTAGCTTGTCCACAACCAGAGGCATGTTACGAGTGACAACCTCCAGTTGCTGAAAGACCACTTCTACTTCAAGAATGAAAGGAACCACCACTGTGTCTGTGTGGGAGTCATACCTCATCTGCAGCTTTATGTGGTCTTTGCTTGGACTCCGGGAACCAAAGTGAGTATATTTTACCTCTTCTGCTCCAAAAGCGCAGGGGAACTTCTTGGGTGAAAGCATTCCAGGTCTCTGGGCCAGTGGGTCATTGTCCAGCACTGTGATGTGACAGCGGTCTCCTGCATGCACTTCAGTCACAAGGTCATTAATAGGGTCCAGATAAACAGAGCGTCCAAAGGGAACTCTAATCCCATTGTTGGCTACCAATATTGTCTCAGCAGTAGGTCCAGGTCGGTTCCTATGGCGGAAAGCCGCGTCAAAAGGGTCTGCATCCACTTTAGAGAGACAAGATCCTAATGAAATCAATATAAACAGGCACTTCATAGTTGCTCCTGCTGCACTCAGCCTTCCTCTTTGCAGACAACCAGCCATATTTTAATAGCTAGTTGCACTGCATGAACTTGCAGAAATAGATGCGCTGCAGTGTCCAAGCAAGATTTAGGATGATCCCTTTGATTTCTCAAGGCTTGGTTTTGATCTCACTGCTATGTTTCCTCCTCTCTCTGTCCTTACACACAGCACAAGTGCAGCTAACCTACTGAAGCACTGCAGGTAATACTTAACAAGGGAGATAGTGACAGCACAAAGCTCCACCCTCAGTCCAACCTCTCCCACGGCTAATTTAAGGCAGCGCATTGGACAGCCCCCCAAAGTGTTGGATTCACTCTAGCCCTTCCTCTCTTTTTCTCCTTTCTTACCCACTGAAGGCAAAAAAGTTCAAATTGAGACCATAAAAGAAATTATTTGTAAAAAAAAAAAAAAAAAGGAACTAAAGCACACTATTAACTGATTGCTTATTAGGATACCTATTATTAACACATTGGCTGTTTATTAGTACTTATAAATTGCACATATTCTGCCTGACCATATTCTACATTCCTATTCCTATTCAGTACCTAAAGTTAACAACTACTTTACTAACTATTAATAAGTAGCAAAATTATGATTTTATTGAGACAAAATCATAGTTCGTGGTTTGTTAATAGTGAGAACTGGACCTTAAAATAAAAGTGTGCTCAATAGTTTTGCAATAGAAAAACAATGTAAAAAAGAAAGAAAATAAATAAACAGAGACTGTTGTGAAATTCTGAGATCCCCATTGATGTGGTCACTGGTTTGTGGTATGTGTGACAAATGCCTCAAGGAATATGAGGTTGCCCAGGATTTTTTCCTCCTCTTTTTTTCATGCACATTTTTTAAAGTATTATTTTAGTTTACCTTGCCAAAATAACAAGAAATATAGCTGAATAGTAGCAACAGCGCCTTCTGTTGGAGTGAAAGAGACAAAAAAAGTAATTCATAAATTACTTTTATATATATTATTATGATTACTTATAAATGATAATAAAATATCACAAAAATGTTAGCACAAATTAAATGGTATATGTTTACATAATTGATTTAAACATTTGTGTATGCTTAAATCAATTATTATTGATGTGGTACTTTTTAAAAACACTTTACAGACTTTTTGTTTTCAACCAATACATTCTGTGTTTGAATAAAATGATGTGTTTATTGGGTTACTCGTGTGCTTGTAACTTGGGGGGTCACCTCATGGGGCAGCTGAAAGGTCAAGCTACACAATACTCATTCCAGTTGGTTAAACAGGTGGACAGAAACCCCTTTTATTGTAATAAAATAATAAAACAAGGGTTGCTCTTTAAATATTTAGTAACTTTTTTTTTTTTTTTTACTATTTCTAATTTATTTTCCTTATTTTCCTTTTTTTACTATTTTTCAGTTACACTACCATCCATGTAAATAATCAGCAGCGCTAAGCTGTTGAAAGGTATATTCAGGCACATTTCCTAATGACACTTTATTTGCAAACCATAAGTTTAGTTTGTCCTATGGCTTGAATCACAGTGATCCTAACAGGCGTGATGTCCTGCTGCCTGCCTAAAAAATCCTCTCATATAATTTTATTTCTAGAGAGTCCAAATATATCTTTTGTGATTGCAGTCACTGGGGATGGGATTTTAAATGCGTCCACCGGATGATGATGATGGAAATCCCCCATGGCTGTCAGGAGAACATAGAGTTTATCCCTTAATGTGACACATGATCTCGGGCACCAATACAAGTGCTCAGCATCAATTGCAAAAAAATGAGAAATAGCTTTCATTCTTTAAAAAAAGATTGATTTATGTACTTTACCTAAAAGCCTCATTTATTTATACTTTATTTTTTTCATGTTTTTTGTTGTGACTTTAGCTTAGCATGACCTAGCTGAAGTGAGAATCAGGGTAGATACTTGAGAATACATACTGTGTATGGAAACCTTGTGGTCGCATCTAGATATAAATACCCTCTTTCCATTTATGGAGCAGTGTTTCAAACGGATATATGGGAATTGATACCACCTCACATATCCGATTAAATGACCAATAATATTTTTGTTTCGGTCATCATTTTCTCAGATAACTGACATTTCCTAGTTCATTACAACTAATTAACTCTGTTCATATAAACTCAACAAGAGTCATTTACTTAAAGCATCATATTACTGAACATATGCACATGTTTTGATGGTTAATTATGTCCCAAGATACAGTTCATCGCAGTTTCCAAAATAATGTAACTGGTTAACACTTTATAATAATATTCAGTTTCTTAATGCATTATGTATTATGAACTAACATTGAAAAATACATTTTACGTGTATTGATCAGGGTAATGCAATGTACGATTGCATAGATAGATCTAAAATTAATTTTAAACACATTTTGATTTTTTAAATAATTTATATAATCACATATTTTATCATATTTCATGTTTAGAGTTTACTAATACTGAAAGTTCAACATCTTGTTTGCTTTGAGATTAATAGAATTAGCATTACGATTTTCCTCTGCCCCAGTAACCCTCACTAGGTTCAGATAGATAGAAGTTTTGTAAAATACTACCAAAGCTTGAATTTATGAGTTTAAATTTACTGTGATCAAGACCTTTCAACACATTGTGAAGCAGAAATCCCTTAGAGAACGCAAAGGTCGTAAATCTTCTTGGTAAGTAAATACACAGGATTTAACAATGCAAATTGTGGATAGCGTTCCACTAATGAATTGTTAGATGCCTTTAATAACATGAACCAAAATAAAGGGCACTCTGTTTATTCGGATACGTGTTTGGGACAACACTATACCACTCTTAGCAACGCTTGTGAAAAACCCCTGTTAGCATTCGCCGAATACCCAGCATGCCACGGGTGCTTGATGAGTCTGTTTCTATTTTGTTACTTTGCTAAAATAACTTTTGGTGCACTTATAACCAATGCACATTCAAACACCTAAAGTGGACAGTTAGTATAGTACTGATTGATAGATGGAAGCCAGCCAGCACAGTACTAGCTATAAATTTACACTTTGTCAGATTAAGTTAAATGTATGTACAGTAAAGTTGTTCTGATCCTACCAGTCCTACAAAGTCATGTTATTCATTATTGATAGTGCCATTCGTAGATCCAGTATTGCTATCTTAGTTGAACATCTCCCAGCCTTAAATCTGACATGTAGCTGTGTTAACATCCAGCTGTACATAGCAGTTGTGGCCATGCATCACTGTCTAAGGATACATAAATTACAGATGAACACCGCTACCAGCGCTCAACCCTTCACCTTTTCAGCCTTAGTGTAGGTCAAGCATGCTAACAGACAACACGCTACTATGTCCTATGTCAATACAGTCATGGTTGAGCACAGGAAGGGTGCCTCTACATGTTCCCCAATAAAGTGAAAATATTGTCAACAAGTATGTCAACAGCCACATGCTAATCAGTCAGCACTTGCATATAAGTTCTGTCATTTTTAAAGCAAACCAGGCAACCTCTAGTGCCTTTAGGATGTCTTTTATAATTGGGTTCCTGAGGGAACATCAGGATGTTCTGTGCTTTGTGTTATTATATTTTTACTTTAGGTTGATTTGATAGTGTTAGCAACAGCTTTCTGAAATAAAAGTGAATGTTTCATCCAAACATTTCTTGGGTTAGTTCAGGGCAGGTTCAATGGACCAAGCCCTTAAAGTCATGGTAGTTATGCTATTCAGCTTTGCCAGCATCAGCCAAAACTTTCTCTGCCTCAGAATAACTCTTTCCCAGAAAGGACGGCAACGTTTTCACATTGCTTTCGCACATTGCAGCATCCCAATCATCCACCGCTGTAAATATACACACTGTATAAATAGAGGATCCTAGGATAATTTACTCCTGGATCAAGCATAGGGTGAGCAGGGAGAGGGGTGGCATTTTGCTTGGCCTGCCCAGTGGCACCCTCCTCTTGCGTTGCGGTCACGTCAGCATTCTTGCGATACCTTTCCTCCATCTCCTCCCTTTCTCCCAATCACACACCAATGTGTCTATCAGCTGACCACAAGAACTGTACAGTGTTACATAGATGTGTTGTAGACTTGTCGGTTTCTGTTGGGTCTTCTCTTTATTTATTTTTTTTCTCTTTCAGAAAATACAAGATTGTTTTATAGAAGTATTTTACATTTATACTAAAGGGCCTGCTGAATGCTTGATTGTTTGGCAGAAGTTCTAAAATGTGCAATTATTTTCAGGAAAATGCATACTGTATCTAAAGTAGTTCCAGGCAGGTATTGACCTCATTACAGTTCATTATCACTTTGCCAAATGATTGTTGTTATTTAAAAGTCTGTTACAGCCTAACCTAACAGCAAAAGAACCAAAATCCACAATGACACTGACCAAGCAAATAAATATAGTAAACAATAGGACGAAAATAACAGTAACTCAGAATTTATTTTATTATGTACGAAAAGCAGATATTCTTTTTCTCCTGCTTAGTCTCCTTTAAAAACACATATATGTACAGTATGGGCACATACTTGCACAGAAATGTGTTGTCAGCGCTGCTCTGATGATTTTATCAGTAAAATAGTCTATCAGCTTAAAAGCTACATTATAATTATTACTAGCAAGGTAATAAGAGCACTGTTTTTGAAACAGTTAAACGTACTGTTTCGCTATTAGTCTCTCTTAGCATTAATAACATTGTTAGTTTGCTATCAACGACTGAAACCTCCACGTCTAAAATGACATTTTGGAATTAGCAATGGAAGTATGTGATGAGATGCACAAGAAATGAGCCCTACATACATGAGCATTTTAAAATCTGACAAAGGTCTTGAAATACAACGTATGTCAACAATTGAGATGTGGTAACTGTACTATAAGCAGAATAATTGACTCCAGTCGATTATTGGAAAATAATGCACAACCGAAGTGGTAATGCAGCCACAACACAAATACCCATTGTTAATTATTCCTTATTTATTTAATATTTTAAAAATATAATATCAGCACAAACTACTATGCTTATTTTAATAGCATTCTTGTTGATTTTTTTGGTTACACTTTATTTTGATAGACCACACATTCTAACTATATGTAACTTTGTAACTACATGTCAATTAATTCTCGTTAATTTGTAACTACATGTCTACTAACTCTCAGAGTAGACTACTAGTGTAGGTTTAGGGTTAGTAGAATAAGTTGACGCATACTTGCAAAGTTTCTGATAGTCAGTATTTAGTATGTTGTGGACCCATCAAAATAAAGTGTTTAGAAGATATTAAGAAGACAGTCTACTAATACTCTAATAACTGCTAGTTTGATTTTCTTTCTTTCTTTCTTTCTTTCTTTCTTTCTTTTCATTTCTTTCATTCAGATACTGTAGTATTATGCACAATGCAGCATAGATGCCCTCACTACACATCACCTACTACTTCCTCACATTCCTCTTCCTCTTGCTTTCATAAACATGTCAGTTCAGGGACTTCTGATGTCCAGGTGTTTGATTTTCTGGAGTGACAACTAATTCCTGTCTTTTATCACACAGCACATGTGGCATATGGTTTGAGGAGTTTCAGTGTGCACCTGGAAATTTGCAACTGGAGGCAATATAAGGTTTAGTACATAATATAGAATTTAAAATTAAGACACTTTGTCAGAGATATAACACATTTTAGATTAGTAAAACATTTTATTATAATTTATTGTAATATTGAGTATAATTGTTTCAACTGTCATGAACAGCTGATTGTCTCTAATCTGGTGTCAAAGTGTAAGAGGAAGCAACTCATAAATGCAACCTTATACTGTACTTCAAACCAGAAATAACCTTTTATTGTAGGCTTGCTATGCAACCATCCATGTTGGCATCTGCTTGGTTCCTTAAAGCAGTTTCTTATACAATTCTCATAAAGTACACTTACTTTATTATAGACAGAACTTACACCTGACAAACTGCTTTTGTGGATACTGTTGAACTGTAACTGCAGTAATAAGTAAAATTGATAGCCAGAACATGACAAAAAATATCAGAAACTACAATTTGACATAGAAGAAGTAGTCTTAAACTTAAAGCACGTTTATTTAAAGTCTAAGAAAGAAAGAGATGTATGTAAACTATAAATAATGTAATCAAGATCTATTTTTATTGCATTACTTGACAATATTAAAAGGCAGAAGCAATTAATTATAAACCCAAGAGCAGGCTTTATCTTTCTTTGGACTGTGTAGTTTACAGCTGTTTTAAGAAGACACATTTTAATACAAATGAATAAAACTAACCTTTAACCCAACAAATAAAGACCAACTGACATTTATAACAGTAAAAGAAAAAAAAAGAAGAAAATAGAAAATTAGAATAAAAAAAAAAAATTACAGTGATCAAAGTTGTATTATGCAAATATATTACAGATTACAGGTATTAAAACATGCATATAGATTAGACACAACAGAAGAATTGTGATTGTTATTTCCCAAGCATCCTTTTGCTTTGTGATCTGGGTGCAATAACAAAGAAAAATTATACATTGTTCATTTACATGTAGGGTCAAAAACAATACAAACATATGAACATTTAAAAAAATATATACTTTTAAGATTAGATAGATTTTCATAAATTAGGTGGAAAATAGTAATAATAATATTAATAATATTAAAATCTAAAATAACAGGTAATATTATGCTAATTGTTATACAACGTAGGAACAAAAATCTGCAGAAAAACAGAAACTCCATTAAGTTTATGTATATTTTCTTTAACCCTAAAACAACACAATGCATTTTACAATGTGTTAAGATTGAAAACACTAGTGAAAATGTATATATAAAATTCCTTTACACGTTGTATCCTGTTTTTACAGACTTTTCTTAGTGCTGTATGTATATTCAAACAACGTTGTTCTCACGGTGGCTCACAAAGTTTACAGTTTTGTTCAGCTGTTACTTTCAGTTATCCATCAGTCAGGTTCAGAGATCTGTAAAACAGAGAGTTATTATTATTGTATTTTTTCCACATTTATTCAATACATCATCATACAACATTGGGACAATTATCTTGCGGACAAAAGTAAATTAGCTCTAAAATGCAAAACTACTTTTTTCTTACGAGCTGTAAAACCAGCTCATAACCTCCTACATGTATTTAGCCTTTGACATGACCACTTACCTCAAGCTAAAACATCTGTTTGACAGAAGAAGAGCACTTAAAACGTATTGATGTTATTTGTGAAAAAGCATGACATGCTGATATACAGTAAATCCATATAATCAAATACTGACAGAAAGGCAGAGCATTTTAATATTTCATAACAAATGAGACATTTATGGACATGCTCACATTCATTGAAAACTGATAAGCTTCATGTTTTGTTTAAGCTGTAGGCACAATAGCGTGCAATGACATCTGTATTGAAATTTACAAATGGACACTCAATTATCAACAGAAAAGCTTGCTATCCAATTTAACACTAATGCTTTCTTTACAGGCTTACACAAAGGCACGAGTGGAGCGTACACCTCAGAATAGACTCGTTAGGCTGAGCTGGGGTACATAGTAAACTGAGCCTGAGATAACAATCTCCCAACCCCCCTTAAATAGAGAGTGGAAAGCAGGTAGCTGGAAGACTGGACATTCCTTTAAGGATTTATCAAGACGAAACCAGGGGACTAATCTGAGAGCTCCAATCTGTTAAACTGAAGTGGAACCTCTAATTATATCAGAGCTATTAGGGCAGGTTTGTAAAGCCAGTTTGAATTTCCATCTCAATACCTTTTTGTCCTTTTCAACTATTGATTTAAGCTTAGGATGCGAAAATAAACGTTATATGTAATAGGTAGAGTGCAAAGCAGTTGTTACAGAAACCACATTTCCATGGATTTTTATCTTTTGGAATCCACTTTTGCGATAAAAGTAAATAATTTCGTTTTTATATCTGTTCCAGTGAAGTCCAGACCCGAGACTGAGGTTACACTTCAAGTGTCTTTCTTACAACCTCATGTCTGGTTCCAGGTGTAAAAATTGTGATTTGTGTATCCCATAATCCAAGAGATACAAGAGAACACATCCTGAAGGGATCAGTTTGTGAAAGTAGTATGACCTCTTACACAACAGCTACTGCTTAGAGATTCATTACTCAGTTTTATCTGCAAAAAAATCTCTTCTGACAGACCAGCAAAGATCAACCGATAGTGAGCATCAGTCAAAAAGAATTTTCTTCAGTTACAAATGAATCTTGTAACATGAATAATCATAAATTGAGACATATTGTACGAGGTGACTAATTCTTACGAATTTGTATAACATCACAATTTTGTACGATTTGTCTAGACCCCAGTGACGGGTAGGTTTAGGGATAGGTGTAGGTCATTCGTACAAATTCAGACGAATTGTGCAACTCGTATGAAATACGTATTTGTACAAATTACATAGAATATGTATGAATTGCAGTGAGATCGGGCTTGCTATTTCCTGACAGTGGATTCAGCTGAGCATAATTAACTAAGGATAAATAACAGAATATTTAAATAAATGGTAAGAAGTTAACATGACGTAAGATGGTACTTCCAGCCATCTAACTGCATCATGCCAAAGCTGCCTTGTGAAGTTTTTCTTTTAGTAGCAGTTAAAAGAGTCTGTGTTGGTGGAGGGGGGTCCTGTCAATCCTACTCTAAGGAATGTGGCTATGATGCCCAGGGCAGATACGGGCAGGTGAAGGTATCTATCTTTCAGCAGTGGCCTGATCACAGCCGGGCCTGTGAAGCCGCTGCTCTAGGACACTAGAATAGAAAGCTGGAAGAGAGAGAATGTGCTATCGGATGCCCTTGCTGTGAATTCTGTCTTTTCGGAGACCCATCAGTCAAACATGTGCCTGAAACTGTGTGTGTGGAAGGTCAGCTGTGTTTATTATGTAAAAAAAATAATAGGACAAGATGCCACAGATTATAATAAAACAATTGTATATATCACAAACCAGTATATGTTTAAAAGTAAATTATGTTTAGATTCAGACTATTCACCTTTTGGTTGTATGCTCTCATGTTCTGGTATCCATAGAAATCAATGTTAAAATGGGGGAAAAAGGATCAACTGAATTAATTGAATTGAAATTTTTAAGTAAAACTAAGTATAAAAATGTGGAAGTGTTAAGTTACTTTTTACTAGAAACACCAGAGCCTGGAAATGTAAGGTATCTTTCTGTTATAAGGCGGATGAGATTTCCACTTTTAGGATAATATATTAACAAGTAGAAATACTACCATCACCATATATACTAATTATAATATTTATTTAATGCAGCGCAAATATTTATTTAATTATGTAAATTACAGCGTTTGCAGGTTGGTAATCTAAATTTATTTCAATTAATTTTGCGGCCCTATCACTTTTTCTGTCATTGTAGTGTTTTGAATTGTTGAACACTGCAGTCCTAAAGACATCAGTGAAACTAGTGGAATGTTGAATGTGAAAAATGACCATGAGCTCATTGACAGTCTGCTCTCTAATTAGAATTGCTTGACCTTTGTCCTTTCATTAAGTTCCCACCAAGAGGACGAACCACGTGTCAAGCAAATTAAGAAAACTTGTGTGAACAGGCATCCATATTAAATGCATGCACTCTTATTATGTCTGTATACAAAAAAGCAAATACTTATAACTTATTGTATGTGTATATGAATGTACAGCTTGTCTCTTATCTGAAGAGACACATTAAGTAAACTATGACTTGACCCAAAAAATATAAAAGTGCATTCTCATCTTGAACAGCAGAAGGAGAGGTGGTGCTTATCCAAACATAAGAAACAGGTTTCTTGCATTGCTGAGTAATTGTTGAATATCAAAGGTTATATCAATAAGCTATTTTTTGTAGTTATCAGCCTGTTGGTGTGCATGCAAATGTGTTTAATTTTCACGAGGATGATTCTCGAATGCAACTGATAGAAACTGAGATGTGTGCTAATTGTCTTGATGATTGCAGCATTTAAGAATACATGGACCAAAAAAACCTACTGATTGTTTTACTTTAGCAATATTAAGTCCCCACATATGGAACTCAGATGCCGTGAAATATTCCCTTCTGGGCACTTCTGTTTGTCTAGACAAACAAGACCAGACTTCAGTGGTGGTCAAACTTGTGTTGGTTGTTCAGAGCAGCTGGGTGGTGTTCTTTTATTGCATATAGTCTTACAGAATTGCAGCCTTGTTCGTGTTGGAAAAGATATACTTCCTACCTTGTAAACCTTAATCAAACAATGTTTTTACCAGTGTGAACACACAATGAGGCAGTCTAGACTTCCAGAAAGGAAATTGACTTTTTTCTTTGTAAATATACATTAGAAAACCAACAAACAAATAGCAGTATAAATTGTTCAGCTGTTAGTTTCAGGTTTTGTTCACAAGACAAGTAGCAGCATAACCTCTACTACTATATAAAAAATAAAATGATATCAAAGAAAGAAAGAAAACGTATAAAGTTATACACTGAAGTTCCGAGAAACTTACAGGAAGTTTGAAATATCCATTAATGTTTGTCATGAACTAATTATCACCCCACTGAAATGACTTAACTGCTTGTAAAGTCACCCAAGCAAATGTATCCTCACTGAAAGCGGCCATCATTAAAAGTATGAGTAGCACAGGATGGATAAAAAAAGCCTAAGCGAAAGGACAGCTGGAGAAGGACAAAATATAGATGAACTTTGAGTCTGACAGCCCTTGTATGACAACAATGCAAAGGGAAAATATTATGCTTTTTTTTTTTTTGCTTACAGCTTTGTTAGGTTTGCAAACAGCCATCAATTAAATGAAAAAGATAAAAATAATGCCAATGGAATTTAAAAAAAAAACTAAAGGTTGCATGGTCTTGAACAGGTGGGCGAGAACGAGTTCCAAGTTTTCTGCCTCACGACTGTGGAAGAATAGTCATTGGCTCGACTCAGGGGCCTATTACATTTCTTTTATCCCATTCTGTAAAAATAGCTGCAATCAAGGAAGGTGTGAGGATTTACAGGGAGATCTATAGGCACATTGACGGATGTTCCCCACGTGAATCAAACGTAGGCTTGCTGGGTCACTGTGGTGGGATAGACCTACATGGGTGTGGTCTCAACATAAAAAATCCTTTCATGATCCTTTCATGACGTGAATCGGAGAAGCTTTAGAAATATGAGAGGGGATAAAGTAGCTAAATATATGAACGCACACTCCCAAAAACCTAAACCCAAATTCTCAAAGTCTTATTGCTTAATAGCCTTGAATGTTCAGCACTTTAATGTTTATGACACCTGTCACTGAGTGTCGTTTATAGCAAGATGCAGCAGTTTCTACAGAAACAGTTTTTGCAAACCTTTCAAATAACTGGTCACCCAAAAATGGAGACTGAG
>JAUMHE010000042.1:6403284-6456014 GCA_032359235.1 Enteromius mattozi
AATTTTTTTTTGTTAGTATATATATATATATATATATATATATATATATGTGTGTGTGTGTGTGTGTGTGTGTCATAAGATTTTCTTATTGTAAGTGGGTCTTTGTGTATAACACGTTTTTATTACTGGGTTTTGCAATAAAAACTAAACATGATGTAAAATAAAAATATTCATTTTCAAAATAAAAGCAATCAAAACACTTAGTAATATATTATTAGTGAATATTTTGTTTGTTTACTTAAATGGCATGTGAGTGGAGAACTGTGAATGAAATATATAGCCTAATCAAAATCTCGGGGTGGGTAGTTCAAGTACACAATTTACGTTAAAAGTAAAAAAAAAAAAAAGTTTCATCTGACAAAAAAGTTTGAAAATCCCTAGTGTAAAATACAGATCCAGTCAAATATGGTGATCACAGGTGATACTAGGGTACAATGGGTTAAATGCACACCTTAAAATGTGCTTTTCACTACTCCCAAAGTTTATAACTGCAACAAAATATGTATCTTTTTTTTTTTTTGAACATTGATGGAGCAACATATTTTGTGGTAAAAGAAATTAAATGCAAGCTTTACCATATTCAGTTTATTTTAATAAAGTGACCTAATTTACTTTTATTCACTGAAATCACTTATGGTGTCATTAAAATATGTTCAGCTAAAACAAACAGAACAGTAAAAAAATAAAAAAAATACAACCCCCCCCAAATAAAATACCTTTTTTCTTTTCACCCCACTTTTTTAAATACTGTTCATTACTTTGAACCAAGACATTTATTGTTCTTATTTGCTGCATAAGCCTATAACATCTTTTTTTTTTTTAATTATAGAGATTAACAGCTTATTTCAAGAAAGGAAAGGTAGCAAGATAGATTTGTACTGAGGTCTACATCTTTGCTTGACTACAGCCTTTCAGATTCAAGACTCGACAGGTGCACTGCACCCTCAATCTGCACGTGGAACCAAGAAGGCACTGCCTCTGTCGTCCTGGCACAGTGTAGAGACACTTTGTGGTCTGCTATCTGCTCTGTGGTCTGTCGATGGGAATAATAGGTGGATTTTGGTGCATATGTGTAGTGAGGGCTTACTATTGCACAAAACGCTCTGTATGCTACTGTTTATTATGGTCAGGACAAAGTCATGCCTTGTGCACTGCACAAGAGCTGCCATATGTCAACATCTTGCTGGTGGTTCTCGGACTTCCAAACAGCAGATAGGGTGCAATGAACCTGCCATGTAAACTTTGGACAACGCATTTAGCAGAACTGTAATTATTTACAAAGAGCCAGTGCATGGGATTTTTCCTCCGTTTTTTTTTTTCTTGGTTGTTATACTAATTATATTGCTTCATCTAATTTGATTTTGCACCTTCAGTGCTTTTACAGCTTGATGAAGAATTCTTACTAAACATGATTCATCTTTCCATATGAAGTGTTTGGCAGGGGGTGTGTGTATGTGTGTGTTTGTTCGTGAGAGGTTGTTATTGGGGGGATATTTGTGAGCACTCCTACAATGCCCCACCTGTGCTTCAGCCGTACCCCCTCGGACCACCCACTTAGGGGAGAGACAGGGCAGTAGGGAAGGCCTGTAACCTCTCTGGGTGGGCAATAAGACCTTGAACTCAAGTAGAATATTTCAGACAAGTTGTGATCGAGAATCTGTGTGTGTGTGTGTGTGTGAGGTTTTGATTACACAGATGGGACATGTTGTACATTTGAATAATGATAATAGAAGTTAGGTGTGTTTCTACTGGATGGAAACAATGTTACATTGAAATCTACACCTACTTGTGTGCCTCCAAACAAACTGGTTAAAATTGTACCTCCTGGATTTTCACTTGCGCACAAAAGGGCAGAGAGAGGATTAACTATGGTAAGAAGGACCGGCTCTTTAAATGGGAGCGTTAAGCTGCTGGTCAATGGTGATTAGAGTGCTGTTTGTTTCTGGATTTTAAGAGGTCATCCAGTGGAAACATTGGTCCTAGATCAGCTTCCATCTGATTTTGTTGGCTGTAATTGAAGTGATAAGGCTTTCTGTGTAGGCTACTTGAGGAAGAGGAGAGCAGGCAGGGTGATGAGCAGGATGGCCGAGGGGAAGAACCCCTCCACGGTGGTCTGAAGAAATGCCGAACTCCCACAGCCACAGTGCACTGACTGCTAGTGACCCTGATCACTCCAGCACTGACATGGAACCGATGCTCTTGCACTCTGTGCCTTTCGTTTTCTCTATTTTTATGCCATCCATTCATCCACCCTTATAATAATAATTTCTCCCTGACATTATATAGCCATGGTTTTAAAGGGATAGTTTGAAAAATGAAAATAAAAGTGATTAAACAGGTATTCTTACTAGCTGCTACTATTAAAAACACAACTCTAATTTAAACTTTTTTAATAGGCTTTTTGTTTTACATTGTATAGATTCAGTGTTTTGGATCTGTACATTTTTTTGATGTTTCTTATGCTAATTAAGACTGCATTTATTTGTTCAAACATACATTCAAATAGTAAAAATGTCAAATATTATTGCAATGTAAAATAACTCTTTACTATTTCAATGTATTTTAAAATGCAATTTATTATTCCTATGATGGCAAAGTTGAGTTTTCAACAGCTATTACTCCGGTCTTCAGTGTCACAAGATTAGTGAGAAATTTTTCTGTGCGGATTTGTTGCTCAAAAAACATTTCTTATAAAAATGTATTTTGTGAAAAAAAAATGATGTCAACCCTCTCAGAGGACCTCAGAGGATGCCAACCCTCAGACAATATACAGAATTACCAAATTTTGCCGTAAGTTAAATATATAACATTTTTACAATATATAAACATGCTGTAGAAACTTAATTTCCTGTAAAGCTGCTTTGCAACGATTTGTATCGTAAAAAACGCTATATAAATAAACTTGAATTGAATTATGTTGTAAATAGTAAATGCTGCTGCTTATTTTTGTGGAAATTGCATTACATTTTCTATGGTTCTTTAAGTAGAAAGTTAAAAAGAGCAGAATTTACTTGCAATATAAATCTTTTGTAGCAATGTAAGTCTTTACTATCAATTTTCATAATTTTAATTCATGCTTGCTTAATAAGTATTAATACGTAAACAGTGAATTAAATAAAAATGTAATAATAATAATAAAATCTATGAATAAACTTATTTCAAACTATAGTGAACAGTAGTCTGTATGCTGTTATGCTGTTAACACTGTTGTAGTGTTTTTTGTGAACTTGACAGCCCCAGTAAAAAAAAAAAAAGGTATTTTTCTAAAAGTTCAAGTTTTGTGTTCCACGGAAGAAAGAAAATCGTATGTGTGGGAGAATGATGACAGAATTTTCATTTCTGTGTGAAGTGTGAACTATATTGATATATCCTGCTGCCTCACCTTATAAAACACAAGTAGTAGTCTAGAAACTGATATACAGTACACCTTTTGTTGTGGCACAAACATGGACTGGAAGATAAAACTACTTCATGCATACGGTTCACATTCAAATAAACACAAGTATATGTGTGTGGCTACATTGGGGCCGAGAGGAACAAAACACACATTCACCAGCTACACAGCAAAATGAACCCCCACCTAAAAAGACAATCAAACACTGCTACTGACCCTTGGCGTGCCCAGGTTGGTTGGTTTACACCCGCACCACTTTTCTTTACCCACAGCCAATCTTTACCTTGACTGATGGATTGTATTGTTTGGCCTTCCTTGACTATAATTGGCTGTGTTGTATAGATTAACGCTTGAGATATACTCAGCAGATCCCAAACATGCCACGCATGGCCCCTGGGTCAATAACACTTCTATCAGTCTAGGGGCCTCTAAATGGTAAACAGGGTCAATTTCAGCTCTGACAGAGGTCCGCTCCACGGCTCCAGTCCTCCAGGACCAAACATACAGAGCCGATGGAACAAATGACGCTTTTTCCCCGTCTCTTTTTACTGAACTGATAAATATTTAGTCAGCCCTAAGATGATGTGACAGACTGGTAGTCCAAACAATTCGCTAAACAATTGTCGAGACACGATTTGTATACTGTTCAGCTTCTTTGTGGCGAGTGTTGAAAATAATATTCCTAAACAGAGGGGCATTTGTATTCTCTTATCACTGAAGGACCACCGGATTTACTCGAAATTATACATATAAAGTCATACAAATGCGATCTAAATTATAACAATGCTCCAGGTCGAACATGCAACCGGGACATTCCAGTGCAATGTGAGGTCTTTGAGCAGAAATCCTTATATGGAATGTACGGGAAAAAGCTTACCTGCCGTTTAAGCGCAGGGCGTGACTTTGAGGTCCACTGCAATTAGCATCAGGAGCTGCTATGCGAAGATAATTGTCCATGCTGACTTTTCAATGCATTCCATTCATAAAAGGAGAAAAGGAAGCCTGGGAAGAGGCAAAAGTGGCTAGGTGTGAGGTAACAGCTCATGAGCTCACACAAAAAAAAAACAGTTCACTTAGAGTTCGACCGGTCTGTCTGCAACCTAACATCAAAGTAGAAAGCCATCATTTCGCAGCGACAGTCCCACAATCTCATGTTAACAAAGATTACAGTCTCCACCGCCACAAATATTCAGTACTGTACTGGCTTTACCATTCCTAAACATTGAAAACTCAAATTATCTATATCTATATCTTATCTCCGCCTATATCCTTCATCGGAGTACTACGGGATGCAATTTAAAGAGTTAATACTTGGAAAGCTCAAGAGTGTTTGGACATGACTCGTGGGCTGCAACCGCAACAGTACACTGTCCAATTGACCATACAAATATTTGGAGTGTGCAAAGTGCTCATATTTGGCAGGCACCTCTTCCTCAAAGCGGCGTGGAAACCACAGGTTGAGAGCGATAGAAAAAGAGCCCTCACGAAGGAAAGACAAGTGTTGAAAGGCCTTCGCGAGTTCCTCTGTTTGATGATCGATCGGCCGCTTTGTTGCTGCATCAAAACAGGCCGTGTGAACTCATATTTGCTGAGAGAACCCCGCAAACTTGGTGGGCCGAATGCATCCGATTGTAATGTCTCAGCTCATTAAGCGTTTAATAAAAAACACACCTTGTGGCCTTGTAGCTTGGCACACGGAACTGCAGAGACGGACTCGCTTTGCGATAATCAAAGGGGTGCATGTAAATGCTACATTGATTCAGAGATTGATTGGAAACACTGGAAGGATGTGTGATATGACACACACACACACACACACACATACATACACAAACCGAGATGCTAAGATGAATACCTTCTGGATCAGATATGTATGCCTCATTAGCTGATTTTCAATATTTCCTATTCTGGCCATGCATTACAATGGAAAATTCCCATCTGTGGCACACAACACTCAACAAGTGATGACAGCTGGATAATACAGTATGTTTCGTTCCTCTATCCCGTTTCACATACTGTTCTCCTGATGTGTTTGTGCCGGAGTCTTCTGATAAATTACAGCACTTCTCGACTATGGGAACTTCCAGGAGCATTTCTGAACTATGCTGTTATGCTTGTTTCGCTCAGGTGCTTATGACATATGATGGCAAAATCTAAATCTTAGCTGCTTTTTAACAGGGTATGCAGGTCTCCTTCTCTTCATGTCAAATTTCTGCTTCAGGAGACAGAGAAGAACCAGGCAACGGCAGAGCACTGTTTTGCTCGAGAAGCACAGGCCTCTCTGTCAAGCCACAAAATGGACAGCCAATGTAGCAAAGCCCTTTATCTGAGTCTATATACATCTTAAGTCAATAAAGGGTACTTTGTGTCTTTGGTGGTCCGCTGGTGCTATCAGGATCTGGAATGCAACAAATTCAGTGTGGACCACAACTAGCTCAAGGCCTGGCCGTGTGTCCTTGCAATTAGCTTAAGATAAACCTAGGTTTTTGCATTTGATCTGATTTATACTTTGTTCTCTTGGCTATTTACAGAGTGGGCTTTCCAGCACAAAAGCAGCAGGAACTGGTGTCTGTTTATAGTTATTGGCACTGCTTAATTTATTGCCAAGCTGAAGTGGTCCCAGGATGACAGAAGGGGATGATGTTTGTCCAGAGATTGAGTGAGTTTGTATGTTTAAAGGGATAGTTCATCCAAAAAAAAAAAAAAATTGTGTCATTAATTACTCACCCTTATGTCATTCATTTCAGAATACAAATTAAGATATTTTGATGAAATCTTGGATCTTTGTGACCCTACATAGACTGCAACGTAACTACCATGTTCAAGGCCCAAAAATATAGTAAGCACATTGTTAAACCGCAACCTTAATTAATGACAGAATTTTTGTGCAAACAATTCTAATAGTTTTATGTTTGAGAGAATTTGTGTGAAAAGCAATTTTGACTCTTAAATAATTAAATAATTGTTTTGAAACAATTATGAAGCCCAAAACATTTTTGAAAAAGTATTATTATTTAAATGTATTTTTTAAAGTGTAACATTGATCCTTCAGAAATCATTCTAATATGCTGATTTATTATTAGAATAGAATAATACTTTTTTTTTTGGAAACGGCTATAACTTTTTCAGGATTCTTTAATGAATAAAAAGTTAAAAAGAACAGCATTTATTCATATATATATATATATATATATAACATTATAAATCATTGATATCATTTCTTATCAATTTCTTATCATTTTATCCTTCATAATTTCTTATCAATTTTAACACATCCTTGTTGAATAAAAATTTAAATTTCTTAAAAATGAATTAAGAAACAAAAATCTACTCACCCCAAACTTTTAAAAGGTAGTGTATATTGTTAGAAATAACTTCTATTTGAAATAAATGCTGCTCTTTTAACTTTTTATTCATCAATTAATCTTAAAAAAAAGTATCACAGGTTCTAAAAAATATTAATCAGCACAGCAGTTTCCAGCACTGATAATAAATCAACATATTAGAAGGATTAGATGAAACTTCAGTTTTATCATCACAGAAATAAATAATTTTTTTTTATGTATATTAGAATAGAACAATGTTATTTTACATTGTATTAATATTTCACAATATTAAATTAATGCAGCCTTGATGAGCATAAAAAAATGTTCTGATCCCAAACTTTTGACCAGTAGTGCATATATTATATAGTGCTAAAATATACAGTTTATAAATAAGTACAAATCTAAACAATGTCAAATGAATCAAATCATAACAATGTAAAACTAAAATAAAAGTAGTTAAACCTACTAAAAACAAAAACGCTTAAAAAAAGTTTAAATGTTTGTTTCCTGCATGTCATGTAGTCATTAACCAACATCAAAAAACATGAACATGTGAATGTGTTGTTAAATAACGAAAAGTTACTTTAAAATCCATTTCAGATTGAGGGGGTTTGACTGACAAAAAAAAAAATCCCTGTTCTAGACTAACACATCTTACATGCATGTAAACTATGGCGAGTTGAAGGACAGAAGTCATCATATGCCTGCTGAGTTTCAGCAGAACAGACTGTCCCATGGCTCTCTCTGGCTCCATGTCACAGCTGAGGAATGAGAGAAGACGTGTGGTTGTTAGACAGGGTGATGACCCCACTGCTTGCAAGGGTGAAGGCCCTGCTGGGAAAAGTCTGAGGCCCCGGTCCCACTAGCGCAATCACATTGGCTCAAGCCACCGCTCGCTGGGTGGACCTGATGGAACACCCTGACACCCGCGTCACCCGGGAGCTAATGAGAACCTTCAGGCGGACCTCACTAACACCCATATGTATAATAGAAATAACAGACACATAAATAGAAAACGCTTTGACTGTCAGCAACTTTTCGAAATACTCAGGAAAACACTTCAGACCAAATGGAGTGAAGCAACACGGGAGGGCATGAAAGAAATTCAATGTGCCTGTACAATACTGTATCAGCAAATACAACACCGGCCGCAGTTTGTGTTTCATTCAGGGTGGCAAGATGGAAAAAATACTCTGAAGCTGTTGTTCTATGGTTTCTTTTGTACTTACCTTCTCCTTTAAGGAGAAAAAAAAAGATGTAATAAAAACATATGGATGTAGAAAGCTGAGCTTACAAGTGGAGTGAGTCATTCCTGGTAATAAGATGCACGTCAAAGGGAAGTTTTCACTTTGGTTTTTGATATAAAAGAATAGCCGGAGGACTAAGCTGGGAAATATTATTTTGCGAATGAGACCTCAGACCCTTCCCTGGGACAATAAAACATGGTGCAGTTACAAACCCGTGACCTTTTGAACTGAGATGAAAGTGAGAGCTCAGCACGGAGCACACTGGACCAATCTACCGCCTGCCCACTGTGTATCTGAGCCTCTCGGCACTATCTGATCTGGGCACCCGTTCTTACTGGAAAAAAGAGCAGACTGAGTCAACATTGTTTCCATGTCACATTTCAGATTCCCACACACATTGTAGATCACAACCTTACAGTGCAAAGGTTTAGTTCACCCAAATATGAAAATTCTGTCGGTCACTTACCTGTGAACGTGATTCATGATCCTTCTTCTTTGTAACACAAATGACAATATTTTTCATTTATTTTAATATAAGTCTAGGTATTCAACATTTTTAATCTTCAAAAAGTACATAAAGGCATTGTAAAAGTACAATATCTTACATTTATTTTAGTCTAAGTCTAGGTAATCAACATTTTTATTCTTCAGAAAGTACAAGGAGCAAAAGTATTTCAAGTGTTCAGAAGAGACATAACTTAACATAAGGCTTTTATTTACATACAAATATTTTACCATAAACAGAAGCTCAACCACACTTGCTTGATGCACAAGAATCAATCAGGTTTGTAGTACAATAATATACCAATAAGGTAATACCTAACTGAATCCAACATTACACATCCATTTGCCTTCCCTAGATCTTTACAATCACATCAAACCTGTTTGACTTTCTGTCATCTGAAAAACAGAAAAACATATACAGTATACACAACATATTTTGAAGAATTTTTTGACAGTTAATAGGGTCTAAAACAACATTGCATCTTATTTGACTTCATTGCCTTCATTGCGGACAAAACAAACAAAACACAGAATATCTTATACACAAAAAGAAAGTAAATGAGGTTGTGTAAATAATGTTTTTTGAGTGTTTTAAAATATGTTGCTGTGCTAATATGCAACCAGTATGCAACATAATATATACAAAGTTCAATTATGTCCAAAACATTTGAATATGTATAATCTTTTAATTTTTTTTTTAATGTCTTTTTTTTTTTTATTGCTCACCAAGGCTGCATTTATTTGATAAAAAATGCAGGAAAACATTATTTAAAAAAGATATATTATTACAATTTAAAATGTTTTCTGTTTTAACATATTTTAGAAGGTCATTTATTCATGTGATGGTAAAGCTGAATTTTAAGCAGCCGTTACTCGAGTCTTTAGTGTCACATGATATTCCAGAAATCATTCTGATATGCAGATTTGATGCTCAAAAAACATGACTATAAATGTTGAATATTTTCTTTTAAATAATTGCTGTTCTGTTTAACCTTCCAAATTAAATAATCCTGTTTTTAATGTAATAAATTAATGATAATAATAACCATTAATAATCATTGAGCACCAGTAATAATTCACAACACCTGAGCACCAAATAAGCATATTAGAATGATTACAGTGAAAACTGGATTAATGGCAGGTAAAGAATTTGTTTACCATAATTACGTTTTAAAATATATTAACAAAAACAAAAAACATTCTTTTAAACTCTGTTTTACTATTCCACAATATTGCATTTTTTTTCTGTATTTTTGATCAAATTCAGTCTTTCTGAACACTGGTATACATCTTTTATTTTTCTCAGATCTGAGGAGCTAAGGACTCCCACATCGTTTGTGTGCCACTCGCTCATTTGTCACAAGCACACAGCGGTAGATTCGGTCAACACTGGTGGAGTGTCCTGCCAGTCTGGGTTTCATAAAACAGTAGAAGTCTGATAGAGATTTGAGTAGGCCGAGTCGGAACAGATGGGCCAAGCGTGGGGCACTGGTGGGATCATGTTGAAGGACCACCATCAATGCTGCTACACACAGCACAACATGCTCATGGCCCATTCCTCCCTTTCAACTCATTTGCAGTAAAGCCCAAGATGCAAAATCAGAACGAAGCCTCTGCTGCAATTTGCACTGACATATGGGAGGCGAATCTATGGGTCTACTTTGGGTAGTGCCGTTGGCCCCTACTGGAACCGTTTACAAATAATTAGCCTAGGGACAGGAAAAAAAGAACGAGAAAAAGAAAATCCATCTGTGTGCTAACCCTGTGCTAACCTTTCAGGATGGGAAGCTTTGTGTGATCAGAATGAAATTTGGGAGGCCAAGCATAAAATGGACATAAATGATGTGGTTTATTTGACATTATCCAATCCGTTAGACCTCATAGCACGCAGTGCAGGTTCCTTCTGGTCTGGGGAGGAATCAGAAAGAGATGGTCATGGATGATGAAAGGCATGTGTGAGTGTGCGTGTGATGGAGTGGTAGTGGTGTCGGGAGTGTGTGTGTGGTAAATGAATGCCTCTATGATGAAAAAGCAGCGTTACGCACAGGTCAGGGAACAGCTTTGGGTCATGCTTTGGTGGGGTCTCTTGAGAAGCCTGCTTTTGCCATACCCATCACTAATCTGTGTTCTTCCTGTAAGAAACCGAATCCAACACCGCACTGATCCATTTCCTTCCCTAGAGCAATGTCTACCATCTTTGTATCACTACCAACAGTATCGCTCTTTGGCTTTAACATGAAAGAGGGGAAACATTGAAGAATCAAGTGTCGTGCTAACAGTTATTGAACTAATCCAGCTTCTTGACTTCTTTGCTTTACAGTACTGTCTGTATATTAGGTAGCTATTACAGGATGGATGTGTGTCTCGTTGAGAATAAGTATTAAAGGGCTACTTCAGCCCAAAATGAAAATTGTGTCATTAATCACTGACCCCATGTTGTTCGAAACTTAGTTTGTCTTTGGAACACAATTTAAAGGGTTAGTTCACCCAAAAATGAAAATTCTGACATTAATTACTCACCCTCATGTCGTTCCAAACCCATAAGACCTTTGTTCATCTTCAGAACACAAATTGAGATATTTTTGATGATATCAGAGAGCCGTCTGACCCTCCATAGACAGCAACACAACTGAAAGGATCTCAGGTCCAGAAACATGTTAAAAACACCGGTAAAAAAGTCCATGTGACATCAGTGGATCAGCTTCAGTTTTGCGACGAAAGAAGAATACTTTTTTTGCACAAAAAAAACAAAAATAACATCATATACTCAACCATTGTTCTCCTATGGCTTATATCTTCCACCATTTTAGACAACATTACTGCGTAAGCGTATGCTTTCTTCTAGGAGCAAACAGCCCCAGATTACTTTCACCTGGATGTAAACAAGGCTGATTACGTCAAATACATAGCTTGCATATACAGCGCATTAAAATGGCGGAAGACATAAGTCACGGGAGAAGAGTAAATTATGTTATTTTTGTTTTATTTGCGCAAAAAACATTCTCGTATCCTTGTAAAAGTGAGGTTGAGCCACTGATGTCACATGGACTGTTTTACCAATGTTTTTGGTACGTTTCTGGATCATTTCAGTTGTATTGCTGTCTATGGAGGGACAGATGGCTCTCTTATATCATCAAAAATATCTTAATTTGTGTTCTGAAGATGAACAGAGGTCTTATGGATTTGGAACAACATGAGGGTGAGTAATTAATGACAAAATGTTCATTTTTGGGTGAACTAACCCTTTAAGAAATTTTTGATGAAAACCAGGAGGCTTGTGACAATCCCATTGACTGCCACATAATGAACATTTGATAATTTTATCCTTTTCTTTAAAAAGGTTATGTTGAGGCACTTGGCCAATTTTTGGTGAACTTAAAAGCAGAAACATGAAACATATTAGTTTATGAATACACATACATATTTTTAACATTTTGAAATTGTTATGTTTGTACGTTAGTCTCATTCACTTCCACAGTATAGAGTTCAGTGTAACACAGAGTTCACTTTATTCTTCTTTTTTGAAGGACAAGTTGAAATTAGTTTGTTGTGGTAATCAACATGTCATTATGCTGTCAAATGTTCTGAACCCGGAATAATCCTTTAACAAGAAAAAAAACAATAAAAGATAAATAAGGGAACAGTAGAGGCATAAGGATGAAAAGAAAGGAGGAAATTAGACAAGAGGAGATATGCCGATTCCAAGGTGCAAAATCAAAAGGTGGAGATATGACTTCGTTTGGGAAAAACGGAGTGATACGAACAGAGGCAGGTAGTCAAACTGAAGCGGAGTAAAAGACGGGAATGAAGGAAACTTCGTGTGGTCCAATGGCAAAGGCCAATGATTTAGAGGTTGTTGATCCCGGGCAGGCGGCCCAGCGGCTCAGTGCAACCAATGACTCACTCACTCTCTCACACTCACTGGGAGCTGGCTCTCTGTCTAAGTCACCACACTTAAAACATCCTTATGTGTTTAGAGTCATTGAAGTGGAAACCCGGGCCTGCACCCATTGCTGGAAAGAGCTACTGAATCCCTCTCTCTCCCACTCTCACTCTCCAGAATGTTCATAAACAGATGGCCGGACCTCATTAGCCATGTCACAACTACTGAGAACATCATGAACACATTGCATTCTCTCTGAATATGAAAGCCTGAACACGAAACCATAGACAATTACCATTAGTACTGAAATAAGAAAGAAGGAGAGTAGGTTAAAGGAGGGGTTTCGCAAACTTTTTTTCATGCCACAGACCCTCAAATATGACGATCCCCTAGAGAGGACCACTAAAATATAAAGGCAGCTATATATTTTTATGTACAAAGTCCCATTTATTCTTTTACGAGAAAAAGGTACTATTATAAAAACTACATGTTTGCAAAATTGTATAATTGGATTTCATATTATTGTTGTACTGGAAGCTGCAATCATTTAGGCACAATAACATATCCACCACAGCAATTAAATTAAATAAACTTTTATATGTAACATTTGGGTTCAAACTTTTTTTTTCAGTCTACATGCCTTTTATTTAATGATAATTAAATTCAGAGTGAACACTTGCTGGTGTACATGTTACTTTTGACCTGTACAAGCAGTTCTCGTAAGGATTTACCATGATGGAGACAAATGGTTTGCCATTCTCCTCTCTGCTATTAAACCACATTGTGTGCAGACATTTGAGTGTAGCGTAATACACAGATAGGCGCCACTTAAGAAGAACATTGACAAATGGCTGTCGACAGGACACTGTCACCTTTTCCCTTGCCTCTTAAGATATTTGCTTGAGTGTGGTTTGCCACCTCGGATCTGTGAGTTCAAGGGTGTTACTGGAGTCTGTGTGGTCAGGGACTATCCACCCCTTGGTGGGGAGTATTTTTCTTCGAGGGCTATTGGACCAGAGCTGAGCCTTGTTATTGCTGAATGAGACAACAGATCTAACCCAGGGACTTTCCCAAATGACAAAGCAAGAAATATCCTGCCATCTCCAACCTCAATTGACGACTATATATTAAGTTCTGGTCAGGACATAACTTCTCGCATAAAACCCAAAAGGATAGTGCATATTGTTGTTAACGTCCTCGGTACTAAATCAGAGCATATGTGAAATTGCGGTTTCGCTTGAAATTGAAACTTTAAGAGTTTTCTCATAACAAAAACTCATTTCGCCATCTGTTGTTTGTTGAAACGGGGACCTGGAAAGGGTTACAAATTACTCATAATGTCTAATAGAATGCCTAAATATTACCAATGCTGTCGTAATAGTCACAGTGTGTTTGTCACAACAGCGATGCTGAGATTGAGGCTTGAATGCATCATTTTAAAACTCATAATTTCTCATAGTCACAAAAATATTGGAACAGTAACTCTTAGATATTTGTGAATATATGTCGCCTTCTAAGATGGTAAGTAGCCATGATATCAGTGCAGCAGCATGCCAGTGGAAGAATATTGTAGCTTCTGCAACAATGGGAAGGGTTATATCTCTCCAAACAGATGTGTAGCCAAACCACAGCTGTATCGCACGTGTCTTTATGTCACCCACTGATCACAAACCGGTCTCCTGAGGACCTGAGCTTCGCCTCTGCATGCATGTGAATCATTGTGATTTTTGCAGTGCAAAGAGACAGCCACTTCTGAATGCAGAACAGGCCTGGCTGGATATGGTGGCAGGCTGTTCAATGCTCAGGGCCATTTCCATAATTACCAAACGGTCCAATCACTGTGGATTCCTGCAACTCCTGATCTCTGCTGATAATCAGCCAGTGTTCTGGTCAGCGCTGGACCCCCAAGGATGAACAGGTGCGGTAATGCGCTGATTGCAACTAATGCAACTGAGGTCTGTTCAGAGAGGACATTCCCCTCTGGACCTGCAATCTGAAGATCTCTCTATAGATGAGAAGAAAAGAGGACTTGTCCTGCATTTGGCTCAGTCTTATCAGAAACCCTCTGAAGAGCAAGAATGCCAGACATTCTCACAACTCTGTTAACGTAAGAGTGTCGGACATTCAGATCAACAAACTGTCCTGCTGTAGCCCCTGATCGCCAACAGAGCGCTTGGATGTTAGCATCTAATAAAAATAATGAATCAAGCAGGCGTATAAATAAATAAACAATACATGAGAGATATTATCGAAATAAAGATTTACCTTGTCTCATATGTTGCATTTAGGCTATTCAGTAACAACTGAATTTGCACAAAAGATTGATTTTTGATGTGAGAAAAAACATAATATCATAATTAATATTTATTATTTATCATATCTATTAATATTTATTATAATATTTACAATAATATTTCATATAATTTACTCATGTTGTTTGGATTAAAAAAAATTCTTGATCCCTTTAAATTTTCAGTACAAAACAAGTACTTCTGGTTGTCAGAAAACTGTTATAAAATGTTAATATCCTAAGTGTTTTTAGTGATATTGTTATTTTTTTATGTTATTTTAAAAGTAATTTGTAATTAATTTATTAATGTGTACCATGAGTTTCAATGTGTAGAAAAAGTAACTTTTGAGCAGAAACAGAAATGCTAAAAAGTTCAAGCAGCCACACACATGCAAAGAGAGCACAGACACAGAGCTCTTAATCATGGGAAGTAAAGGCTTTACATTTCTGCATTTCATTTAAATACCATTGATATTTGTCTTGATAGTACATGTGGTATTATGGAAAGCATCATGATGACTTTGGATGAAGTTCATTAAAAGTGGTCTTTCCAGCAACTGCGGTCAGTAATAAGGCAGACCACAGTGCCACACACAAAGACAAGTCAGTGTGACTCTCATGTCAGTGGAATAATGCTACAAACATGAAATCTTTAAGATATAATGCAACCTAAAAAGACATAAAAAACATACATTTTACATATATTTTACAATCAATAAAACGGTAACAGATTTGTAATGTAATGACAAATTGCATACATATAAACAGTTTGCACTCAGTAAAATGTGTATTTAACGCGATGTGACATTATTTTCCGTCAACATGACACCTAGTGTATATAATACTTTTCTTTACTTACACGATGACGCGCGTTCCCGGACTGAATAGACGTCATCGTGCGCGTTCCCCTTCTCGCGCGCTGGTTAAAAAGAAGGTGGAAAGAGCAAAGGGAAACATGTGAGTGCACTGAAGACCATGCAACAGACAACTTAGTGCAACTTTTGATCATACGCATCAACCTTTGTGCACCAACGGGATTTAAACTTTGGGAAAGGAGACGTACAATTTGTGTATATAATCCGATCACTTCTTGTTTTTTTTATTTTATATTTCTTATTAAAATACAGTATCATGTTTTTTTACACTTCAACAACATCATAACTAGCACTTGTCTTAATTTATTATCGTAATTTCTTTCTTTTTCTTCGTTCTTTTTTTAAATACATATACTATTATTTAATTTAGACTGCTTTGCTTTCATCAAAAATAGTAATTCTATAACAACTTTCTGGACGCGTGGGGACTGTCATACAGCAGTCCTGATTTCTGAGCAGTCGCGTGTTCCGCTTTTGGTGTAATCCCTCTGAAAATGATGCATTTGAAATTTGTGCTCTTGTTGGCCATCGCGGCCAATTTTTGGGAATGTAGTGATGCGAAATTCGGCGAGAAAGGAGAATTAAGTCCAAGGAGGAGGAGATGTTCCGATGGAAGTCTGCCGAAACGCCTGAAGAAGAAGGAGAGAAAACTGTCACTGGAGGGAAACGGCGGAGGGGAGGTTTGTCACAGGCTCTATCCTCGCGTGTCCTGCTGTCCGTCCAGAAGAGCTCCGTATCAGATCCTCCATCGGAGAGATGCTCGGGTATGTTCATGCTTCCTGCAACCTCAAACTGACCTAGTGATTCCCATGCGTTATGGCACAGTGTCCGTGCATTGATTTAAAGATGTTTGCAACAGCAGTATGTAGTGGGATAATGGTTGATATTGCAAAGAACATACGGATACGTATGCGCACTGTGCGTATTGAACGCGTTTTGCATTAAAACAGTCAGCAAGACGCAGCGCAGTGTAACAACGCGCAGTTTGAAAAGTTGATAAACGCTGATAACCACAACGAGACCGTTCGCACTGGCTAAAGACGCTCGTCTCGCGCATGTTTACATAGAAAAACAATTAAAAACCGCTCGGACCGAGGTTAGAACGCGTGCAGTGCTGTTCTCTCGCGAGCACGAGGCGTATGAATGAAATCGCTTAATTTTCATGCTCCCCTGCTGCAATATTGTGTTTCCGAAATCGGAATCGCTCTTAAAAACTGTGTTCCGCACAGTTGAATGTTTGCATGTTTAGATTAGACGTTTTGCGCAACTTTCCAGCTGCTATTTCAGTGACAGCATGTGCTTCTAGTAGTGATGGATATAATTTACATAAAACAGATGGGAAACAAATGTCTCTCGATCGGTAATGAATCGCACCTTTCTGAGGCTTTCTATAGACGTGAGAAGATTCATCTCAATAGTTTTATCAATGAACACATTCTACGCCGAGGAATCGCTCTCTTTTCTCATGTAAACAACCTCCGCAAATCGACATACGCGGCTGGGTGGCATCGCACGTCGGTTTGTGACAAAAAGCCATATTGCATCATTTAATTTGCTCAAGTCATGCAAATAAGAGCGAGGCTGAATGGAACAAAAAAGAGTCGACATCTCCTCCTCCCCACTACACTGCCCACACACGGAGTCTTTTTGCTTATGGCAAAAGAATAACAACAACACCATTGTGTTTGTTAGTTTCACTAATGGGTGAAGCTGGAGAACATCATTCTCCCCCAGTCCTTGGCTCTGTCCAAGTGTTAGTTAATGCCTTTGAGTGAGTATTTGTCCTGCTCCCCACCCCAAACTTACTTACACCAATTCCCAGAGGGCCAAAATGGTTTCACTTAAGCTGTTTAATACAAGCTTACAGGTTTTGTGGGGAAGTTAGCTCAGTTGTGGTTTTGTTTGAATTGCGGTTTCCGTGAATCATGTCAGGTGATTCATTCGGTAAATCATCTGTTTGTTTAATCTTAAGGTTGTGGTAACTGCGATCATCGATCGCCTTTTTCTGGCACCTCAGTGAGAACTGTAGTTACCCTCATTGTTTGTCGCTAAATGACGAGCCATTGTTTTCGAATGAGTCTTTGTGTTTACATTGGTTCTGTCAGTTCCAGTGACAAAGGATATTGTTTGCCGTGATGCATAATCCCGGCATCTGCTCAGATTTCGCTTTTTAAACATGACTGTCATGACTTTTCGTGCTGAATCGCACTATTTTCAAAGCATCGACTATTAATGTCACTAATGGACAGTTGGACATAAGCTCAAATATGCCTCCTATTTGCACTGGCGTGTTTCAACAGTCATTACGTATGGTCTTAAAAGGCTGTGATGTAGACCGTGGTGTGATTTGAAGCAGCTTTGAACAACTTTTGGCATTTTTTGGAAAACACAAAAAAACAAAGGTCCTCTTGTTGCTGGTGAGGGTGATGGCAACATTGGAGCCCATCCCAGCAACATATGGGTAGAGTGCATGGTTGAGAGCACACAAATGCTTCTCTCCATGGACCATGTGCCAGTCCATGGCTCACTAAATCAATGGGCAATTTAAAGCAGGAGAGTTGCCACTCACAGACCAGGCTAACAGACCAACCACTGCAAGACTGAGAGCGAAGAGAGCTCAAAAATTCAAGTTCCAAACACCCGCTTCATATGGAGGTGTCAATACATTTTTGGACACCGTTTTATCTTCCACCCACAAAGATGGTTTTGATTCACTTGAAAGAATCTGGAGAATCAAAATCAAAGAAATCTGTCAAAATGGTTTACTACGCAGAGCAGTGGGCCGAGGAGGAGGTGGCCCGTCTATACGCTGTCTGCTGGGTGTGCTGGTCTAATTGACTTGGACAGACTGCTAATTTGTTGATACCAGCACGGGAATGATGTGCCCGTCTATCTATAAATTGGTGTTTACACATGGACCTCACACAGAGAGAGGGAGGTTTACCAGACTGCTGCGGCACAGGCACATGTCTGGGGAAGGGAGCAGATTACATTGTTGTTTTATTACAGCTAATTTGTTACATAAATAAGCCTGCTCATTTTCTCAGCCCTAATCTACTGTTTACTTTTGTTTGGTGACTTAAGAAACATTTTGAGTATCCTCATTTTGGTCCGTTCGCTCCAGCATGGGTTCAGCTGCCATGCGAGGTGCAATTTTGGCTTGCTGTTTGTGAGCTCAAATAAACAAATCAGAAAAAATCAAGTCCACATGGATGTGTGGTGTTTGTTAAGAGAGATGTTTAGAAACATTCTAAAATGTGTGTCAAACCACCTAGTTTGATTTTTCTTTTATTATATATATATATATATACACAATACACAGTCATTATATAGGAACAACTTTGTAGCATGAGTAAAATTTGGATTAGCCATTCAATTAGAACCATAGTTTTAACCTTTGCTGGTTGTTTTTTGCTCCTTAGATCTTCTCGACCAATAACACGGAGTGTTCTAGACTGCTGGAGGAGATTAAGTGTGCCCATTGCTCACCACATGCTCAGATGCTCTTCCACTCGCGCAAACTTGAAAAAGCAACACACAGAGAACAAGATCTACCCCGCTTATGTCACGACTACTGCCAAGAGTTCTACTACACCTGCCGGGGACACGTACCAGGTAACAAACAAGATCAATGCAAGAGTTGTATTTAAAGAACATTAGTAAGTTCATCAGGAACATCGCTCTTCTAACTCATGTATCGCAGTTGTTCTAAGTTCAGGTTAATGCATCAGCCTGTAAAAGTGCATTTTGGGATAAAGCAATATATCCGTGGCAGCTCCTGCTTAGCAAAGTTACTCTGAAATGGAGAGATTTGTTCATCTGATATTCAAGAAATCCCATTCAGGAACCACTTGTTGCTGTTTCTTTCTTTTTTCTTTTTTTAAACGTTGCAATGATTTAAGCATCACAAAATGCCTTCAATTATTGTTATTGTAGAAATATAAATGATAAACTTGTCATATTTTAAATAAAGAAAATAGAAGTTTGAAGTTGTGACAAATTAAATGAAGGACTCAAAAACACCCCAAACAAAGCTCTAAAAAATGTAGCTGTAAATGAATGATTTTATGACCTGTTTCTTCCCTTCGGTCCTTTGGCAAACATCTTATTTTACGTCAACACAGCCTGCCAAGATGTGTTTGGTGTTTATGTGCATCTGTCTCTGGGTATGTGTGTGTGTGCGCGCGGTCTGACTACGGTCTAGACATGACTGACACTCACACCTCACATGACACACACTTTACAGGATACAGCGGAAAATGAGGCCTGTTCAAGGCAATGCTCACATAATCAGTTTGTTTTTCTTGGTGGCAGCCTACGTTCAATGAAAAGACAAACATTAAGGCCTCTGAAACATAAGGGGGGGGGAAACAGATGGCAATGGGGAGGAGTCCGAAGACCTGAAGAGCTCTAAGCCATCATGAGGTTTGTATTTTCTCCCAAACATGAATGACATCAGGAGCAAACATCCAATAGCTGCTCTATAGTGTTGCAACATTCGCTGCGTGATGCATTCCATCAGATGGAATGGTATGCAAAAGCTGGCCGCCAGACCAAACCTTCTTCCTATCAGCGCAGCCATAACAGATTAGATTGGGGCCGATATGCAAACAGAGAGCAAACGCAAGCCACACGCACATACGCACCCACGGAAATGCGAATGGACCGACAAAAATGAGACACTGTGTACATACAGTTTACCTTTCAGTCATCCTCAGCTAAACAGATAAATAAGGGTGTGCTGTCTGTTGCGACTCTTTGTAGAGGGAATGAGCGTATGGGAAAGAGAGAGAGAGAAAATAGTGGTAAAGACTCTGAGAACAGGAGCTGGGGCCAAAAGACTCTACCCCCTCCCCTCTCCCCCTCCCAAATCAGCATATGTGGTGACGAATGACACATTTATTTTTCTACAAAGGTTGTGTATATATAAAACTGCTGAAGTGCATCAAGATGTCAAGTACTTTGGGTGGCCACCCAGGTTGCTTTGGAAGATAACCAGATGGAAGTATAACTATAGCGCTGAGGATGTGGAGTCTCTTTCTCTCTGTCCTGTTTTTTGTAGGCCAGTACAATAAAACTAGAGCATATTGTGGAGGGGCTGAGACCATAGTTGAGGCCACACAGTGTTTTCGCCATGTTTAGGGAAGTTATAAATTGTTCAAATTAGACAGTCCTTTCAGTTCATGTAATTCATTTATATACATATTTTTAACCATGTTTTTAGACCGTGATTGCGCAGTGGTTTTCGGCAGTAATAAAAGTCCCTTCATATTTTTGTGAAGTTTACTTTCAGTTCCCTGAGATTAAGGAGAAACATTTCAGTTGCAATTATTCGTTTTAAGGTTGTCTGTTCAATGTGTTGATCTTAATGATCTCATGGTGAAGATTAAACTTTGAATTGGTTTGCGTAAAAAAAAATGCGTAACATCTGAAATATTCAACAATGTTATATCAGAACTGGATAACACAAAATCTAATCAAATGAGAGGTTGGGAGGTTAAGACTTGGCCTTTGACAAATATTGCCTCCAAAACATAGTTTTGAGAAGATATATTCACAACCCACATCAGCAGACACTTTTTTTTGATCCCCATGACCTCATAGATATATTGTAGACCTAAACAGCTTCTCACACACTCTTGAAGAAAGATTACAAAAGGGGTGTTTGCGACACAATAGAAGAACCATTATGGGTTTCCCAAAGAACCTTTCAGTGAACAGCTCTTCTGTTCCAAAAGAACCATTTTTTTCTTACTGTAAAGAACATTTTAATCATCTGAAAAACCCTTTTCCATTACAGGGAACCCTCTGTCTGCTGGAAATACTGCATTGATTGTAAGATTCTTCATAGAAACACAGATGTCAAAAAATAACTTTTAGTTTTGAGTCATAAAAAATATTGTTCTTAAAGGCTTATATAGTCATAAACAATGATTTCAAATGATTTTATAGTAATTTTGAGTGACTCTTTATTTTGAATAGTTCATTTGAATCAGCATTTGTTGAACTAGTTCCCATATTATGATTTATTAGTAAATAGTCTGAACGGTCATAAAGTGCTTTTTTATTTTATCCATCAATATGAAATATGGACATGGAAGGATACGGAAAGTCATGGAGATTTAAAGGTGTGGGAACTGCATAAAGATTCTGACCTCTCAGCTGCTATTGACAACAACTCCCAGACCCTTACTGCTCACACCAGCAGGCCCAAGATAACCACTGCGGTTTGTGTGTGGGTGGTATGGCAGTGTGAGTGGAGGTGGTGGTGGGTGGGTGTGTGCGTTTGATCTCACTGTTGTGTTTAGATGTTTAGGGATATCCTATCACCTCTGTTGTTGGTGCTGTTGCTTCCCTCCCACATGCAAGCCCCCTTCCTCATGTGGCATGGGGGGCTTGCTGGAGATGAAAGGAAGGAGAGGAGTGTGTTTGTGTTTCTATCACTGCTGTATTTGCTCTACTCCTCCCCATGAGAGGGCTTAGCTAAGGTGGTAACCATATCAATGAGGTTTTTAGGTCAGCCAAACTGAGTCCTTTTCTCTTTTCTTGTTGCTGTGCTGCTTATTCAGCCAAAAGGTTCCTAGAAACCGACTGTGATTTAATTGCCACACTTTTCTGAATTTTCATTGCACATTCCTCAACTCTAGATTTCTGAATTATGGTGAATTTGTTTTGGCTACAGTTGGAGAAATAAATAAGGGTGTTTTCCATGAAAGTAAGCAAGCAAACTTAATCTCTTAAATATAATCAATCAATTTGGGTGTGTACTTATCATTTATTTGGATTTGACCTGCAAGTTTCTGCTGAAAGACATAACAGCAAAAAGATACAGACTGAGCGTTTGGCATTTTTGGGTTTAATTAAACTCACAAACTTTCCACATACGGACCACACATGTCTGAAGTGGTTTGTAATACCTCAGTGGGGTTCAACCATCACATAATTGTAGCACCCAGAAGTGCTTAACATTGTGGCTCTCTCAGATATGACCGTTTTTAACAAATGGTTAAAGGTCTTGAGTCTGGACCGATATGAATGACCGTGACTTGCACTTGTCAGATATGAGAGGCAAAAACAAATGTCTTGATTTGAGACTCAGTACTTCATAAATGCACCATAGTCAAGATAGGAATTAAGCTTGGCACCGGAATCACCAGCAAAACACCCACACAATAAGCCGTCTGATGGCTGAGGACATACTTGACTCGAGTACAGCTTTGACTGTAGGGGATTCAGTTGGTTTTGGAGGTGATTACATCATCCGTGGACCCTGTGTGGTGTCTATCTCAGGCTGAGACCAGTTGTCTGTCTGTCTGTGTTTTTTAGAACTGTTCCAAGCCGACGTGGATGAGTTCTGCCAGTACTATGGAAGGAAGGACGGAGGCCTGTGCTTTCCAGATTTTCACAGAAAGCAACTGCGCAGAGATTCCAACTACCTGTTAGATGAAAAAATTGAAGTGATTAACAGGTATACTTAACACATATTTCTTTGTTGAACAGTACAGATATAGTTAACATGAAAATAAATATCTTGTCAATATTTATTTACTCATTCCAGATACAAAAAGTGAATTTATGAAGATTGTTCTGGTCAATCTTTTCCATGTAATGAAAGTAAAATGGGGCTGTCAAGCACCAAAATGGCATACCCCCATGTATATATATGTATGTATAATATGAAGAGTTCATTTGCAAAAACAGATAACTCACTTTTTAAAAAGGTCAAAAATCATGATTTTCATTGTGCATTCCAGTTCATTTCACTCAAACTAACATAATAAAACACAATAAAAACATGATAACATGTTTTTGAACATTTTAAAAAACAGTTACACACACACACACACACACATATATATGCATATATATACATGTATATATATATATATATATACATCATCTGTTCATAGTCATAATGACAAAAAGTCATTCACAAAAATCGGTACTACCTTTCCTTGGCACTGGAAATTAGTGTATATCAGATAAGTAACAATGTCCAATTTGTGAGCTAATTATTATTTTGAGTCAGATTTGGTTGATCCAGTTCACAAAACCAGTCTAATTGGTTCTGTTTGACATAAATTGTACTGTATAAGTTATTTTTAGGTACCTTTGCATCCTTTTTGTTGCTTGAACGTTTCCAGTTCCCATTCATTGTAACAATGTGACATGAAGGTGATTAAATAATGACGGAATTTCCATTTTTTGGGTGAGCTATTCCCTGTAGATGACGTCTGCATTTAACAACATTCATCATCAGGCATGAGAGAGAAGCCTTCTTACAGTCATCTAATGTCCCATGGCCCAGTATGACTGGCCTGCTTAGACTACTAGGTCATCAGGGCAGCTTCAACAAGGTCACTAGAGACAAGACACGCCTGACTAACCTTCCATGTCACAACATTCCTGCATGTACTCGTTGACTGGTCCATTGCCCCCCTTTCCAAGCCAGAGCTTTGTGTCCAGACTGAGTTTAGCCAGCTTTAAGAACACAAAGAAAGTGCTTATACTGCAGGAACTATGAGCTGTTGGTGACAGCCAGAGGGCTTTGACCATTTGTGACAGGACATAGCAAGGGATGTCATTTTAGGGCTGGCTCTGATTTAACTCATAGCTGAATATCCTGTTGATTGTAACCTCATATTAATATTAGGAAAAGGCTTAAGTATTCACTTTTCATAGCTTACAGTGATGGATTAATATGTGTAGTCATCAAGATCACCTGTAGTACTCCTAAAAACATTGATACTACTTTAATACTAATTTTTTTTTTGTTTCCCGTTTCTATAATTTCTCTGAGGTATTAAAGGGATAGTTCACCCAAAAATGAACATGCTGTCATTAATTACCCTCATGTTGTTCCAAACCCGTAAAAACGTCGTTCATCGTTCATCAACACAAGTTAAGATATTTTTGATGAAGTCCTAGAGGTAGTGGTTCAGCCTAGCTACAAGAATACCTTTTGCGCGCAGAATACAAAATGACTTTATTCAACAATTTCTTCTCTTCTGTGTCAGTCTTCAAAGCGCATTCATGACAGTACCACAACGCATATCAGTTGAACCACTCATGTCACATGGACTATTTTAACAATGTCCTCACTACCTTTCTGAGCCTTGAACATCTCAGTTATGTTGCTGTCTATTCAGGGTCAGAAAGCTCTCAGATTCTTCTATCTTAAATTGTACTTCCAAGATGAACAAGCAGGTCTTACTGGTTTGGAGGAACACAAAAGTGAGTAATTAATGACAGAATTAAAATTGTGAAGTGAACTACCCCTTTAAGCAGTGAGTTAGTTCTCTCTTAATGACACATGAATAATTGTCACCCTCAGCATAACTTTAATCCGATCTGATATAATGACAGTTCAGTGCATAGTGCCTTCAACACCTTACAACAACCAACACAGTAATAAATGCCTTACTTTTGTGTGAACTTCTTAATAATGATGCAGGAATCTGCCATGTGTTTTGAGAAGGCCCTGAGCCCACAGTCATTGAACTGAACATCATAATTTTCATCGGACCTCCCATTGCGAAGGGCCAGTAAAGCAGCATATCTGATCAGGCACAGTCACTGCAAGCACGTCAGACTGACGTTATTCTACAGCTCAGGCACGAGATGTCAGACATACATTTGCTGCCAGTTCACCCCATATTACATCTATGGAAAATCCCTCCAAGACTGCTTGTTAACAGGAGCACCCACACTGCTGATGCCCTTGTTTTATTTAAGGCATAATGTGAGTTGGCGTGTCCCCACATCAAATGTGATTTGTGGTTAATGGAACACTTGTTTCACAGCTTGAGAGCCCTTCTGACTATGTTAAATGAACTTCTCCCGTGGCGGTTTATTCAGTCTACTCCCAAACCAGTCTGTCAAGCAGAAAAGATTCTGTTGTGTTCTTAACTGTAATAAACTTGCTTATAACAATTAAACATATATGGTTCTACTGTTTACAACAAAAAATAGACATTAGCCAACTTGAAAGCCTGATGCGTAAACTAGCCATCTAAATTTCTAATCTTTCCATTCTTTTCCTTTTAGAAAACATAAACACAACTGCTACTGCACTCAGGAGATCCTTAGTGGTCTTCGACAGCCTGTTGGTGTGGTACATTGTGGGGATGGATCACAGCGGCTTTTTATTTTGGAGAAGGAAGGCTTTGTCCGTATCCTATCACATGACATGGAGCTCCTGAAAGAGCCTTTTCTGGACATTCATAAGCTAGTCCAAAGCGGCATAAAGGTAAGTGAAAGCTGTTGTTTGTTGCCATTGTGGTGTTATTAGTTGACTGGATTGGCAATGTTTTATATACCTAAATGTGTAATTTTTGTTTTTTATTTATTTATTTTTATTAAAATGTATTGTGTGTATATATAAGTATGAACAGTCGTGCACTTGTATCAGAATAAGATTCCAGTCTCATCAGTGATATGAAAAACATTTTCAGAGCTTGTTTAGAGAAACAAAATTTGAAATTATACAATTATATATTATAAAAAACACTTTTTCAGAAAAACTTAAGAGCGTAATTTGAAACATTACTTGATTTCCTTCCTTATTCTTGGTAACAGCCTTGTTTGTAGGCATGTTTTATTCTGAAACATGTTGCTAACTGTGAATAAAGCTGAATGAAAGGCATAAATTTGGCATGAAATGAAAATTCCCATCTATTTTGTAAATACATGTTACAGCTCGTATTGTGTACAATTTATTCATACTTTTTGACCTCATAATGTGCGATCAAAATGTCATAACTTAAGGTGAAAATGACAGACTTATCTGTGGTGTCAAATACTGGACTCTTCCAATCATTTAGTCTCTTTAAATATAATAATTTATTTCTCTCTGATGTGCAAAACATAAATGCCATGTCAGCTAATGATACTAAACTAAAAATTATATATGATACAATGCCATTAATTTATTAGGAGACTGTTTATTCCAAATCATATCCAAGTGGATTGGTGCATCCTTTCAAACATTCTTGTTAGGGATGGCTAATAACATTAATTTTAGCTAAACTTTTACATGTTAGCATTTTCACTGCTGACATTGCTGACATATCTGCCTCGGAAGAGGAACTAGCTCCTATTTGATATTCATACAGCCTGACCTCCCACCATCAGAGAAGTCTGTCTCGCATAAATCAGGAAGCCTCGCTGAAACCTGAAAGATCTGTTGTTCATCATTTTGGTTTGGCACCTTTTCAAACGAAGCTGAGGTGGGAGAAATGAAGCACCCTAACAGAATAGAATCTGCACAATAACAACTTCTATGGATTTATTTCCATTTTTCCTCTCCTCCCACCACAAATCAAAACCTGAATGGAGGGTGATACTGACGCCAAAAATAGTGTTGGCGCAAAAATTGTATTATTATACAAATGTATTCTGTATGTGGGCTTCTATGTGTGTGGTTTGCTTGCTGTCAACCTGACTGCCAGCAGAGGAAACCTTGTGTTTGATTGTTGAGGATCAGTGAGAAAGGCTGAAATGTTGCCAGCTGTAGCGTTCGCTTACATGCATGTCTGTCAGTAGTAGTTATGGCGTGTGTCACAACAGATGTTTATCTGCCCCCACAAGAACTGAGGCATTCTGCATTTGGAGAACATTTTGTTTAGCAAGTGTCCGGAGATGTTGGAAGAGACCTGCTTTTTGACAGGAAGTTTATGTATATTGCATACCTCCCGTTGCTTCACTTATAAAAGGAGAAAGAGGAATTATGGAGTCAACATGCAACAGCCCCACAGGAAAGACCCCCAGTGTGCCTTATCATCATTAAACATAATTGATTGTGGATAAAGCAATCATTATGACAATTAGAGTAAGCTCAAGCCCCGGCAGACCCCAAGAGTGCTATTCTGTCAAGTTTATCCGTTATCATTCCAGTTGGCTGTGTTTACTCGTAGCATCAACAGGACATGTGGCCTTTGTGCCCGTGGAAGGCCTCCAGATCTGCTGAGACCCGACTTGGGCATGAAGGGGGATGATAGTGTTTTATCATGACTTTGATTCTAATGTTCTGTATCTCCTTCAAGCCCAATCCCCTTACTGCCAGTTAAGCCAAACTGCTTGGAAACAATGCTCTGTCTACTTAAGGGAGTCTCCCAGAGCGCCGTGGGTGTTCTCTGATGAAACCGTATCTCTTCAGTCACTCACACACGTACACAAACTGTGTGACATTATCAAATATTCTGTGCAACTTGGGCTTCTCCAATTACTGACAGAAGTTTTGTACTGTTTTGACCGATCCCCTCCTCTTTATCCTTAATGCCTTAATTTTTCTTCATCACAGGTGGGTCAATGAAGTTCAATTTTTAATTTGTGTCCAGATGTATTGATAAAACAATGACTTAAATATCATGCCATCTTCTATGATGGCATGGTCTTAATATCTTAATTAAAATCCAAAATTAAAATTCATTAAAATTTATTTTTTATATATATTTTGGGGAGCATGAAGTCAAAATGTCATAATATAATAAATAAAAAAAAAAAACCTTTTAATTGGTCTTTTATGATTATTATTGCAGTTTTGGTGGTCACCAACCAAGTAAAATACAGGAAATGATACGATGAAGAGGACTCCTGCAGACACTCATGACTGTGTCATGGTCAATAAATCTCTTATAATATTACATCATTTTACTTTTGTTGATGTTCATGAAATAATAATTGAAGCTATTAAAAAAATACAAACTACAGAAAACTCATATTCGTTCAGAAGGTGAGAAAATATGACCTTTTACTTTATGGTTACAGCATCAGTCATTGAAATATTTTATAAAATATATACTATATAGAAATATATATACTAAATATATATTTTTTAAAAGCATATGAAACCAACATACACACAAAGAGCAAATTCTATAGAACTTGGTCATTTGATTTAAGTTAGATTTATGAAAGATTTATTTTTCCTTTATCGTAGACACTCTTGTTTGTCACTGTCCCAGATGTCTCAATTCAGATCTTCCAAAGAAAGTGTCAAAGATCAAACACCTAATGGTTTTGACCCAGAGAAGGTTTATCTTTTTGGCTTCTGCTGCATCTAGCAAGGTGAACTGCACGGGCTACTGGAAGCATGTTATAGGACTGCGGTCCTATTTGATTTATTGCAAACTACTTTATTACACACTCTCAAGCAGGTCTTCAAGCAGAACCCTGCACCAGGTTTCAAAAAAGTAAGGGTACTATCAGCTAAAGCCCTTTAATAGATAACTACCAGTTATCTATTTTGGGATATTTTGTAAACTAGTTGCTGTGTTCCAGATGCCGAAAAAAAAGAGTCATACAGTGATCCTGAAGCACAGGATTTCAGTGCTCTAAAGTGTTTATCTTCTAAACTATTTGTGTGAAAGAGCCCTGATTCAGTTCGTGTTGACGTGATAGGTACACAAGTATGAGACCGCTTTGTTGTTGTCCTTGCTAGACGTAGTGAAGAAGACATCTGCACACAATGTGAGCGGAGTTCCATTGTGGTGTATCAACTAACTCAAGGGGTCCAGCTGCAAAAAACTATTTCTTGCCGAAGCAAATAGATCACAGCATGTTGTGCACTCTGTCACTTGACACGCACAGCTGTTAAGCTCTTTCAGCTCAACGAGCAGGAGGGCTCTCGACTCTGTCAAAAAATAAGTATCCTAGCTTTGACAAATGGACCTTTTCCTCTCTCGTCCTTTGACTCTTTGAACAGTTCTCTTAAAGAAACGGCCTGCTTAGCTGTCATCTCACATAGCTTCCTGGCCGAGGATTTGACTTTGCGAGGACCCCCGTGACAGGATGAGCACCTGTGATGGAGCCATTCAGAAGATTTGTGGATTGCTCCAGAGAGCTGCTGCTGCAATAAGTGAATGTTATCCTACGATTCGATCTGCTCTTTTCACCGATTGAAAGTGAGCGATCCTCACTCCAGCGCTGTCACAGGATTAATGTGTGTTAACAGGTGGAGGAGGGGGATTTGACTTGGGTCTTGGGATTCATTGTGTTGAACTAAATGGAACTCTGAATTAGTGTGAGCATTTCAGATTGCCTTTGAGGTAGGCACGCATTGTTTTTCTCCAATCAGCTCGGGTGGAATGCCTCTTTATGTAGGATTGCCTGAGCCAATAAGGATCAAAAGGTGCTCAGAAACAATGTGCAAGCCAGGCCATGCATCAAGCCCTGAAAGGCAAGCAGCTGCCGATGGGGTGGATGGGGGTCCAGGAGGGGGGTGGTAGTACTCCCTGTTCCTGTCGGCGAATACATCTGACCCCGATGTATTCTCACTAGCATTCTTTTCAAGAAGCTGTTACAACCTAATCTTCGTACTGTCAAAGCAACAGGCAATGCGCAGAATGCTAACAATAAAATAGCATAGAACCTCTGACCATGACGTTTTGAAGCCAGATTTTGGAGCTGAATTGTTCCTATCAATGTCAGCATGCTTCAAGGTTACCCTGGTGAAATGTCTAAGAGAAGTTCTTCAGTGGAACAGCATGTACCAGAAGTTGCAACTAAGCAGAGGCTCGTACACGTAGTCCTGCATCGGCTATGATGGATGGATGGAGAATATCATGAAGTTTGTCTTCTCTTAATTAAGTTTTTGGTAGCACCCAGAGGAACAGGCCTGGAAAAATGAAGGTTTTTTGTGCCTACTTGTTGAAGGAGCGATCATTAGCAAAAGCTAATATTTCAGCTAATTTTGTTCTTTGGTGGTCCCTGGCCTGAGATCATACAACTCTCTGGAATTCTTAACTTGACCTGCTCCTTCTGTGTTTGTTTTGGGATTCAGGTCAGTGCATCGGGAGTCCAACGTGTTGAGAGGGAGTTTTCAGGGAAGGGAAGAACTTTTCATTCGAGAAAGCAGAGCACGGATAAATTATATCAACCTGCTGTTAACTCAGCCCAACCTCGTTTTGTATTTGACTAATGTAGAACAGACATTTAATGGGTACCACAAAGTTTTGCTTGTGATTTCACTCTTTGTGGTCTACTAAAGAGTCCTCCTGAGTGTTATTATTCATGTCCCTACAGATCCAATTCGAATTCCTCTGGAGCATTCCAGAGATGGAGCGCTAGCACTTGAAGCCTATTCGAATTGGATTACTTCAGCACAGCCCAACAGAGTCGCTCTGACCAATTTATGGTCTGTATGTTTTGGCTTGTACTGTGAGCTGAACCACACCGTTAACTTGAGCAATCCACAGAAGACCTCTCTTTGCTGAATTCCTGTGAGAAATCCAAAAGGAATGCCGCAGAGATGGCACAGCCAACTAATTTCATGAAAACTCTATTTGTTTACTTATTTAACAGCCAATATTGCTAAATTGTTAATGTATGTGCTGTAATTAAACTGCCGTTATGTCTTATCCCAAAGCGTTAAATCATAATCATTTTTCAGGGACTTGCCTCAAACCCGTATGTTCATTCATTGATTCATTGGTTCATTCATGAGGCGTACGCTTAGCAATCTGTTCATTCATTTCATTTGTGTTGCCAGCAGGAAAACAAAGTTGGAAAGATGAAAGGGATTAAAACCCAACATTATTACTTTCCCCAGGAACTAAAGCGACATAGCAGCATATTACCACGGGCTATGATGAGTGGACCACCAGAGTAGTGACAACTCGTGTAGTAGCCTCCGGGATGAGAGGTTTTACCTATTACACAAGCAATTTCAATGTTTTCTAACTTGTTGCCAAGACAGTGGGTGTGCTGTTGGTTTTTTTTTTTCTGCCCATTCTTTTTCTTGCCTGGCTCTCTGAAATTTTACATTGGTTTAAAAATAAAAAAGAGAGGGGGAAGAGGGTGGATGTGGTGGGGGGGGGGGGGTGTAAAGGAATCCTGGACTTTTGTGCTCTCTATGAACTGCGAGCGAGCTAATGAATTGTTTCAGCCACTCGGCACTGCATTCACAGATATCCCCCAAAGATTACACACACAAATCACTTGCACAATAGAGGCTGCAAGGAGGGCCTGGGCATCCCAGAGGAGCCTGGCCCCAAATACAAGTGCCTATAACCAAGACGGGGTTGGTGAAAAGGTGGGTGTTGGGGGGGGGGGGGTTTGCTTGAAGTCAAATGTTTTATAATCGTTTGTAATGCAGTAGTCAAGGAGAGGGGAGGTAAGAAAAAAAAGCAAGGGGGCAAGAGGGCATGGGGTAACTGGCCCCCATATGGAGAGAGACTGAGATGGAGAAAGGCAGAGAGAAAAAGGAGAGAGAGAGGGGGACATGGGGAGGCCCGGCTTTAGCTTTTTGCAGCCCAGCCCAATCTAAAAAAGGGACATAATTAACTTCTGGATTCTTTGTGTACCCCATCTGACTTGCAGGGAGGAGATGAAAGGGGCTTGCTAAGCCTTGCATTCCACCCCAATTATAAGAAAAATGGAAAGCTCTATGTCTCCTACACGACCAACCAAGAGCGCTGGGCTATCGGACCACACGACCACATTCTTCGTGTAGTCGAGTACACTGTTTCCAGGTAATGAGAAACCAGTCAAAACCTGACCAAGCACCTTCCTCTTATTCAGATATTGTCAAAACGCTATGATAATCCAAAAGGCAAAACAAAAAAGGGAAGAAAAAAATCTGTTAGGGACAAAACTCTGCCCTACCCCAATGTTAATTTGTGGTTACGGCCTTGGATCAAACACTTTACACATGGACGTGTATGTGTAATGTTTGTTTTCTATGCGGTTTTGGATAAGTCGAGAAGCCGAGCTCCTCATGAAATGCTTTCACTGACAGTGATGAATGTTTTATAGAGATATGTAATCACAACATATAATTATCTTGAAGGCTGACATCCATTCCAATTGTGTTCAGCTCCCCAGCTGTGATGCAAAACACCCAGCAAAACCCGCAAAAAGTGTACTTTTTTGTAAATTAGCCTTTCAAATGCTAAACTAACCAGAGTCATCTCATTTAAACTGAATGGTTTTTTTTGTGAGTAATCCCTTGTAATTTTTAAACTATTACATTTATTTTGTATTTAAATAGTTTTCGATTGTCTACACTCAGATAGAGTGCCTGTGACCCCTACAAGGTTTTGTTTTTTTGCAGTTCAGAAAATGTATGGCTTTGATGGATTTAGATTTATATATGAATGTTTTAATATTTGGTTTTAGGAAAAACCCAAACCAGGTGGACACAAGGACCACTCGGGTTTTAATGGAAGTAGCTGAGCTTCACCGAAAGCATCTGGGAGGACAGCTCCTGTTTGGCCCTGATGGGCTTCTGCACATCTTTTTAGGTGATGGCATGATCACTTTGGACGATATGGAGGAGATGGATGGTCTGAGGTAAGTATTGAATCTTATAGCTGCAATAAATCAGGCACTCTTTATGAGTCAAGCTATGTAATAATGATATCAGCATAATTTGGAGTGTTTTTCTGCCTTAGTGATTTCACAGGATCTGTCCTTCGGGTGGATGTGGACACAGATTGCTGTAGTACTCCTTACTCTATACCCAAAAACAACCCCTATTTCAACAGCACAAATCAGCCCCCTGAAATCTTTGCCCATGGACTGCATGACCCAGGGAGGTAAGGTCAAACATTTTACTGAATTGATTGTGAAATTGTTAGGGAAAGCTATTCTATGAATTTATTTAATTATATGTTGGCACATGGATTGTGGGAATTTGCACCTGTACATCAGTGATGTTGAGCGATGGGGTCTGGCTTCAAGTCGTCATTCCAGGTCATTGGGGTTCAGGGCTGGGTTTTGTGCAGGCTAGTCAAGTTCTTCTGCACCAGATGCAGTAAATCACTTCTTTATGGACCTCACTTTGGAAAAGCGCCCACCCAAACTGTTACCATGAAGGTGGAAGCACACAGTTTCTCAAGAATGTAATTAAGCATTAAGATTTGTCTGGAATTAAGGGGTTGTGGCCAATCTTGCCTGTTAGAATTAGAACTGCATGCCAACACATATACTGTATAATTAAATAAAGTGTCATATAACAAATAGCAGTGTGGTTTTAACTGCTGCTGTCTTGCAAAATGCATTAAAATGGTATTTTGTGCTCTAGGTGTGCGGCGGATAAGCACCGCATGGACACCAATGGGAGTCTGCTGATCCTGTGCACAGATACTGTTGGCAAAAATACGACAACAGGCAGGATCCTACAGGTCATCAAAGGGAAAGACTACGGTATGTCTGTTAGAAGTGGCTGGTTTCTAAAAACATGATGGATTACTGTACAAGCAGAAAGGCTTTTCAACAAGCCAAATAGTTCCAACCAGGCAACCACTCAAGAAGTTCCTGTATTGTATTTCACAAAATATTTAATTCTCCCTCTATGTACTGGTTATGAAATAACGTTAAGTTTTATGCTGAGAACAGAATGTCTTCAATGGAATGGGGGTACGTTCCAAAAAAATTATTTAACACTTTCCGTAGAAACCGATCAACGCTTTATTCAGGAATACCATTACAACACTCTCGTTTCTCGTTTAATGTGAGAACACACTTTAAATATAAAATGCTTCTTTTAATCCCTAGGGACTTGAAAGCATATGTACAACTATTTAATTTATCGCTGTCGAAGAGCGTTTATATGGTCATTTAGTACATTGTTGAAACACAAAACGACCAGCATGGCAGTCCATCTCTCAATCGTGCTGACTAAGACCCTTAAATCAATACCAGAAGTGAATATATATTATTTCCTATGACCAAAGTAATGGATTGGCTTTCTCATATTCCTCCTTACACATTGGCAGCGAACAAATGTGGCTCTCTCCCAGCCAATGCATTTAAACCCCAAAAAGATTGTCTTGCAAGTGTGCCAAATTAGCCCAAACTCCAAGCCATTTACGATGTTAAACCATCACCATGGTGAATGACTTACTTCGTTGAATCACATTTTATTGTTTTACGGGGCTCTGACTGTAAGGTTATAATACTGGCCATTCCCTAAACTGCTGTAATCTTTGTAGCCATACAAACTTAAACAAATATACACAAACACTCAATAGTAATTGTAGGATTACCTCATCTTTTCCTCTCGCGTCGTTTTCCTAATCTATTGGAGCTATAATGTGAACTTAACAGTGCTTAATAAGGACATTTAGTGAAATGAACATAGCCCTCCATATCAAGTTTACATAGTGTTTTTATAACCGTCTGGGGAATAGCTAATTAAAACCAGCCTTTGTGAAGTGCTAATGGTCTCTTGACAGATTGTGGTAAACATGGATATCCCTTACACAAACAAAGAAAACTGTTATTATGGGGATAAATCAACTTTGCAACACATGTAGGATGGTGATTGAAAACATCGAGATTGGAAAAAAAAGTGTAAAATTTAGATATCTAAACAATGCAGATGATTTCTGTTAATTCATTTGAATTTTTAAGCTCAAATAACCCCTATCTCATACAAATAACTTGTCGACTTGTTACCTTGCTCTGCCTCTCTTTCTTGATGGTGAGTTGTGTCTGCCCACAGAAAATGAGCCATCTATGTTTGATTTGGGGTCAAATGAAGGTGCCGTCCCAGTTGGTGGATTCATCTACCGCGGATGTCAGTCAAGAAGGCTTTATGGAAGTTATGTATTTGGAGACAAAAATGGGTATGTTGTGTTACTATATGATGTACTCAAAGCTGCACTTGTACAGTCAGAGAAACTGAATAGTTATGCTTCCAGAAATTGAACTTCCATTTTCATATTGCTCTTCTTTGGGTTTTGGTGGTAATTGTTAAACTGCGAATGGAAACTGCCATCTTTCCTGTGTTTTTGACACACCCGCCACATACCCCAATGAAGAAAAAGAGCTTTTTCAGCGTAAATTGATAGCAGTTTTCCTGCCAGGTCAATGGGCCGCTGGTATATATTTTTCACACTTTACGCAGGTTTATAATTCATCCTCACTATCAGCCTGCCTTTTTTGTCAACAGTGAGAGATAAACTGTAGGAAGTAAATTGTTCCTGGAAATCCAAAGCAGTAAATTATGTTTTGTAAAAAAATAAAGACGTACGTTCAAGTCTGCATAGTAATGACATTGTTAACCCCTGACTTTATGATCGTTACAGGAACTTCAGAATTCTGCAGAGGCCTTCAGAAGACAGGTCGTGGCAAGAGAAGCCTCTTTGTCTCGGTACTAGCAGCTCCTGTGGTTCCTCGCTGGCCGGCCACATCCTGGGGTTTGGCGAAGATGAATTAGGTCAGTGAGCTCTCTAAAAGCTTGATGTGTGTTCGTTTCACCGCACATTTTGTCTCTTTCTGTCATAACCTTTATTCATGGTTCTGTCAGCTTAAAACTCTATTATGCAGAAGATACTTTGTTTTTATATTTTTTTAATTTAAAGAAATTAAAACTCGAAGGATGCATTAAATTGATCAAAAGGGACAATAAAGACAAAAAATACGTTTCACATAAATGCCGTTCTTTTAAATGTTCTAGTCATCATAGAATCCTGAAAAAAATTATCTCGTGTTATTAGTATTGATTATAACAAGAAGAATGATTTCTGGAGGAGGAGCGTGCACAGATAATTAACACAGCTGGCTCCGTGTTTCTTGATTACATCATTATCCAACCAGAACAAGGGAAGCCCCCTATAAAATCAAACAAGCACCTTACCTCGATATTTCATTCATAGCATCCCTTCACCACCCCAAACTCCGCTCTACTTCAACTATTCTCTCGCGGTCAAGGGTGTAAAACCCCGGGCTCTGGAGTCCCGCCGAGCTCTGAGCCCTCTCCCTGGACAGCACGCCAAATACGCATACCTTTTACTATGATAAATTATAAGTAAGTCCGAACTCATTAAATGTTGTTTTGGGAGTCTCATGCAATAGCTTTAAATGCATGCAAAGTGAAAATACGCTTTTGTTTTCTCAAAATATGCATTTATTATCACCTCATTTTCCAGTGATTCTCAAATGATAGATTCAAAGCAGTTCTAAGATTCAGTCTCACTAAACCCCCTGCTGCTATTGAGGTGGGATATGGGTTAGGTTAGGGACAGGTTTGGTCGTATGGGTAAGTTTAAGCGTGGGTTAAGGTGTGAGGGATGGTTCAACAGTTTAATTATAAATATAATTGCAGACATTAATTACAGACATAAGAGGCTTCTGAACATTTGAGCAGAAGTGTAACTACAGGCATTTCTCAAAAGAACTAATGCAAAAGAACAAAAACAAACAAACAAAGGACTTCTTTAGTTTAGACAAGGTCTAATGAAGTGATCATTTTACATTAGAATGTGTATACCGTCGTCATAGGAAGGAGAAAAAAAAAACTGGCTCCTGAATCCAAGATTCATCTGAATGATACAGAACAGAAAGAAAACCAATCCCTTGTCCTACCTCCCATTTTCAAAAATCTTTCCTCCAAGGACCGTTTGGCTATGACACAGTACTCCTTTAGTTTCCTGACAGATTACTTCCTCTTTTTTGCTGCTAACAGACGGTACAATTGGAAATCAAAGGTCAGCGCAATCCGTCAGCATATAGGGTTTACATGCGCAATCTCCTCCATTTCCTTAGTTGTTCTTTCAACATTGATAACAACTGATTTCTGGCTTACTGGAATAGTAATGGGGGTCATTTTTATGTGAACATGACGCCAGCGCCTCGCCAAAGAAAAGTTATGCCCACTCACTGCTGTTAGGCTGTACTCTCTGCCACCATGTAATATCCCCACAGCTCAGTGCATCACAGGGAACATAAACTCTCGAATCCAAACACCAGGTCAAGTGTGACAGAGAATAAATCTCATGCTTTGCCAAGAGTGGGCCTCTGTGAGGGAGAGATAGCATTTGTTGCTGATTTGTAAGAGGGATTCAGTGGAAGGCTGTACTGGAGACCCACATGGCAGTCTCTTGACACATGTTTACAATCTGTGCACAGTGCTGCAAGCTTGCTCCTCATTAAATTACTTGCATGACGATTTAATGAGCCCCTCTCGAAACCCTCTCATGCACCAGTGTCAAGTGCAATGAGTAGGAAGGAAGGAAGGTGAGAGAAGACAAATGAGATCCCTGAAAGACCTACATGTTTTCTATCTCCGCAGGTGAGGTCTACATCCTCGCTTCCAGCAAAAGCACGGCAATACAGTCTCACAACGGAAAACTCTACAAGTTGGTGGACCCTAAAAGGTGCGTTGAATACACAGAGCAGCATATTGTATACAACAGAGTTTATGCAACAGTCTCTGTTTTTCCGTTTTCATTGCTCGCATGTGAAATATGTGATGTTACTGCTGAGCAATGCTAATATTGAAACTCGCGTAATTAATTCCATTTTTATTCCGCTTTACAAAACATCCCCCGGTATTCTTCTTACGTGCTATGGTTTGAACATCTGCGTGGTTAGTTCATACCAAGAGAGAAGCTTATTTTGAAGAATTTGTTCATGCAATGGGGTCCAGAACAACATTCACTGACTTTCGTTGTGTGGACGAAAACACTAAGACGTTTTACAATATATCTTTCTTTTGTGTTGGTGAGTTAATGATGACAGAATGTTAATTTGCGGGTGAATTATCCCGCTAAAGCACTACTCATTTTCGCTCACAGACACGCACAAGGACTCTAGCTTCCCTTAAACAAATCATCACACAACTGCCAGTCTTAGCCAACACAAACCCCCACCATAATTGGAGGGTAAGCATACCGTTTCCAAATGTTAGTGTAACGTGTTTCTAACACCAACACAGTCAAGGTGGCTCGGACACAGCGCTGGTTAACTAGCAAGCCTGTGTGGTCGTCGGTTGGGTGTTTTTCTTGCTTTGACAGGACTTACGCACCTGTCTTCAACAGAGGGAATGTTTTTCCTTGAGTACGTTTACATGCTGGTGAATCTGCGGCCGAACAAAATTTATTCAATTGATACACATGTGCACAAGTTCACGGAGAGATTCAGCACATGTGAATGGAGTTGGTTAAAGGATTTAATCATTTCTGTGTGCTATTGAGCTTTTTTTCAATATGGCGTAACTTAACCCATGTGTTTTACACCACTAAAAGCCACTTTTACGATAAATCTTGAAAATATGTCGTTCTCACCAAGCCAAGTACATATGAAAGGCATACCATCTATTAGAAATGAGCGTATGAATTCCTATGTAACAACTGCCAAAAGTGTTTGCATTTTTAATAGATCAAATATATCATTTCAAGAAAAAAGGGACATTACAATAGGCACAGGCAGATCTGTCAAGTTTCTAATTCAAACCAATCCCTCATGAAACTTGTTTTTGTGCTTTCTGCGCCATTCAACGTCCTTTTACTGGACCTTTTTACACTATGAGAGCTATATAAATTACCCCCAATTATCAGGTGAAATGATTTGAAACTTTATTATTTACATGCAAAATCATTTAGATCCTAAACCGTGTTGCATTCAATTTCACATTTTAATAAATCTATCTTGCAGTAGTATCAACTCTTAGTTATCATTAGTCATTTAGCTGTAATGAGGAATTGTAATTGTAAAATAAAATCATTTATATAATATGCATCCTTATTCAAGTGAGGACTGAAGGGTGTGAAAATGAAAACTACGAGCATTCCAGGGAAAAGTACAAAATAAGTGATTATCTGATTGGTTCAATTATTTGGATAAGGAAGCCACCCAGACACTGGCTAGGTTGTTCCACAAAACTCTCCATTGAAACAAGAAGCAGAAAGGCTTGTGATGACTTTGAAAAGCTACAAAGTTCAATTTGTAAGAATTACATAGAGGTGCACCAGTCAATTATAAGATAAGAGTTCTTTGTAACACTGATAGGTATAGGGGACCTCTAGGCGGCACATCTGAAGTTTGCCTTAGTAGTGGCCCTGTTGCAGTTATGCTCCAGATAAGGCCTAGATTCAAAGCAATATGTGTGGTGCAAATCTAACACTGCCCACATCTTAGTGTACGCTGTACCTATGTTGGTAAACGCTTCATGGGGGCTGCGTTTCATCAGCAGGAAATGGCTATCTTGTCAGAATAAAAAAGAATATTTATCAACACTATTTTGAGAAATTCCAGTAACAAAATTGTCAGTGCCCTAGTCAAAGTCTGATCTCAATTCAAACATTTTTTCAGTCCATACCGAAACCTGGAGCAACTCTGTCTGAGAAAATCAGGTAGTATCACATTTAATAACTACATGGACATTCTCATTACTGTAACATGAGACTTTTAAAAACACAAATATGTATTGAATCAGTATGCAAACTGCAGATATCACAGAAACCAATATTTGCATGTAGGGTTTCAAACGATTGAGAGAAAATTGCTTGAAGCTCTGAATATTTTTGTGAGGCCATGTATACCCAGGTGACGACAGTGCCACCCAAGTCTAATGCTATTAATTACCACAGATGTTTCCATGAGTCTCCTAAACAAGGCCTCTCAAACTTACTTTATTTATGTTTTCTGGCATCGCCGCATTTTTCCAAAGAACAATTCTTTCCACCATTGATTGGAGTTGTTTAGTCTGTTGGACCTGTGGTGTTGGGTTCACTGTTTTATATATCATGTCACTTTTTGTGATCTAGTTACCAAATAAAAGAGGTGATATTACATTTCTGAGTGACTAGCACTGTCAATTGGGGTGGTCCAACATTTACATTTCTCGTATCTACATTTACATCTTTTCTACACCTTTTAACCTTTGCGTTCTGGCTAGGGCTGGGGGCTTCAAAATACCTACTTTGTGTCTGGAATATGATCTGCCACGTTGCGTTTTTGGGTTGTGAAACTGTGGGGTAGGGCAGAAAGCATAAAATATATCATAGAATATCATATCAAATGAAAGTCAAATGTTTGAGACGTTGCAGTAAACCTCACCGGGATGACTGCACCCATCTGAGTTTGTTTTGCAGTCTGTTAATGTAGAATAATAAATAAGCCACCGCACACTGAAATGTACACGTATCGATGTCCTATGTGGACAAGAGAGAGACTGTAGGATTGTTTATAGGCTGGCGAATAACTGAGAAGATGCCAGTAAGTGAACTATTTATAATTTGTTTTTTTCTGTAATATTAAATACAAACTGACGCACATCCTCAGTTTTATTCCGTTTTTTTTTTTTACTGGTCCAGTATATGCAGTGTTCAAATGTTTGTTATCTTAGTAGGCATTTGTAAGCAAATTTTAGCCCAGTAAACAGATTTTACCCAATGTAAGCTACCAAAAATAAGAACTTCATAGTCTGTTCTGACAGCTAAACGACAACATCTCCACATTTCAGTAGAAACCAAGGAATCGATGAAGAACACATCTCGTTGTTTCTTCACCAAAATAGATGTTGAGTTTTGTTTGAGTGTTACTTTAGTGACTTCTGAAATTACCTTTATTCGTTGTATAACCACAGACCTGAGGATGTCATAAAGAAAACAAATATAAGTGTACCTCCCATGACATTGGATTTTGTTGTCTGTATGTGTCAAATAGGTTCTGTAGCAATATGTAAGAAATTCCTCTAGGCTTAAGTGTGTGTGTCAAGAGCAGGATATGCAAACACTTTAAAAAGTGCTCACATTCTCCTGGTCCCCATCTCTCACAAGTCTCCTTTATTTCATGCTCTCTCCTAAATCTCTCCTGCTCACAACCGTGTTCCTCCCCTTGACAAAGACCCTTAGGGGTGGTACTGAATGGCCTACAGCTACAATACACAGTAAATTTTTTGATACAATGTAACCACAAAGAGGTACTAACAAAAGAGAGAGATGACAAAAAGGACAGAGGAGTCACACAGAGTGCCTTGATGAAGGCTTTTTATGCTGTGTTCGTTGAACACCCCTCAGCCCATCACTCCTCTACCCGTGCACTTGCTTTCATCAAATAACTCAACCTGTTGGCTTTGATAGTAAGAAACAGTTAAGCCAAGAGATATTAAACTGTCTCCTGAAGAAAAGCTCAGTTACTGGAGTCACTACCCATTTTGCAGTTCCACAGAAAGTTCCACAGAATTGGACCACCCATCATTCACCCATCCCATTTATGAAATATTTCGGCTTAATAATTATGTTTTTGACTACCAGTAAGTGTCTAGTACTGTTTAACACATTTAAATCGATTCCACGTAATTCCAAAACTTCAAAGCACTAAAAAAAAATTATTTAAATTTCCCAATTCCAGTATAGATGATTTCTGCCTAGGTAGATAGTGTAGAACATCGACTGGGATCAAGATCATGGCTGGTATATTGTGCCAAACAGTCCTTGGATGGACAAAAAGACAAGTTGTGCAGCTGATGTGTTCAACCTCCCATTCAAGCTACAGGACAGTCTTAAACTAATAAGCTGGGGCGTACTTTTAATTTATCAGTCTGTGTTTTATGCAAGTGGCCTCACAGAGCTGATACATTCCCACAGTGCCTGTTGACCCAGCTGTCTTTGTCAAGTGCCACGGGAGCAGGTGTTGTTTTCACGGCCACCCTGCCAGTAATACAAACTGTTTAGTAGCGCCGCTGACCCCGACGTCATTAACAGTGTTAGTCCAATCCTCTGGGGAGCGCCTCTTTCTCTCCTTTCCCTCCCGCCCTCTATTTCTTTTTCACTATCCATCTCTATTTCTCTTTCTTCCTCATCTTTTCTGTCTCTCTCTGTTTTTTAACAACATAACAGCCTGTCACAACAACACACACACACAAAAAACAAAGTGTGGATGAGAGACAAGGGAGACCTGATATGGGTGCTGAAAGTGGTTGAGGGGAGCATGGGAACTGCACCCCCGATAGACCCCCCAGCACATCCTGCCACAATTCCCTTGTTACCACCCTATTCCTGCCATCAGTCACTGAAGCTGTCAGTGGTACTCAGAGGTCCAGCATCCCACTCGCTCACAAAGACACTGCCAAGGCTGGTTCATACAATGCTGACAAGCACCGACATCCAACGATCGTCAGTCGGTTTGTTAAACCTGATGACATCTGTTTTTACCAAATTAACATTAGTTGGTCTCATTTTTTAACAAATTCCAACAAACACTGACATTATGAGACTTAATTGCAAACCCTTGTCATAACTGACAGGTAAGCATCCCTGTCAGCTCTACTGAAACAGAGCTCGCCTCCCCTGAGCCCATTGAGTTTTAACAGACTCCATAATGCATGCTGTGGGTTTGGTTAGGGGTAATTGAGAATTAATGGGGGAAAGTCATGAGAGAGGGGGCAGTGCTTTGCAATATGAGTGGTTATGACTGGTTATGATTGGTTCAATCCTGCCTCTTGTGTGTGTACGTGCATTATAATGGTGTTAATGGGAAGACTAATAAAAAACTAAAATGTATCACCGCTTTATTAAAATCAAACTTCATATGGCTTGAAAACAAGATCTGTCGGGGGTTTCTTAGTGAGCAATCAGCTTATTGAAATTAAAGGTCATCTTTAAAGATCTCTGCATCTGTGACTAGTGCTTATCAAGCTCAGATGATAATCCAAAAATAAGCTTATTATTAACACTTTCCCCACCAGCGTTTTTTTTTTTTTAAGTTGCCAGTCACCGCCAGCATTTTTGTTGATTTTCACCTAAATTTGACTGCCTTCAGAATATTTTCTGCTATGTGAACATGTTATATATCAAAATAAAGAACCAAGCCTTTGCATTCAAACAAAAATCTATTTTATGCTATCTTTATGTGTTCATGTTTTATCATCACTTGAATGCAGATAGGTTTCATCAAAAATACATTTTGGACAAAAAAAACTGAGAAAAAGGCATTTTTATCAAAGTAGTGCATTTTTATCAGATTACTGCATTTTCAAGCAAAATACGTTTAGATATCATATTCTTTCACCTGTAAATAATTATATTAAACAAAACAAACAGACACACGCACAAACACACTCACGTTTATGCACACACACACACATACATTTAGGCTACATACATACATATGTACCTATATATACTGTACACACATACTCTATTTATATCACGCATACACACACAGATACACATTCATATTCACATCGCCGGGTTATAGATCTATCCACAACATAACTAGAGATGTTTCTGTGTCTGTAAAGGCATCATTTGACTTTGCTTTCTCATTTCAGACCACCACTGCACACCACTGAGATACTACAGATTTATTTATTCCATATTTTATATATCATCAAGTAGTGAAAGACATGCATCAAAGTGAAAAAATTAAAAAAGCAGTGTTGAGACTTGGTTTGGTCCATCTGAAGTTACTGGATAATCCAACTAATATACAACAAATGACAAGAAATTATGATTTAAAAAAAGACGCAAATCAATAAAAGACAGATGCAAATACTATTTGTTTACAATAAAACCAATGATATGTATTTAGAAAATTAGAAGCTAACTGGATGCAGTTAATTTTGCCTGTAGTCCAGTAGAGATGGCAACTTAAGCATTGAAATTTGTTAGTAATGTGTTAGCTGTTAGCAAAATTGCTTGTGCACAAAAGCCGAGCTTAAAATTTAATACTTGCCTACTTACTAGTCTCTGCATTTAAACTTAAGTATTTTAGCGTAGGTAAAATGACACACTTCAGCTTTAAACGCTCAGATTCCACCTCCATTCTTACCACAACTCTCATCGTTAAGTGCAGAATCATTGGCCACCTAACTTTCCCATACGCCACCTCTAGTGAGATACACAGGATGTGAACTCACCAAGAGCTCTCCAGCCTGTTTCCCATACAGTTACTGCTTCACTGGAGTCCAATTACAGTGTGTTTGTGTGTGTGCTGGCCTGTTGGGTATGTCAACAGCCCTGCTGCTCACTAATAGACAGCCTTGAAGAGATTTGCCTGGCTCATTAAGCAGTGTGTTTAGCTGAGTGAGGCATAAGAATGTTTGGAGAGCTGAACTTCAGGACAGGTTCATCACAAACCACTTAGTTTGACACTGAGTTTTTGCATTTGAAATCCATTACGCACAAAAGCATTATTGTGAATTTTTATGTGTTTTTGCAGGAATTATGCACAAACATCCCACATACTTGAATGTAGGTGTGGTGTAATGTAAGGGTGTAGGTGAGATTAAGTAATTCACAAACATGAACTAATGACATGAAATTCAGTCTTTCTGTCTATATTCATATAAAAGGTACCTTTTTCACATTGACAGAACTTTTCCAATAGATGGACTACCAATTGAAACCTAAATAAATGTGTTGCTTATAAGATCATTAAGTTGTGGTTTAACTTATTAACAAACACTAATTTCACAGTGCAATGATTTGTCAGTTTAAAAAAAAAGTGTTGTTTTTATACTATAAATATGTTAATTAAATATTTACTTTACCAGGGGGCTGTTTCATTAAACAAGTTTACCAAATAATCCAGATTTATTTCAGTTAGTCTGACCTTTTGCCTGTTGATTTGGTTCAAAGTAAGACTAACTGAAATAAGCCTGGCTTATTTGGTAAACTTGTTTTATGAAACAGGCCCCTGTTTAAGTAATTGCCTTTGATTTATTTTGTATAATGTGTCTGTAAAACAACAGTATATAAAAAATATCATCATATGATTCAATCACACAAATCTACTGTAAGTAAATAAAATACAATATTTTGGAGGTGACAGTTGAGAAAGTCTCTGTTCAATCTAATATTTCAGAAAAATTTAAAACATCTTTAAAATCGGTATGTTACTGATATAATTATGCATCTTTATCTTTACGAAAGTGTCCACTCCATTGCTGCATCTCATTTCGAAGGCTGCATTGTTTTTGTTCAATCTCAGAAAAAGAAACCCAAATATTGCAAATAAATAAATTACAGTATTTTTAACCTCACAAGGAATAACAGACAGTTTTATTATGGTTACTTTTCATAAATAAGACATCCTTGATAACTCATGCAGCCTACAAATGCGACCTCGAGAGGACGCAGCTCATATTTCAAAAGTTAGCGTGACCATCCCATGATAAAACAACTCTTTGTCTCTAAACAAGTTTTCCAAATGTAAGCTTGTTTATGAAATACTTCCCTGATTAATACACGTTTGCATGCTTGGCAAGTGTTTAGTTTGTGATCTGCAAGGGAAACTATGTCCGAGTGTAGGGTGAGAAAATCGGCCCTTTAGTTGACCATCAATGCTCTGTGACTCATGCAGGCCACAGGTCCCTAAGGAGTGCAGACGGCCAGTAGAAGATCCAGAGATGCTAAGCACTGCTTGCTCCCGTGAATGCAAAAACGGCCACTGTACACCAACCGGCAAGTGCTGCTGCAGTTCTGGCTGGGATGGCCCCTTCTGCTTACGAGGTACAGAGCTAATCAGAGCACTTTATCCGTGTCAGAGTTGGTCAAGTTTCCAACCTTTGTTAACGGCTTCTATATTTGTCATTCGCAGCCAAGTGTGAACCGGCCTGTCGCAATGGTGGGGTTTGCGTGGAGCCCAACAAGTGTCTCTGCAAGGAAGGTTTCTCTGGCAGCCAGTGCGAGAAAGGAGAACGAGGGACACGAGGGGACGGCGAGAAAGACAGCATCCTGGAGCACATCATTGACATGACGTCTTACCTGCTGGACCTCACCAGTTATATTGTATAAAAAGCAGGGCGAGATGATAACGCGCTCTTCACCGGTTGGCAGACTAAACGTTAAGGAGGCCTTTCAAGAGTTGGCCTTCAGGACACCACCCCCAATCTCCAACTGCCCCTCACCTGATCCTCCTCTCCCACCACTGTTTCATGAGCCACAGGCTTTGATCTCCATGCTCCCCTACACCATCTGCACTCCCACCCCTATGGACAAATACACACGGAAAACAATAACAGGGTGGCCAATGGATCCTAGAGGCACATAGCTGAAGGGGTCACATGTTGGAGGTCCCACGCAGGGCTCCACAGTTTTACTGCTGGTATGGGTATGTAAAGTCTGGTCCGCTTTAAAAGTCAAGTGTCCCTGCAGGTGGACTCGCAAAGCACTGGAAGCCCCACATGAGACCAACTTGATGTTCGGTCCAATCCCAACATGGGTTTGTACTACAGGACTAATTGGGATTTTAGGGAGTCAAGAATTGCATCACTCATTTAGGAAAGTCAGATGGACAGTCTACCAAACTGAACTGCACCAATAAGAAAATCACTGCCATGGATTCACAAGTTGTTTCGAAGAACGGAGGGGAAGTAGCTGTCAGTACAGCCACAAAAGCATACAACAGACTTATCCAGTGGGTCTGTGTATAACTGGAGAATCATTATGATGGGACTAGATGCCAGTTTACATGCAGTTTAGAAACGGATCTGCTCAAACGTCATCCATATAATTGTTGAAACGCTCAATGAGGATCCAGCAGAGTCAAACTGAATATTGGTTGTATCCCACTGATGTTTCATTTCGATGAAAACGTCAAGTGAAATGTAAATCTATAAGAATGTTTGGACAGTCACTTTGATTACGTTAATTTAATACATTAGTTGGTTAAGAGGTAACTGCTCTGGTTAAAGTTGCAGTATCAGCTATATTATTTTCCTATAGTTGTTCATGACCATGCACGCTGCTTTCATTGCAAATTGTATATCTTATCATATTTTAAAATGTTCATGTATCTTCTTTCTGTGTGATATCGAGTACAGAAGCTTGTTTTTTCTTCATATGGAAAACCCTCGTAAGGTGATTTTAGCAAATACTACAATCTTTTCACAGATTGTTTGACTCACAGTGGGACAGTTAATTTTTAATGTTCTCCATATTTGTTTTCTGAAACACTAAACCATGTTCAGTTTTGTCATATACAAAAGGGAACAAGACTGGTGACTGGTGTACATTTCATATAGTACAGATACATGCTACTTAGATTTGCCATTGTTTTAATAGATGAGGGTTTATTTTTTTAAGGAATAATATATGGGAGAGGAGCAGTTTTGCATTAAGCCTGTAAATTCATTTTATGTATTTTACTAGATACTTACACAGTTCTGTTGATGATACAACATCTATAAAAGTCTAATTTAAAGCTATAACGTTGTTCTGTTACTAAGAGTGCTTTGACAGAAAAAAAAATGTAAACATAGATTTTCCTTCTGAATATTTTATGTTTCTCTAAAACAGCGTTCAAGCTATAATTTTAGAGCCAGTTTTATTTTCTCCCGACCTGCTCATGGATGACCAGAAGAGGATATAAAATATAGTCTATGATGTCATCAAGACCCCATAGTATCAAAAATTGATGCATTATAGAGAAAATCGTTGTTGGTTGAGCCCTATCCAGTAGATGAATTAGCAAAATGCACTCAAATAGAAATTTCCCCATACTTCATTATAGTCCCTCATCACATATATATTTTTTTCTTGGAATAAAATAGGACCACATTCTGTTCAACTTTAGACTGTTCAAATTTGTCTTCAGTGAGGTCATAACTATTACCCAGCTTTCATTGAGCCTGTTTTTGATGTGATTCTTGTCATTGAAAGGTTACAGTCCCCTCTGAGATTGACAGGTGTATCATATATAATCACTTATTCCTCCCAAAGACAAGTGCATCAACAACAACCCCTACGTGTTTATGACTTTCTATTCAGTGCGTTTTAACATTCTTTTTTACTTGTAAAGAATCCATGCTGTAAATCTACTCTATAATTTTAGCACTTAATGTGAAACCTGCATTGGAGCTGCTGGGAAGGTGTCATGTGAATAGAGTAACCCTGATCCTTTTATTATTTAAGTAGTTACGCCTTAAAATTATTTAAGTTGTCTACAATGTTTTTACTGTTGTATGTGAAGAAATATGGTCATTTATTGTAAATAACTAGGTTTATCTTGGGTTCTTCTCAGAAATATCAATATGTTTATTAAAGTGTATAGCATGTTTGAGAACTTGAGAATGACTCCTTTACATTATTTTTCTCTAAAATTTGATCTGATATGTCATGTAACTCCCCATGGTGTTTTTCATAAATATTTTAGTACATGAATCTGGTAACACTTTAGAATAGTGAACACGAATTCACTATGATTCCTCAATAAATTCCTAACTTGGTTAAGTGTATTGGGTAGGATTAGGGATGTAGAATAAGGTAATGTAGAATAAGGCATTAATATGTGCTTAATTACCACTAATAAATGACTAATATTCTAGTAATATGCATGCTAATAAGCAACTAGTTCAGAGACCCTAAAAATGTTACCATGGATCTATATCATTTCAGCTTAAAGTGTCATAGATATAGTTTCACAAACATGCTTTTTTTCCCCCATTTAAACTAAGGAGGAATTAGAATATTTTGCAGTAAAAACAAGGTATAAAATTTTACATTAAATTTGTTTAGTGCTGGGTAGTGTTTAATTTTTTCCAGAGGTTGCCAAAGAAGTCAACATAACTCTTACCCCCAGTTTCACAGACAAGGCCTAAGCCTAGTCCAAGACTAAAATGTAAATCTTTGCTGTTTTAACTCAAATAAACTTGCACTGACTGATCTTGAATATATATATCAGTGCCTTTGTTTTGCCTCAAGATGCACCCCATTAATGTTTTCTTCTAAGCATATAAGTTTATAAAAGTTACTTAAATGTCCTAATTGAAGTATGACCTAATCCTGGTTTAGTGTAAGCGGAATGTGTGGAATGTCAATCACTTACAGTACAAGTCAATATGCATTTAATGTATTCAAATAAGGGTGTTATATGGAATGCCCACAAAAACAGCAAAAAAAAAGTTTGTTCTGAAAATGCCCGTTCAGTGCCGTCCTCTGCAAGTCTTTACTGGAAACAAACACAGCGTTGTAGGTTGATAGCATTATTAAATTCCATCTCCAAACATCAATCAGGTTGAGTGGTCGTTATAATAATGAATGAGGACCACCCACATCACCATAGTCACCCCAATGTATTTAGAGTAATGCAATACTAAGTTGTCTGTGCGTTGTTCAGAGCCAATCAAAATTGTGTTGGAGGAACAGGGCCGATAGCGGTGTATTTGAGTTTATATACTATCTGTGGCATGAATCATTACTTTTCATTTGGAATGGTTTTCTTTCTCTTCCCCAAAGGGCCTTTGCCTGGCTATATTTCATAAACAGTGTAACCCGGCACTCAGCATAAACATGACGAGTCTGTATACTAAATATATGCGAAACACTGATGGTTGGAAAACTCGCATATACACAGAATAAAGACTTATCGGGCAGATAATGGGTTTAGATAAGAGAATGACAAGAGATAGGGACGTGCTACTTTATCTATACTGGATATATGTATATCAGCGAACTTCTACAAACGCCATACTTAATCTATTAAACAGAACACCCACATCTACTTTTATCACACCCACGCTTTAGCAGAGTATTCTATTACCTCATATATTTATGGGACTGAGTCAGTGAGGACTACTGCTGAAGTGTGTGTGGTCATGACTGAGGAAGTCTGAGTCCCTCAGAGCCTCACTGATGAAGATATGTATCATATCGCACCCTCAAAATTAGAGCAAACATGCATCTGTGGTCTTTAAATCACCTCCTTAAAGTTCAAGCAAAATGAAAATTCTTTTATCAATCAGTCATGTCATTCCAAATGTATATGATTTGCTTTCTTTAGTGGAATACAAAAGTGGGTATTTAATGAATGTATCTGCTGTTGAGTGCAGTGAGTACAAAGGGGTCAGGACCAAAAAGCACATCATGTAATTCCTAAAACTTTAGAAGTGTAAATAAAGTAGTACCATCATGAACACAGCAAAATTTAAGTGGTCATTTTCTTTTAAATCAAGTCAAAGCCAAATCCAATATGGCAAAAACAGACCTTAGTCAGGGTAGTGTCATTTAATTTGACAGAACTGAAAATGAGGCTGTGAGGGACAGATGGCTTGTACTGTTGTTTAACACCACACTGATTGTTCAGCCGATGAAATGAACAAGTTGTAAGTTGTTGGAATGACTATCATCTTTTATACTTTTATACAAAGTGCTTTTAAACCAGGCTTGGGGAACGTTGATCCTAGAGGGCCGGTGTCCCTGCAGAGTTTTGCTTCAACCCTAATCAAACACACCTGAACCAGCTAATCAAGGTCTTCAGAATGCATTTAGGGTTTTTTTTTTTTTTTTTTTTTTGGGTGTTTCAGGGTTGGAGCTAAACTCTGCAGGAGAATGGCCCTCCACGTTCAACGTTCCCCACCCCTGTTTTAAACTAAGGATAACAAGGCGCAGACAGGTGCAGGGAATCAACTAATAATTAAACTAAACAAGGGCACAGTCCAAGGAACAAGGAAACAGTCCAATCCAAAGTCCAAAGTCCGATTTATTTACGCGAACCGGTTCTTTTCAGACATTTTGGCTCATTGAACCAGTTCAAAAAGCCTATTCATCGGTTCCTGATGTCATCAAGTAATGATGTTACTTCACATTTCTTTTCTAACAACTCAATGCCATGTTGTATCTAAACATTCAAATAAAGTCATTTGTGTCAACACATATTGAAACATTAAAATGAAAAGTTATTTTTGTGAACGCATATATGCTGATTATTCATATTAATGGTGTTTGTGGTCAGTTTAATTTGCGGATCCTGTATAATGGATAAGACTGACTAATATTGATTAGCCTACATCTTGGATAAGATTCCTAAAAGTTTACAGCACACATTACGACACTGATGCACAAATGCGAATATGTTCTACATGTCTACAGTATAAAGAAAGAATAAACCAGTCTTATAAACCTATATTTAAAATATGATCGGCATGCACAATGAATTATTGTAAAATGTATTTTAATCTCTTGACAGAAAGGTTTTTGCATGTTTCAATGAAATAACAGTATTTCATAACAGCAGGCTTGCACAGTATCGTTAAGTCACTCAACAGAATCTTCGGTAATCCTCTACAAACTTTGCCGTGGCTCATTCGGTTCTTGTTGAGTCCTCTGTAATCCTGGCCAACTTCGAGTCGTGCTACTTCATCTGTGCTTCTTGCGTTATCCAACCGGAACTAATGAAGTTCAATTCAGTTCGTTTGTGAAACGGCTCGACCGTTTACTTCCTGAAAACTGGCTCAAGAACCTAACATCTCTAGTCCAGAATCCTGACAGTTCTTGAGTGAATATGACGTTACTTCAGATGACCAAGTTACGATATTGCGAGATTTAAACCACTGGAGTTGTTTGGATTACTTTTAGGCAATTCTTGTGTTCTTTTTGAATCTTAAAGCTTTTGGAACCCATTGATTTTCAATAAATGGAAAAAAAAAAAAAACAGCTAAAAGATTCTACAAATATCTTGTCCACAGAAAAAAAGAGGTGACATGAGGGTAAGTAAATAAGAAATTGACAGATTTTGGTGAACTATCCCTATTAAATTAAGGAAACAAAACTGAAAGCAGCGCAAAAGGTAGTGTTATACCCCACACGTCAACAGGTCCATGCTGTCTTCCAGTCTTTACCTCTAGAAGAACTAATCTCTCTTTGTCAAGCACTCTAGCATATTGCATATGGCAGATTAGCTTAAAAGAGAAACTCTCTCCAAGGCCTTGGATCTTCAATCCTGACTCGCATCCATGAAATGATGCAATTATGGTTCCTACTGGGGCCCAATCTGTCATGTAAACACACACCCAGCCCCATCCAAGGGCAAGGACTGGAGATTGGCAGGAGGAGACAGGTAGATGTCAGGATGAGAGAATGATAGAAGGGGGATGGGTGTGGAGGACTTTGGCTCGCATGCCAATATGGTGTTTACGTGTGGTATTTTAGATGCAGGATGTGTATGCAAACATGGGTGAATGTGTGTGGCACTGCACTCGTGTGGTTGTGCAATGAGACACTTTGTCTTTTTTGTCCATCTTCCTGTACCGCGATCCTTAGCGGGGCTTAGTAAACAATTGGTATCAACAGAATGAGACCACCTAGGTAAAAGTTTCCATGTTGAGGCATTTTTTCAAACTGTGGCCGCAAATTTTCCCAAACACATTAAAACAAGCTATGCAAATGTTTTATGATAGTACTTGCGTAGCGTATTGTTATATTAACCTGAGCAAACGGTCATTCATCCTGGCAAACTCGCTGTGTTTTTGCGCTTCGGATCTGTGAGGCCCCTTGAGCTTACCTAACTAAAAAGTCAACAGGCTACATCAAAAGCCACAGTCCTGCTTTCTGCAGTATGATCAAAGGAGATGAATGGGCTTCGGCTTAAAGATGTGCACTAAAGACCTTGCAAGGTCATCTGTAAAAGTGGATAAAGAAAATTCTACTCACGTTTACATGAGTAGCCACCAGTGAAGTTATAAAAGGTCCCACTTTATATTAAGTGTCCCTAATACCTGTGTACTTCCATAGTAACTAGATGTGTATGTAGTATGTAAC
>JAUMHE010000042.1:6456202-6473716 GCA_032359235.1 Enteromius mattozi
TAGTTACAGAAATATTACAGCTGTAGATACTATGTAGCAATGTGTACTTACACTGTGGTTACATACCAGATACACATGTAGTTACTATGTAAGTACACAGGTATTAGGGACACTTAATATAAAGTGGGACCTAATAAAATGTTAAAAATGCCACTGAAAATATTGTAAACTCCATATTTTGAATTCTGTACATTTCCAATACTTCTATTAAGTGTACTTTAACTTAAAGGCACAGTTCACCTAAAACGTACAATTCTGCCATAATTTGCTCACACTCACTTTTTTTTGTCTGTGGAAAACAAAATATATTTATTTGAAGAATATTTTAAAAGTTTTTGCCCATACAATGGAAGTCAGTGGGGTCCAAAACAACACTCTACCCCACTGACTTTCATATATGTGTTCTGCAAAAGAAAGAAAAACAAACATGTTTGGGTTAGCTATCCCTAAGTGCATTCCAATCATGCATATTAGCCAGTATTTTATAATGTACTTTATATGTCAAAGCAGAATTTTTAGCAGCTAATACTGCAGTCTTCAGTGTTAAACAATCCTTCAGAAATCATTTTAATATGCTAGTTCACTGAAATATTTATTTTTATTAGCAATGTTGAAAAGTGTTGTGCTGCTTCATATTTTTGTGGAAACTGTAATGCGACTGAATTGAAAATTCATTTATTTATTTGGGAATTTTAAGTTATATGTTACTAATAACAGCAATAATTGCTTAACAATAATATTAACCCAAACTTTGAATTGTATATAGTGGATCTTAAACAACACAATAACGATTGTACTGAACCAACTCAAAAAAAAAGAAAGTCCACTTTAAATCCTCAGACTGGTCAATTTAGACATAGACAGGGTAGTCATATAATTGTTTTTTGTGTTATATTCCTTGCAATAGAACTTAATTAGCACAGTATGTGCGTATGACTCAAGCTCTCTGTGTTTACAATGGCTCTTTTGTGTATTAGTTGGTTAATGAGGCTAGGCATAGCTGGACCATGATGTGCGTGATGATTTCTTGTGTTGCTGTTGTCTGTGTAAGTTGCCTTACTGTCTGTCAACTCCCTGAGAATCTGGAGTTTACAAGCTGCATCGTGAATCTGAAGGGATAACAGTCAAAACTGACAGCCCACACACGCTCCTGATAAACATGTACTTGTGCATGCAGAGAAATACACAAACACACACATCCTTAATGGGAAACATCCTGATTTGACCGTGGTCTTGTCCACCCTGAACCAGATGTGCATGCCGAAAATAAATTAATCATCCTAACGTAACCTGCATCATTTAATATCATAAGAATCTAGCGTTTCTTGTATACTGAAATTGTGTGGTATGTGGTGAAAGGCAATGTACTCTGGGTTTCAAGGCTTTCAACAAGCTAGACGATGAAAAATATTTAGGCCTAAATTTAATATTTAGATATTTTAATAGCATATTCATACAACTGGATTACACAGTTTCAACATAAACTAATTAACTTCCATGTGATGCATATTTGTCAGTTATTCAGAAACAAAACAGATAAGTGTTTTAGTTTCTTTCTAGTGTTTTCATTTAGTAAACTGAATGTCTCAAAAAGCAGAGACAGCCATTCTGTGGCACCTGCAGCTGTATGCACTGTGAGTATGACCTGATTAAAGTTTTCCAAGTGAAAATTTCTCAAAAGTTATTTGTGTGTCTTGTGTTACTGTTAACTGATGGCTATCATTTGTTAATTCTTTAGTTTTTTTCTTTTTAGTGAATTGGCCAAACTAAATTTTAGTGATATGAGATTCTAAAGGACATGGAAAATGTGTGGAAAACAGCATTCTGATGTAGATGTTGTTTTCTAGCAGAAGAATGCCTGCATATGTGTCGTGGTACTTTCATGCATCAAAGACTGAAATGTAAGAGAAGAAATTGTTGAATAAAGTTATTTTTGTAACCTTTGCACACAAAAAAAGTATTCTGTGACAGTGTGTGGGTTGGACTGAAGAGATGGTTAGGGCTAGAAGAGATACAGCTATGGCCACCTAGGGCATGCACACATCACTACATAATTTTTGGCACATTGAACAACATAATTACTGTATTTGCATTATTTTAAGGGTAGGAAAATCCTGACCAGCAGCTAATTTCATTAGTGAAGATTAGGGTGAGGGGTAGAGTTAGGTGTTGTGTTTCATCACCGTGATTGATTTACTTGTAAAATAAGAGTTCGTAATTAACAAAAACGTTGCTGAAATCACATATGTGTATGCCCGGCTTTAGACGTCTATTAGCATGATTCCCCATGATCAAATACAAAACAATTTGTGTATGCCATACCAATGTATTTGCACATTATTTATCTATGTTGGTCCTTGTGTTTAATGGCTTCAGATCATTTCTAGTTCTTCATCTGTATGTATGATTCTCCAGCTGTCTCTGTTGGTAAGGCAAAATAATAATTTTGTTTCATTTTAAATTTTTCTCTCTTTGCATCACCAAACCATGCCATGTTACTAGCGTATTGAGGCAGTTGTGGCAGCCAACGAATGAAGTTTAGTTTCTCCTAAGTTTAGTTAAACTCTGCATCTAACATCAAAATGTTGAAATACTGAAGGGAGTGCATAAACTAAACTAAACTAAACTAATATAAGTACAGAATTAATCTCAGTGAGATTAAGTTCTTAATGTGTAAAATCATTCTAAATTAGAGGTGCATTCACGTATCATAAAAATCATAGTGTAAAAAGCATCCACGTCCTTATAGAAATTTTAATTACAATTTGTGAACTGGGAATTTTCTGAGAGCTATGACTTGTACCAACTGACCACCTCATGCTTTAATAATGAGATCCAAGGATGTCAACAATTGCAACTGAAGTAGAATGTCCCATGTCGAAATCAGTAATTACAATATGGCATGAATGCAGAATAGCAACAAACTGCTGAATGCACCTTTAATGACATATTTAGTATTATTTATTTTGCCTTATTTCTGTATGCTTCTTGTCATAGGAGGCATTGCCTTTTGCCTTAATTCAAAACAACCTCACTTCTTTTCCATCAAACTGTACGATTTAAACAAATAACTGGGAGTCGAAGAGTGATCACCAGTGCCAAAATATGCATTTATCCTCTAGAATAATTACTATTTAGACCTGGCTAGATCTCTTTGCATTGAGACACATATTTGAGTGTGCTGATGTTCAAATAAGTGCTACATGAAGTGAGATAGAGGCTCCCTCTGGTAAATCACTTCTCATTATCACAGGATGAAGAGCATAAAATTATTACCCTTTATTGTTTTCTTATAAACAGATCTGAATAAGCTGAATGGCATGTAGCTGGCAGAATAAGTGTGCTGAAATGCCAACAACACTAAAGATAAATATAAGACATGTAAGAATATAATAATTCACCCCTGCCACAGGTGTCATGTATATAGAATGTCTCATTTAAAGAATCAGAGGACAACAAAGGGCCTTCCTGACTTTGAGTTGTTATATCTATGACCCACCCAAGAGCTCATCATTTTGGTCCCCCATCCCTGTTGTGTCAAATGTGTCACAAAGCTATGCATCACTGATGCCCCGTCACCTCCTCTGCAGGTGTCTTGTCACACCCTCTGAACCCCATGGCTTGACCTGTGACCTCCAACACCTGGAAGAAGCCCAGTTCCTGACGACCTTTGACCCCGCTGTGTTCATCACTGCCTGGCACCTGTTGAACACATCAGAGAGCTCTGCTATTCACACAAGAGACTTTCAGCATGAGGTCAACAGGTTGTGAGAGAAAGAATCTTTGGTTCACTTCTTAAATGTCACAACTTTCAAGTAATGTCATATTCAGTGTAGCTTCAACAGATAAATCATCACACACAGAACAAATCATTTTCTCTCCAAGGCAGACAGAAGGTGGCAGTCCTTCCACATAGCTTCATGATACACATTGTTTCAAAGTCTTAAAGGAGATGCATGTTTCTATGTTACACTTAAGAGTGTTTTTATCAAAGATAACTATTGCAGAAATGTCCAGTTCTAGAATCATGCAGCCAATGACGTATTTAAGAGTTGGCATTTTTGGCATTCTAGTTACTAGATGGGCATCCCCAAACAGAATAGTGAATAAATAAAGTAGATGCTGTTCATAACATTTCAAGCAAAGAATAATTTTAGACATTTGATCCGATTTACCTGGAGTACAAGGTTATGAGATGCATTATTTAAATGCTTGACTAAAAAGATGTGTCTTTAATCTAGATTAAACTAGGAGATTGTGTCTGAGCCATGTTTTTTTAGGAAGGCTATTCCAGAGCTTTGAAGGGAAAAAAGCTTTACCTCTTTTAGTGGACTTTTGCTATGTACTACCAAAAGTCCAACGTTTTGCAACCTTAAAAAACATGATGGGTTGTAGTCAAAGTACAAGTTACACAATGGCCTTCACTGGGGTTAGTGTATATATAAGAAATACATAAGGAATAGACATGCCATTTAATTATTAGAAAATAATCCAAACCTAAGGTGCTGACTCTGATTTAGTTTATCAGCATTGAAGCATTAAAGAAGGCAAATATTATCTCTCAACTGAACTGCATTTTCTACACTTGCATTATGTTTTTGCTCCGTCCATGCAAAAAAAAAAAAAAAAAAAGTTTTATATTGTATTCAATTCAACTGCTCAGGAAATGTTATGGTATGATACATTTTAGGGGTGGTTAAAATTGCTTTTTTAAAATATGCCAGACATAGAAATGTATCTTCATATTTACAGGTAAAGCATTGTCTTTGTGTTTTCATGTGATTCTACGTGTACTATGTTAAGCTAACTGAAACTTGTTATAGCACTTGTGTATCATTGGTCTTTTGTTGATTTTGATTGCTTCTATTGTCGTCATTTGAAGTTGCTTTGGATAAAAGCATCTGCTAAATGACTAAATGTAATGTAATTATTCCTTTCTTTAGGGGGCCCCATTATTCACACTCTGGTTGTAGCGTGATGGAAGACTGGTTACATACACAGTCATTTAGTGCCTTATAATTAGCAATATTTTGTAATCAATACAGAACTACAGTGGTGGCCAAAATGACTATAACACTAGTATTTTCACCAGCATAAAACGGTTTTAAGTCAATTATTTTGCTGTAGTGTATCAGAATTATCAGTTTACATTTCCAAACATTAATTTTGTCATTAATTGTAATAATCCAGTGAGACTTTTGTTTGCAATTGTATCTAGTGTAGAGATTGTAAAATTAGAGTGATATGGTCATATTTTCTTGACCTTTTAAGAACTCTGTCAGCTGCATTTTGGACTAACTGTAGCTTGTTTATTTAAGATGCAGTGTTGTACCTTGTGGTGTATTACAATAGTCCAGTCTAGAGGTCATGAACGAAGAAAAAATGTCATACAGATTTGGAATGACATGAGAGTTAGTAAATGATGACAGTATCATATACAACAGCTACAGTAGTTTTTGGTCCTCAAATCTAATTGGCCAAGACCTCTGTTTGTATCACTCTGCCAGTCTATTGCCAACTACTTTGTGTAACTCACAGATGCACAATGGTTCTGCTGTGGCTTTATTCAGACATATTTTATTGGTGAAGCTTAAAGAACTGGTAATATTGTGTGTAATATCAGCATGCTGTGATTTAGCCATAAGCGAGAGGCCGCAGGAACAACACTTGCTGATGTGATATCGCATAACTACTCTTAAATCATTGGAACAAGCCTGTAATTTTCAAAAAATTCTCAGAAAGGTAAAGTTAGTTCTGAAATGTTTGATATTTTCAAATCTATGCAGTGAGATTAAAGTATGTCTTAACTGTCTCAATACCTCTTGGTGTCAAGAAGAATATTTTTATATAAAATTTTGTTGTACTTTGTACAATGACATCCATAGGTGACCTTCTGAAGTCTCAGATCCATTTAAAATGATGTGGAGTTATTTGATGGTATGTACAAGTAAAGTTGAATCATCTGGTGGGGTGAAGGGGGTGGGTGGCATCACATCAATCTTAGAACCACACACTGTGACAACCCAGGAGCTTAGCATCGCCTCTGCATGATAACACACTCGCTCAAGTACCAGGATTATGTTTAATTGTGTTATCACGATGAACAGGCTCTGAGGTTTGGCGGAGAGTCAAAGGCAGATAATGCTTACTGGTCTTTCTACCCACCCAGTGATGTGCAGCAGTGCACTTGACAAATCCAAGAAGCTTTAACACAGTGAAATGCATCACAAAACTGCTGCTCCTCTGCACCCTGTCATTGTAAAGACTAAAAAAGGTACTGTGGTTGAAATATCACACATGCTTTTATACAGTGCCATCTGAGACAGATTTGAGTTCTGCCTTAAGGGTGAGTCATCCAGCGCAGTACTATTATTATTAGCATGGTGCTCTGCCACTTTGCATGTCTACATGTTCTGTAAAAAAAAAAAAAGAAAAGAAAAAAAAAAGTATCATTTACTCAAGGTTCAAACTTGTCAGAGCTATATATCAGACATTTGTACAAAAATTTTTTTGTTGTTTGCATGTGTTCAGGTGCCAGTAAATGACAAGATATTCTGTTTTACACGATTTGTGTGTTTTGGACAACATTGTTCTGTCGTTTGCTAACTGGCTTCTTCGTTTTGTTAAAAAAAAGAAGAAAGAAATGCATTATTTTTCTTTAAAAGTAAACAGAATTCCTTTTTAACTTAAAGGGTTAGTTCACCCAAAAATTAAAATTCTGTCATTAATTGTCTTTTCAAACACGTAAGACCTTCGTTCATCTTCGGAAGACAAATTAAAGCTGTTTGTGCCTAGAAGAAAGTGTAGGCTTACGCAGTAATGTTCTCTAAAATAGCGGAAGATGTAAGTCGTAGGAGAAGAATGGTTGAGTATATGATGTTATTTTTGTTTTCTTTGCGCAAAAATATTCTCGTATCATCACAAAACTGTAGTTGATCCACTGATGTCAAATGGACTCAGAAAATATTTGTTTACATTTAATTATTCGTACCAGCTGTACCAGTGGTTTTAAACTTTGTACAGACACCTATAGGTGTGGAGTGTATTTACTGCTGCTATTTCACAACAAAGTCATTTGTTTATCAGGGTTGTGCACCATTTAGAATTGAATGAAAAAATTATTTTTAAATTACAATTTAATTCCTGAATTTGAAACAAGGTAGAACACAGAATTAATCATTTTTTCATGGCTTTGATGGTCCATTTTATATATTATATATAGCTTTGCAACTACATGTCATCTAGCAGTTATTAGAGTATTAGTAGACTGTCTGCTTAATATCTTCTAACACTTTATTTTGATGAATCCTCAACATACTACATACTGACTACACAACATACTGTATATACATAACATACAACATCAGAAACTTAGCAAGTATATGTCAAATTACTCTACTTACCCTAAACCTAACCTAACAGTCTACTCTGAGAGTTAGTAGACATGTAGTTGCAAATTAATGAGAATTAGTTGGCATAGTTGACATGTAGTTACAAAGTTAGTTAGTTAGTAGAACTTAGTTAGCAAAACATCTAAAGATACAATCAAAATAAAGTATTTAGATAAAGAATATCAAATGACAGTTCTGAGATGTTGACTTAACATGTATGTTTGAAATACCAGCTAGTTTATTTAATTTGGTTTATATATTTCACTGTATTGCAGCAGGGCATCTGTAAATTATTGTTTGAGCTTAAACAATTTTTTTTGATTAAGGATATGTGTGAATCAATCAAAGCCAAAAAACTGACACTGTAGTGATATATTATATGAAAATGTGTAGAACCCCATATGTGCAGACATTATATGTATTGCAGATGGTGAACTTAAAAGACTGCCTAACTTAATTTCTCTAACTATTCACACAGTCACATCCCACCAGACCGCGTCCCCTTTCATCAGCTCACAGGTGACATGACCTGTCTACACTTGCATACAAACACACACAATTCCCATCTATTTGTCAGGGATTTATCAGGGATTGTCCTTTGCCACGTCTGGCACAAATGCATCTTCTCCTAGACAGAAAAACAGCTGTGAGGCAAGTGCTTTTCAGTGACTCAATATGATGCAGTTTAAAAGCCACTTTTTCATTATTGGACTTCTCTTTGCAGTTCCTGATATAGCTATTTCCAACAGGTAAGTAGATTTTTTTTTTCACCATGAAACATTATCCATGCATGACTACAATGTATCAATGTGAAATTTTAAGACTTTTAGACTTTAAGTCTAATGTGGCAATTAATACATTACAATATATACTTGCAACATATAAAGTTCAGTTGATGTTGATAATACCTGAATGTCTGATCCTGACTGATCTCAAAACGTTAAAAGATAAAAAACCTGTTGAGGTGAGAACAACATTTTAACATCTCTGCCAATACTGTTATTTCAGTGGTTAATTCTTAAGATATGCATTCAGGAGCAAAAAACAACAACAATATAATGATAAAATATATATTTTTTATCTTTTCTACCCTCATATAGATTTATGCTAATTATTTTGAGCTGTTAAAAATACAATGCAGATAGTTTATTTGCATTTATATAATGTCCTCTGTCAGACTAAAGACAAAGACAGACTCAGAAACAGAGCAAAGGAAACCAGGGGTCTGTGCATTACAGCCGTCTATCTCCTGCTGCTATGGATGGAGGAATATTAATGGTGTCTGCAAACGTGAGTAATTTAATAATTATACCTGTATTTTGGAATCACAAAGCCAAATCATACCTTTAATTGAAATTATGATGTAATTATTGGCTCACAGCAATATGTAAAAAGCCCTGTGAGAATGGATTCTGCGTTGGGCCTGACCGGTGTTCATGCTTGAAGGGTTACAAGGGAAAAGACTGCAACAAAGGTAAGGTTGATAATATAATGTTTAAAATAGCTCTGATTTTAAGAGGATAAATGTGATTTGTTTTTAATTAAACAATAAGAGTGTAACAGTCAGAAACTTGGTCTAAAGGGGTCACAGTGGGGTTTATAAAGAACGAGAAGGAGAGATATACTATATTATGTAATGACACCAGAATAACTATCAATAACAGTAAAAGTTGGTTACATTTGCCAAAACATGCATTTTTATTGGCTGTGTGTAGCACCTACTGCACTGCATATCCTAAAGAATCCCAACTTTAGGAAAGAGTGAAGTTGCCGTTTTTTTATAAAGTCCCTGTTCATTTTAAATTGCAAAAAGTAATTACTGTTTTTGTGCCAAAATGTATGATATGACCTGTTTGAAGTATTAAAAGTATAACAAAATGTGCTATCAGGATCAACTGGAATGTGGTCTACACATATATTTTTTTTTTTTGCTACAGATGTCAATGAGTGTGGGCTACCTATAAGGCCTTGTTCCCACAGCTGCATGAACACTATTGGCAGTTACCGTTGTTTCTGCAATCATGGATACACACTGGACATTGATGGCAAATCCTGCATCAGTAAGGCAATGCATAAGACATCAAATTATCTCTATTTGTGATAAGTGGGAAAGATAACAGAAATTCAGGCTGTATACATTTCCCATGTATCCAAATTGTTTTGAATTTTAGGTACTGTATTAGAGTGTGTATACATTAATTACATTTTCCAAGCTTTCACATGTTTTTCTTTCTTTTTTAAAATTTTCTCTTCAGAGAAACTGAACTGCACCTCTCTTCGCTGTCAGTTTGGTTGCCAGATTGACAGAGATGGTGAAATGGACTGTTTGTGTCCTCCAGGGCTCTACTTGGCTCCAGATAACAGAACCTGTAAAGGTGATCCTGTATTCCCAGTATTGTCTTATCCCTCCTTCCATTGTGTTAAACTTTGTTTGAACCTCCATTACAGATAAATTTTTTCAGCTTTTGCATTATGCATTGGACCTCTGTAAATTAATTTAAAAATGTATGATTAAACCTATAGCCATTGAATTCTGCTTGGCCAATTATTGGATATATATTTATAGTAAGCTGTACAACATACAGTAAATGGCACTGTTACAAAAATGTGCCATTTTTACTTGGGGCAGAATTTTCTAAATGCACATTGTTGCTAGGTAAGGGATAGTGTAGGAATCAGCCTTCTTTGAACTGTCAGAACTGTTGGAGTGAGGTGAAGCAGCTTATGCCAAAAGATATCACTTTGGCATCCACTGAGAACAGGTGTGGAGACAGCTTCCCATGCATCGTACAGGGCATTTCAGCAACCCCCACATAGCAAACTAATGGTTCCTACCTACAAGCCAGAAAGTCTGTCATTAGCAAACCCTCAGCCTAAATGTTCATGATATTCTTCTTCGGCACTGGACATTTATCCGTTCATTTGTCAAAAGATCTCTAAAGTTGTAGAATGACGCTGCAGAAACAATATTAAGAAGATTTGATCCAAAAGAAATTTAGATGGCAGGTCATATGAAGTTGGATTTGTTATAGATATCTAAGCTTTTTCTATTACTGTAGAGCCACTTTAAGCATATTGTGCTTTGTTCTTTTCAGAAATTACTAGCCACTGCGTTTACAACCCTATAGATGACAGTCTCATGTAAAGGTCATAAATTAACATTGAGCAAGAGCAGTGCAGCGTATGCACGTAATGTTGCTGCAGACTTCCAGGGAGCCTTTAATTTACTTGCTTAAAGAGCATAAATATCTCCTGGGCTTTTTACCTTGTTGTTAACAGAGGTGCACATTTCAGTGGTTAAAGCAGTCACTTGTTCTATTCTGGCTTTTATCCTAGTGTTAGTGTTACAACCGGTTTGTATTTGTTAGAGTCTGTTGGAATTTCTCAGCAAAAGTTTTGGATTTTGTGTGTTGTTTGATCATTCAGATACTTTTTACATTTCCAGGTTTTTCAGAAGTGGAAGTTATCATAGTTGTGCAAACGTTGGGTTCATGGAACAACAAATATCATTTCTGCACTCCTGTTTGGAAAAATCTGTTCTACCATTTATATGACTTTGAAAAAGAGGAAAGACCTATTTCGAGATTATGTTGGTCGGAAGAGAGAAAAAATTCCCATTTGTTGTCACTCTCTCAACTGTTGTATTCACACGTTACATGAACTAGTTTTATGCAATATGCCATTAAAACACATTGTTAAAATACACTGTTATAAACAAAAAAACTGTTGCATTCTATGGTCAATATGGTCTATTGCTGTATTAATATTGTCATACTACTGAACTGAACCACAGTGGCATCTACTAAACAATTTTGTCTTTTGTAGACATAAATGAGTGTGATGGTCTCTCCCACACCTGCACAGAGAGCCAGTCCTGCAGGAACACTTTTGGGAGTTTCATTTGTGTCTGTAAGGATGGATATGTCTTAGGAACACTTCTGGATGCAGTCACATGTCGAGGTATCTTTATCTACTGAGGCCTAAAGTCAATAAAGTTATTAAAATATGGGCTGACATTTTTTGTTTCAGAATCATAATTGTATAAATATCAGATGATTTTGAAGAAAAAGAAGATGGAAAATGGTGGGGGAAATTATAGAATAGATACATAGGAATATAAATTTAATTTATGTTAAACACGTTCGAGTTACCACACTCTCAGAAGTAAAGGTACAAAAGCTGGGATTTTACCTTTTCAAAAGCTACACTTTTGTACCTATTAGAATCAAATCTGTACATTTTAAGTACTAATATGTACCTTTTAGGTACCAAAATGGACCCTTTAGGTACAAACATGTACCTTTTGAAAAGGTACCGCTCAAGTGACAGCTTTATTTCTGATCAATTTAATAGCAGAAATGTTGATATTTTAATTAATGACAGTAATTTTATGTAATGACAGACATGGTTTGTGTTTGGCTTGTGTGTTGCAGTGAAATATGCATATTTAGACACAGGTTAGAAGTGATGTATTGGAAAAGTGACTATATTTTATGTAATTCATGTCTGCAAAAGGAGCCTTTTAAAGCAGTCTGATTCCAAACCTCTACAGATAAATGTCCAGTCTGTTACAGAAAAACCAGTTCATCAGCAGCTCTCACCTGAGTTTCATTCTCTTATGTGTTACAAATAGATAAAGATGAGTGTCTGACAGGCAGCCATCGCTGCAGCCACCAAGCCAGCTGTGTGAACACAGAAGGCTCGTACACTTGCCAATGTGATGAAGGCTACGCTGGAGATGGCTTCAGATGCTGGAAGAGGAATAACAGACTGTCTTGGGCCTCTATGTACTTCCAGTATAAACGCTCCAAACAGATGAGGCCATTATAGTAACTGCAGTGCTGGTATGGCTGTTGAGGTTTCAAAAATTCTGAAAATATCTTTGGCTTAGTTTTTAATGGATTAACCATCTAAAATCAGGAAATTAACCCAAGAACATCTGAGAGCATGTTACATTGGCTATATATTACTACATTAATTTGAAGGGGACAGATATCATTAATTCAAACTCAAAACTACCTACCACAATAGTGCTAAAGTAATGTCAGTACTTCTTAATAAAATACTGACCTCTGGTGGAAAGATGTTTTCTAGCCCTTAACCGAGAGATTTCATTGAATTCTTTTAGCTTGTAGATCTTGGATATGTTCACTCGAGTTCTCTGAATTATTCTGTATGTACAGTACATAGCATGGAAAGGCTGACTGACACAACTTAGGAGAACCAGAGTGCACTGTAGCTCAGGTTGAGCTCTTGCTGGTACTGCGGTGGGAATGGGCAGCTGCATCCAGACACCCTTAACTCCATTCACGTTCACCACAGCAGGTGTCACATTGGACCTTCACAGAGAAACAGAGAGCACTCTAAACCCTGGAACTACTTACGGGACAGCCAAGAACAAAGGAACAAAATGGGGGAACGCACAGTCTCATCGAATAACTCAGACCACAATGCCTGGAGAGGGGAAAAAATTCCACAAACTCACCACAAGAAACGCGATAAAACCTGCTCTTTTTCATTCGGAGCTGTCAGAAAGCATCTATACAAAGGACACAAACAGAAACATTTCAGATAAAAGGTTCCAGGCCCCTTTTTATGAAGCAGACCTCACACCGAGTTGTATGTAATTCCTACCAGAAACCGGTTTATTTACCAAAAAATAAGATTTAACGCCAAGCTTGGCACTACAAATAAAAAGCAAACAAGTGGAGGAAGCTAAGAAAGGAGAGGAGGGAGTGAAAGTGAACCTGGGAAGAAAAGGAAACTCACACAGCAGCGGAAAGTTTCTCTCTGTCCTTCTAGTTATTTTTCTCAGGTCTGTTTATGTGACACTCTGAGGGCCTTTGCAGGCTGGACGCTTGTGCTAATGTTACACCGCTGCTGCTATTGGTGCTAAATTAAGTGAAAACAATTAATATGTAAATCTAATTTGGACATCTGCAGCTACAACAACTCTTTCGCCCCAACTGTTTAGGAATTCAGCCCTCAGCTCAGCTTTCATTATTAAAAAAAACAATATTACCATTTTCCGAGCAGCTGAGCGATGACTAGAAGGGCTGCAAAGAGCCAATGACAATACAGAGCTGAGGGGAGGTGGAGGGTGGAGGGATGATAGTGTAACCCGCCACCCACGTTGCTGCAAAGAGCGCACGCTCAAAACTCAGGCACTGAACTATAAAACCGCACAGACCCCTGTATTACTCGTGCTGTCCCATTCACTTAGGGTGATCTCAAACAGGCTTTTTCATCAAGTCTTTCCACGATTATTGCAGCACTACAAGTCTCCCGGTGGGGACCGTGCTCCGGCACGCACCCACTCTGTGAGACGTAACACGCTGTTTCCGAGGGCTTAGCCCGGTGATTGAAGTGGCCACCTGCCCGGTTGTACAAAAAAGTGGTACAGGTCTTAAGCATTTCCTGTAAGTCCTCAAAGTACGTCCTGTTGTGACACTAAGGCATCTATCCAGGATGTTTAACCCTAGAATGCTTGACCCAAAACCTATGAATGCAAAGAGAGGGTGAAAACAACCTGGTTTTAATAGTTTAAAATGTTTATTTGTTCATGTACAGTACACAATAAAAAGAAAAAAAATGTGTTTGTGCTAAATGTATTATTTATTAGTTGCTGATCTTTTACATCAAGAGAAACATTTTGATTTGTATTTTATATATGAAAGATGTTTGTTTTGCAAATTCTGTTGAGAATACATCACATTGATCCTTTCTTTTTTCAACACAAAATATGAAATCGAAGTGTGTGTATGTACAGTATACACAATTTTTTTTTTTTTTTTTTCCATATGGGTCAATTTGACTCTTTCACCAAAAAATATGGAAATTATATATTATAAATTATATTATACAAGTATAAATTAATATATATATATATATATATATATATATGTATGTATATATATATATATATATATGTGTGTGTGTATGTGTGTGTGTATGTATATATATATATATATATATATATAATCAGGTAATATATGGGTAAAAAGAATACTTAAAAAATCACAGCCTATTGAATAATGTAACTTTTTTTTTACTTCAAAATAACACGCCATACTCTTAAAACAGACAGATGTGTGATTTCATTCCCTAACATTTTTTAGCATAAAAGGTTTATTTCAGTGTCTAAATATGGATTTATCTCTATATGGGTCAGGTCTGGACTGCAGTTCTTGTATTGAAACATAAGTCCTCATACTGTAAATTTCATATGGTTTTCTGGGAAGATTCAACTATCCTATTATTTACTGTGTCAAAAAACACACTGTGGGTGGCACAGGAGCAAGAGAAGTTCAGCTTTTGGAAAAGTTGTCTTTATATTTTTAAGAATAATTTAGTATAAATATGTGTATTATAAAAGTGTAAACTGTATATTAAAAAGCTTGAAACCCATTAAGTCTGGGCTTATCGTCTTTTAAAGCTCCTAGAAGGCAGAGCCCTGCTGGAACCACAGGAGTGGGCAAACTGGCCAGAATATGAAGGCTGTAATGATGTAAGATATGTTCACAGAGAACCCTGCCGCAAGGATTATCCTGGAAGAGAAGGAAAGATTTTGAAACTAATCTAGAACGGTATGCTTTTCTGATGTTGAATTTACTTTTATGTTCCAGAATGTTCAGGGGTGAAGAATGAGGTCAGGAGAAGAAACCATTCCTGAAACCATTTCCGTCTGGAATTACCAAAAACTCTTCAGAAACAGGGCCACAAAACATTCATGACAGCTGCATAAAAGGAGTATTTACACCTGGTCACTTTATGTGGTTTTACTTATCAGATTTCTGTTTGATCTTGAAAACGTAAATCTACATATTTGAGATGGAGATCATACAAGAAATCTATTTATTACCCTCATGTCATTCCACACCCAAAAAAACTTTTATTTCGCTTTTAAACACAAGTGACGATTTTTTCAAAGAAATCTGAGGGATTTCTGTCCGTCCACTGAAAGACTTCAAAAATGTACAATAATTTATAAAAACAATCCAAATAATCAAGCATTTTAACAATTTAAGTGATGAATTCAGGCAAAAACAAATGAGGTTTGTTCTCACCCACTGAGTACATGTTGAGCTGCTGAAAAATGTTTCAGCTATACCAAATTTAAATTCAGAGTAGAGGCTCTGAAAAGGCCAGTCACTCAATTGAAATATGCATTTTCAGGGTGGGGGTCAAAGGGTGGACCCTTTCTGGCAGTGACTGAGATGGCGTATTAGAACGTACCCTTAATACAAGTGGAACAGTGGGAGTGTCGTGGATTATGTCAAAACAGCTGTGACACAATTCTAGATGGTTAGCTAAGTGATTTACAGAGTGCTTTCTCCATTAGACGCTATTTATAAGGTAAAGCCCCATGAAACACTGTAGGTATGAACAGATATAGCACTATGTAAATACACATTTGGAATAAGTGGGACGTTGGCAGTCTGTGCACAAGAGGTGCACCACCTTGTGGTAGAATCACTAACACCAGCAAAGTTCATGTCACTGGTTACCTGGAAAAACAATTGAAATGTACCATTGTCACAAATAACTTTTTTTTTTATTGCCCATTACTTAAAATACTAGTGTCTGGTTGCTAACACATTTGCACATAACACATAGCTAAAAAAAAAAAAAAATCTTATTCTCGTTTCAAGTTAATCAGACTAATACCTCACAGAGAGAAAAATGACAGAAACAGTCCAAAACACAATAAAACTTGACATCAACCGTTTTACGTGAGTTTTTCAAGCGAATAGGCTTGTGTTAGGAAATATCAGCCTCTTGTGGTCAATGGGTTACATGACATCATGGTCAATAAGAGCATTAGAGAAGCTGCTTTCCGTACACATCCAACATCCAATGACAGTGTGCATTCAACTCTAAATTGTAAAATATTTAGAGGTGCCATGAACAGGATGCTGTTCCATCCAGTAAACATCATCATTTTGATTTATGACAAATTCTAACGAAATTATGTTCAAACAGCAAACTACTTAATTTGCAGCATAAACATAGTAGTAGTGTAGAGATAGAAGGACATGCTAAACGTAGCTTATTTAGCTAGTATAAACCCTTAAACACCCGGATCAAAAGAATCATTGAAAACATGAAAATGACATCACGATTCTCCCTCAACATGTCAATGTCTTATGTAAGTGTTCTGAACAACTCAACAACGTATAAATGTATATTATGTTAATAGAAGGGGACAAAAGTCATTTGGTTGAATGCCTTTTTAGCACCATTTTAAATATTCACTTGTGTGTATATTAGGGTGACCATACGTGCCATTTTCCCCGGACGCGTCCTGGCCAGGATTTCTATATTGCTTTGATTTGTACATCAAGAGTGTTTTGGAAACAAAAGGAACTGATGTCACACCGATCGGTCCGCATGCGCAAACCGAGCCAAAACTGTATCCTCATTGAAATCCTGGCCAGGACGTGTCCGGGAAAAATGGCACGTATGGTCACCCTAGTGTATATTTCATATATATAATACACATTTAAAAACCTAGTGTTTAATCATGTCTAAATATTTTTTTCACATGCAAAACTTTAAAAATAAGTAAGCAGATATGCCTGCAATACACTTTTACAAGATAGACGATTATTTTTCTGGACCTTAACAATGTAATTTACTTAGCAGTCAATTGTCACAAGTTTTTTGTTTGTTTGTTTTTCATCCAAAATATCTTACGAATAATGAAGCTTTTACAGGTTTGGAACGACATGGGTGGAAGTGATTAGTGACAAGATTTTCATTTTGGGGTGGAGTACCCCTTTAAGATGAGCTAAATGATTTTTGTTGTTTTTGGTTTGGTTTATAAACTTCTTGCCAGACTGATTTAAATGTAATGTATTTAGACTATGAATGCTGTTTTTTTTTCTCAGGTCATAAGGTCATAGATGAAGAAAACAACGGAGGAGACGGCGGAGCAGACCACCTGGGCCTATCAGGCCGTGATGATGCTCTCCTGAGCCGACCAGACAGTTTGTGTGCTCTCCAGGGCGGGGCAGACGGAGGAGCAGACCACCTGGGCCTACCAAGCCGTGATGATGCTCTCCTGAGCCGACCAAACAGTTCAAGTACTCTCCAGGGCGGAGCAGACGGCGGAGAGATCCTC
>JAUMHE010000042.1:6483938-6519106 GCA_032359235.1 Enteromius mattozi
TTTAATAAATCTGCAAAAATGTCAACAATTCTCTGTTTTTCTGTCAATATGGGGTGCTGTGTGTACATTAATGAGGAGAAAAAATGAACTTAAATGATTTTATCAAATGGCTGCAATATAACAAAGAGTGAAAAATTTAAGGGGGTCTGGATACTTTCCGTACCCACTGTATGGTTCCGAACCTGTATGCACTTCTTTCAGCATCAGCTCTTTTTTCATACTATTAAAGTTAGCAAAATCCGAAGCATATTTCTGAAGGATCATGTGACACTAAAGACTTTAATGATGTCTGCTGAAAATTCAGCTTTGTCATTCATGGGAATAAGTGTATTAAAAATTTTAAAAAAATTCTCTAAAATTGTAACACGTTATTATTTCTCAATAGTGCTCTTTTTACTGGATTTTTGATCAAATAAATGTAGTCTTGGTGAGCATAAGAGATTTTATTTGTAACCCTGGACCACAAAACCACTCTTAAGTTTACTGGGTTATATTCTGAGCAATAGCCAAATACATTGTATGGGTAAAAAATTATTATATTTTTATTTTTTGCCAAAAATCATTAGGAAATTAAAGGTGCTGTATGTAGGATTTTGACTCTACTAAAGCATAAAAATACCATAATATGTTTGCAGATATTTAAGAAACATGCTAACATTCTTGTTTATCTGAAAAACATTGCTACAGTCAATTATTCTACTTTGAAAATGAGCGTTTGTGAAACCCGCCCACCATCAGTTTACCCAATCGTGTTTCAGATCCCCGGGTTGCCAGTTGGCGGTAAACACAGCGCATTCCATCGTCATTGCGCTCGTTTTAGTTGCTGTCTTCAGTTTGGCAACCTGCATGTGCATCAAGTCTCAGTAGGAGGGGGTGAAAAAAAAACGTCTCCAATATTTTGAATTTGCACTGCAATACCTAGTTTAACCACTCGGTGTCAGTCCTACATACAGCACCTTTAAGTAAAGATCATGTTCTATGAAGATATTTTGTAAATTTCCTACCGGAAATATAGTAAAACTTAATTATTGATTAGTAATATGCATTGCTAAGAACTTAATTTGGACAACTTTAAAGGTTGTATCTCAGCCAGCCAAATAACAATCCATACATAAATGGAAAGCTTATTAATTCAGATTTCAGATGATGTATACATCTCAATTTCGAAAAATTGACACTTATGACCGGTTTTGTGGTCCAGGGTCACATTTGAAAAACATAAATATATATATATATATATATATATATATTATTCAAAACTTTTAGCTGCTGTTTGATAGAAGGATTCTTCAAAATATCTTCTTTTGAGTTTCACAGAAGAAGAAAAGTCATACAGATTTGGAAAGAAATGATGAGTAAATGATAAAAGAATTAACATTTTTGGTTGAGCTGTCCCTATCTTACCTTGACAAAGCTCATGCGGATGGTGCACATCTTGGTGAGCTCATAAACGGCTTCAAAACCATGATTTACGGACTGTGCCAAGAGCTCGGCAAACTCCTGGTTGTTGAAGATCTTTAGGCTGCAGCGACTGGGGATCTTGCATACGGTGGTGGGGTGGAAACCGTGGTGATAGTTGCAGTTTCGGCTTTGAACAAAGATACTGCTGTCGCTCAAACATTCAGCGTATACCTCTCCTCCCACATAGTACAAATGGACTCCTGCAAAACACAATAAAAGATGACCGTGAGTTTACATAATAAATATTTAGCTTACTAATAGCATTTCAGTATCATGTTACTATCATATCATATTTTGGAGCTATATAATGTGCAACGCAACACACAATAGGCAGATACTGTAGAATAGATGTTTTATGTAGTGATCATTTCAGTCAAACCTTTTCCGATGTGGCGGCGAGTGTTCTCAATGGTCGAGTTGCGGTTGACGTTTGACAGCAGACCAAGGCAGAAACGGTTACGGTTGTTGGAGGGGTCAGTAAAGCCGTCTACCAGTACGCTGGTTGATGAGGCCTGGAAAGCCTCTCCCACACGATTATTCAGCTCATAGTACACAATGGAGCACCAGTGTTTGGGTTCTGCATATGCCACAGGCTGAACATCTGCACAGATGGTTATGAACTCATTGAACACAAGCACTCACACATATACTGTATTAAGGCAAAGTAGAATGGTGCAAAAATTTTAATATAAGTAACTCTTAGTTAGGGATAGTTCAACTAATAATGGAAATTCTGTCATTAGTTACTCACCCTCATGTTATCCTAAATCTTTAAGAACTTTGTTCATCTTCAGAACACAAATTAAGATATTTTGATGAAATCCGAGATCTTTCTGACCTTCCAAAGACAGCAACGCAACTGACACATTCAAGGTCCAGATAGGTAGTAAGGTCATTGTTAAAATAGTCCATCTGACTTCAGTGGATTAACTGTAATGTTATAAAGAATTACACAAGTGTAAGCACACATCGAAGAATGACATAGAATAAAAGAAATTGTTAAAGTCGTTATTTTTGTTTTCTTTGCACACAAAAAAGGTATACTGTCTATGAAGGGTCAGAAAGCTCTCGGATTTCATCAAAAATATCTTAATTTGTGTTCTGAAAACGAACAAAGGTCTTATGGGATTAGAACAATGTAATAATAAGCAATCAATGACAGAATTAATTTTTTTTTTTGTGAACTATCCCTTTAAGGCTGCATTTATTTGATCAAACATCCAGTGAAAACAGTAATATTGTGAAATATTACAATTTTAGTTTTCTATTGTAATATATTTTAAAATGTAATTTATTCCTGTGATGCAAAGTTAAATTTTCAGCAGCTATCCCTAAACATCTTTAATATCATGTTTAAACAATTTAATGCATCCTTGCTGAAAAAAATATATTATTATAAAACATTTAAAAAAAAACTGACCCAACAACAGCAGTGTGTATTTTTAATATTAATATTTTATGACCTTTTGAAAGTTAGCAATTTTACAGGTTAACATAAAGCATATTATTATTTTTATTTGTTTTTGACAGTATTGAAACAAACCCCAAAACATTTTCTTTGTGCTATTTTGGAATATATTAATGCACCTTTAAGGCTGGATTGTGTCTTTGAATGTGATTAAGCAATATGATTTACAGATTTAGACTTGTATCTCATCTCTTACAGCAGAGGGCATATCGATTTTACTAGGGTATTTATATGAGGTCACTGTTGCTAGGCTATTAATGGTAACACTTTAGTAACAGGCTGCAGTGATTGGTTATTACCCTGCACTATTCAAGGGCCGACAAAATACAACCAAATCAGCATAATACAAGTGGGATAGCTGTCCGTATCAAATCGCACCCGAGTGCAAGCAAACGTGTGGGTCCCATAAAACACCAGTCATTAATATGTCCTCTTTCTGATACCCGCAGCTCATCTGTGCCAACTGTGCAAATCCAAAAAGAAGAGGGTAATGTGTTTATCTATGGCATATTTCTACCCAGCTTCCTCTGGTCTGTGACACTGGGCCACAGGTGTGTTTTGTCTACTCTTTTCCCATTAGTCTATCACAATAGAAACGAGCGCTACACAGGATGCAGCTTGAGTGAGCATCCCAAAATTTTAAAGGCACCACAATTTACACAAATATTTCAATAGCTTGCCTTTTCTCTGCTCACCCTCACCTCCTGTCCGTCACTACATACAGACTGTATATGTAATGTGCTGCATAATTGAAATCATTGATTTTGAAGTGCAAGGCTGTTTAATCCCACGAACACACATTTGTGTATTAAGACACAATGCATTATTTTTCCAAACACATGCATAAGAAATAGAAATAGTAAAGTAAAACCTGGAATTATATCATATTAAAGATGTTTACAGCATTCAGGGCAGTAATGTATGTAGTGTTCATTCAAGCTTTTGCTATCATTGACTAACTGTAAATAATGAGCCATAACCAATTCTAAGTCACAGCCCAACATTGCTGCAATACCTAACGGATAATAGAAATAATTAACAACAAATTTCATTATCTAGTCTGGTCTCTGCTCTGTGCACTTTAACTTCCATCAGTCATGGACAAAACACAGTCTATATACAAAACACACCAAAAATTAGCAGAGTTGCATGACCCTATTTGTGCTAAACATGAGAATGCTTTATATTATATGTTATTTAAGAAAAACATATGTGCTCAAATACTTTACTGGCTTCAACTGAAAGGTGGCTTTGCTGTTTAATGCGTTTCAGACATGTTTTCCAGCATATACAGCATAGCACATTACATTTTATGGTTATATTGTCCTGACAGCAATTTCTATGGAAGCAGTAACTATAAAGGTAGCATAACGGATTTGACTGGATACAAAGGTAAAAATTATCTTACATTTCCATGTCAAAACTGTGCACAATTTTGTAACATTTATATTTGATATTTTTTTTTCCCACTTCATTTATTTTCAAAGCCTTCAATCTGAACATTGTTTGAAGGATAACAGTGAGCAGGATGTGGAATAAAATACAGAAAACTATTTAATTATTAATGTAACTGTTTACTGATGTACATTATTTTCTGATATTGTATAACTTAATGTATGCAATTTTATTACATAATTTGCTGTAAGATTAACCAGACGTAAAGAACAAAAAGTCAGACTGTCTGCAAATTTGTGTGTGTGTGAGTATGCTTGTGTTTGTACTTCCTGCACCTGCAGTGTGGGCAGGCAGCTGCTGATAGCTATAAGCAGCCCGTGTCAGGCTGGAAGGAACGGGCAATATCTTTGCCGGAGTGGCTGAAGCTTAGTGTGGTGTCTCATTTTGGAGTGGTTTTAAAAATTTAAAGTGTTACGAAACCCTAAAACACATTTTTTGAGATGTTAACATATATGAACAGGTTTCTCATCAGTGAAAACAACAATAGCATGCATTATGTCTATTATTAAGGAAATTATGGCTATTTTAGTTTTTTGTTGTTGTTGTTGTTGTTTTTTCCTTTTTTGGAGCAAATTTCATTCTTCCAGTTCAAAAAGAAAGTTATGTGCTAATCTGGAGTGGTGACTGGTTGCTGTGGCTAATAAGTATGCATCTACGTCATCAGTTCTCCAAGCTATTCTTAATATTATTCATGAGAATGAACTCTTACCATCCAATCACTGCTGTATTACACATGAGGTTGTCGTGCAGCGGAGAATTCAAATCTCACGAAAGAGCTTTGCACTGTCTGTTCATTTCTGTGAATTTAATATTTGTAACAACACGTGGAGTGCGCATGAGAGAGAGGTTTCTATGCGGAATGGGTTGAACAACACTCACTGCGTGGATCATAATTCATATCCAGACCGGAGCAAGCATGTTTCAAGCGTTTATGAGTATATTTCCTAGTCTCCTGTGCTCCAAACATGCGTGAATAAGGCATTTTGATCATGAACAGGATGACACGATGGATTGTTGTGAAACACAGCAAACAATGATATAGACTGAAAATCCAAAGAAGAGTAAACAAAAAGTTACTATGCCTTTTATTCTTTCTGTTTTAAATATATTTTAGTATTCATCTGTCTGTATAATAAGTATGTTGTGGGTCTGTGTTTTATTGGTTGTTTTCTCCCCTCTTCCTCCCCTCTATACTCCCACTTTTCCAGTTTTACACACCCATTTTTTACAGTCTTTTTCAGATCTAAAGTGTGAAAGACTAGTGCTGAAACAGAGGGGTTTATGACCCTTTAAATGGAGTGTACCTGGTGGGTTGTTGAGCTCCAATGGCAGGTTCTGGCCTAGCAGGTTAGTGTCCATTGGCTGGGGACAGTCCTGTGTCATTGGCTCCTCTGGGGGCATATAAGCTGGTGGAGGGGTTTCTTTTGAAGCAACAAAAACAAAAAAAACAACAACAGACAGACAAAAGAAATGTTGATAAATAAAATGAATAATATTATTCCACAGAACACGGATAGCTCTCAATACATACAAATATATAAATATAGCTTTTTTATTTTTTACATTCACAGGTTTGAAAATCTATAGTAAACTATAGCAGTGTAGATTTCTACAGAAGCACGGTCTTTTTAATTTCTATTGGGAAAAAAAATCTATATTGTTTTTCCACTATTTTCCAAAAGAGGAAAAAGGGAGATATTGATCTCGGCAGTCAGAGTTGAGAAAGATGTCAATTTACTCCCTCAGAAGTAGAAACACCATGGCAGCAGTGTTGCTGACTAGTTTTGCCTTTTAAATTCCATGTTAATAATACCAAAGTATAATGGTATAAATACACGTGAATTTAATAAATCAAACTCTAAAATACCTGTTATATGTTTGTGTAAGTCTGTGTAAATGTTTCATAATATGTGGCTTTAATTAACAGTCTTCTACCATAAAAATGAATTTTCTATTCTTAAAAGGTATAATTACAAGGCAATATAGTTACAATGTTTTTAGGGATTTTGTTAAGAAAGTAAACAACATTGATAATAAATATAAATGTTCCATGAGCATCAAATCAGCACATTAGAATGATTTCTGAAAGATCATGTGACACTGAAGACTGCAGTAATGGCTGATGAAAATTCAGCTTTGCATCACCGGAATAAATAACATTTTATTCTTATTCTAGAAAAAAATTAAAAAAAATTGTAATAGTAAAAATAACTCTAATTATCACAATATTACTTTTTGTTGCATTTTTAATTAAAAAAATGCATTTTCGGTGTGTGAATTAGACAAAAAAAAACACTAAAAAGCAGACTCATTTGTATTGTAAAGACATTGAAAAGAATAGCATAAGAGCAGTTCACCTGGCATCTGAAAAGGGCTGCCTGGGTCCGAGCTGGATGGAGAATGGGGGAAGGTGGCTGTACTTCCTGTGCCGCTGTTGGGCGAGCTTGGGTAGCTGTTTGTCGGGGAGTTCGGGGTGAAGGGAAGGGCGTTCGCTGGCTGCTGTTGAAAGGAGTCAGGGAAGGTGGCGTTCTGAGGCATAGGGGGTTCTGTCTGGTGCAGTGGGTTACGGAAGCGTGGCAGCATAGAGAGTTTTGCATTGAACTCGCTGTTTCGTGGCACCAGTACAGGTGGCAGCACTGAAGAAAGAGAGGAGAAATATGCCAATCATAAATCAGAATGAAGTAGGTGACAGGAGGATCCATCAGACATTGACAAATGAATGAGATATAAATTCATGTATGGCCAATTACACCCCATGACCACCAAATCAGAACATATCTGACAAGCTATATTACACCATAATGACTGAGAATAAGAAAATACAACAAGTTTACAAATACAACATATTTATATAATCTAGGTAAGTGGCATATCTGCGCAAGTGGCCAAACATTCTTTTATATATAGACCTTTTTCCTGAGTAAACGACAAATGATGGTCATTGCGACACTGTAAAGTGATGGTGCTATGGAGACATGTGTCTGTCATCATTTACTCACCCTTATGTTGTTACAAACGACTTTGACTTTCAAAAAAGATATTTTGAGGAATGTTTCAAATGTTTACATCCATATGATAAAAGAACCATAATTGCATTGTCAGAAAACACTTAGATTTTAAAAAAATTCTTCTATGATTAAATGAATAAAGATTTGGAACAACATGAAGGTAAGTAAATGATTACAGAATATTTTTGTTTTGAATATTTGAATACTATTGGATACTATCCCTTTAATAATTTATGATTATCTTAAGTATTGTTTTGCTGTCCACTATTTTTAGTGTTCATGTAATATACAGATTTCCTATCTCATCCAAAAGTCATATTCACAGTTGTCACACACGCCTTAACTCCTAATAGTAGAGCAATAAAATGTGGTAACTGGTGTTTCAGCCTGTGTTGCCCACATACCTTTTTATTTAGACAAGTTAATAGTTTTAGAGAGATTGGGTGTATTTCAATGATATAGCAAAGAGCACTGTTAAACAATGGATTTGGAGAGCGTACTGCCGTTTTGGAAAGAGGTGGGGGGAAGACAGGTGTCCAGACATCCACAGGCCTGCACTACACAAGCGTGTGCAAGGCGGGCAACCAGTCTTTCCTGCTATTGTCTGTGTGGGTGACAGGAGTTCCTGTAAAACTCTTCCTCTATACAGCCACATGTTTCAGCCTCCACACACACACATACACACAAAAGTGTACACAGACCCTGAACAAAGCCCCCATTCTGCCCCCGCCTGGAATTTCCTGCTCCTGCACACACACACACACACATACACACATACTGTGGACAGCTGTTTCTGTGTTGTCAGCTGACCCTCATCTTCTGCTTAGCCAACAAAAAGGGGGCTGTGCGTTTGAAGTCCATTCTTTCACCATAAGCAGAGGTAAAGAAAATGTTCTTGTTTCCCATTAAGACACACACAAACACATAGAGCACAGAAGGTTTTTAGACTCCACAGTTTTCTCTCAAGCGATATCAGGATCAAACAAATGAGAAAAGCACCTGGAAGAGGCCAGAGAGAGATATGGAAGGGGAAGGACAAAAAAAGAAAGAGCAAGACCATCTGCAGGAACCATGGGAAGGGAAAACTCAGGAACATGCAAGAAAAAAGGTACATATGTGCTACATAATCCATATGGGATTCACTGACAGAGGAAGAGAAATGAATAAATAAAACTGCACACCACTTTGATTCAAAATAATACCATATCCAACACCTTTGAGCCAATGAACGTCCATGGCTTTTCCAACTGTTTATGACTTCTGAAAAATTCTTTTTACAAACATTTCGTAGAGATCTAAACCACAAGGAACAAATTATAATGAACGAAATATATGACTTTAACATTTTAGTAATTACACAGACATTTGCAGACCATGACATTTCCAGGTTTTTATGACAGTGGGAACCCTGCGTATAGATTGTGAATGAACAGGCTATGTGTTTTTGAAAAAATCTATAAAGAGAAAAATCATTCTTGTTTATTTTCATGCATAATAATTTGTGTTCACTGGAGTTTTGCCCTTTTGAAGCACATGACTGCTTGCGAAGTTCAAACCAAGAACAATAACTATACATACATTGCTTACAGCAACAGATGATACAATTCCCTTTACTATGAAAAGGCAAGTTGAGTGGATGCTGATAGGCTGTCAATGTATTTGATGTTCATCAGTTCATCATCTTTGTTCGTTCAGATGAACACAGTAGAGTTTCTTTTTTTTTATCCTGGCTCCTCCAAGCATGGTAATGCTAGTGCATAGTGACCATTATTTTGAAGCTCCATAAATCGGATATATCCGTCGTGAAACTTACCTACACGCCTCGGGGGGGGTTAACACATCTAAAGCAGATCAATGGGCTTTTGCAAGAAAAGTATTTCTATTTTCAAATAATTTTAACTCAAATCACTGACTTCCAGCAATGGCTGTATGCGCGTTCACAAGAGAGTTGGCTGACCTCTGACTCAACGTATGATGTAAGCTGCATTGATACTTATAGTGAAATCCTTTCATTTTTTTAACTTCTTGTTTTCGACTTTTATTTCATTACTGGCATTTAGTATTGCTCTATCCTTGTTCATCTAGTCTCTTCTGAGCTTAAGCTACGAATGTAGCTTACATCATATGTCGAGTGTGTTTGTCTGAAAGATGTAAAATATTGGGTATTCAAGATTCAAAAGATTCAAATGATCATTATGATGAATCAATGAATCCCAACCACTAGTAAAATGAATCAATCAGCTTCTATTATTTAGTGATCATGAACAACCAGCTCAAATATATTTAGCCACTCACCTGGACTGTCCACCCTCTTGTAGTGGTAGGGATTGATGCACACATCCTTCTGCTTAGATCCAAAAGGGAACTCGCAACACTCCAGGGCCTTGAGCTCATGGTGTGACTGCAGGTCAGGCCAACGCCACACACGGCAGTAGATGACATGAGGCAGCCCCTTCCGATGTGACACCTGGAGCCTTCCGTCCAGCGAGCGGGGGATCGTGACACAGTTGCTTGGCTGACCGGGGCAGCTGAGTGCCCTCTCCAGCTCCTCCATAGCACCCTTCTTCTTCTTCAGCTTCTTGACCAGAGCATCCACCGCCTTCTCTGCCCACTTCTCTTCTTCATCGCCTTGCTTCCAGCCCAGCAGTCGCTTGACCGCCGGGCTGGTGAAGGAGAAGAGTGAGGTGACGTTCATAGTGGCGCCACGTGCGCCCCAGCCAAAGCTGTCACAGTTACTCCGTAGGATTCAGCCACACAGGAACAAGGAATTTCTGCTCTGCCTCCTCCAAGAGAATAAAAATACTCAGCCACAGTGACACATGGACAGGGGTAATTACTGAAGGCTGTTCCAGAGCTAGGTCAGACTGTCAAGTGCACCTGTAAAGAGACAGACAACTCAGTCAGACGTTTATACTTTGGGACTGGTTTAAGAGATTCCCACACTGACACTAAAGGTTGGAATACACTTCATGACGTTTGCCTAGATTTTTTGCCTGATTTGGAGCCTGCAAATGTCACTGGTTGTTACTGAAAGTCAGATATAGACTGAAAATCATATGATGGGTTCACACTAGTATTGTTACTTTCCCAAAATTCCAGTAGTCGGTACCAATATCAGAAAAATTCCACTGGTCTCTGTGCAAATTTTGGCATCCCATAGCAAAATCTATTGTAACTATATATACTGTATATTTAACTTATTTAACTATTTGAAAATAAAAGTTTTAAATAAATCTTTTTAATTATCAATGCTATTAGCACAGAATATGTTAAAACAGCATGTAGCCTTCAAATATTGTTCAATTATGTAAACACTGCATTAAAATAATCAAATGTCAAATAAAAAAACAATGAATGAATAAAATAATGCACTGCATTAAATTGTTTATTCAGCGACTACGAAAAGTGCACAACATTTAAACTAACATATTTAAATCAAATATAATTAAATTATGAACAAAACATCATGTACATGCAGCTTAACGCAAAAATCCGAAGTGCTGATCACACACAGACATGCATTTAATTCACAACACACTATACATGTTAAAAATGAGTGCTGTGTCTGCCTGCCTCTGCTGCATTTTTTAATTCAAAATATTAGAGAAATATCTTGGTTAGGCTCAAACTGAATCCAAGCCATGCACACACAACACACTTTTTGGCGCACAAAGCTAAAAAGAGGTTCAGGTTTTGTCTCAGGAATTTGTGGGATTTTTAATTCCATTCCAACGCATCCCTGATGTCACAGTTTATTGGTTATCTGCTGTCATTCGCAAGACCCTAAACTCTATACCAATTTTCTAGCACTAACGATGAAGGTGTAAAGTGCGCAAAGCTCACACTGAACAAACTGTGATATATTAAGCAGACACTGACTTAGAAGCTTCTGATTGGCCAATGCGTTCATGCACTTAACAAACTTGATTGGCTACAATACTTAGTGCTGCAAAAACACAATGCAAATAGAAATCTTTAACTCTTAGAGCGATCCAACAAACATGAGAGCATTTGAAAGAAGCCACCTAGCAGGTGCAGTACCGCATCAAGCAGTACTGCAAAATGGCTGGTATCGTTATCGTAATTTATTATAAATACATTTTTATCAGTTTTACACATTTTTATTTGCAAAGCACATCCAAACCCTACAATTGTGTAATTTCCTGTCTCATGAGATAACTTTATACGGTCAATCTTAAAGGAAATACAGATTTATCCTTTGCTGCATATGAAATGCCACTTTTAGTTCAATTAAAATAAAATGGTATCAGTAGTAATTCTGTTGTTTTTAAATGTTTTTAAATAAATTTAAACTTTTGATTTCATTTCTAGCTATACATTAGTATTTTAGTATTTGAAATTAATATTTTTTTATTAAACATTGGCTTAGTTATCACTGAAGTTCTTTATATTTTGCTGTAGACAGTGTTACCAAGTCTGTGGTTTTCCTGCAAAATTGGGCTACTTTATTGCGAGTAATTTTTTTATGTTCACGGGTTGAAAGCGACCCCAATAACATAATATTTAGCCCCTAAAATGCTAATTATACCAGGGGAAGCCCACCAAAAATAGGCCTGTAGGCCTATTTTACACCCTGGAACGTTTTTTTTTTACCAGGGAATCCGGACCACCCTCGAAAGGGAATATGGCTATTTTTGAGTAGCAATTGAGCGGGTTTTGTTGTGAAAACCTGGCAACCCTGGCAGTAGATGATTTTACGCTGTCAAGCTGCATTAGCAGCCTTTCTGAAATCAGTTTAGTGAGGCAGAACAAATGACGCAATACATCTTCTACCCTGAGATCACTGTGATGATGACATCATTCCGTTATGGCTTCTGGGAATGGCAGCCTTCGGAGTCACAGCGCAAAGATAGCTTCCAATTTCACATGCTCTACGATAAGTTCTCAAAATGGCTTTCAGGATATGGGAAGTGGGATCTGTTCATACGACTCGCTAAATGATACTGGTGTGACACACTACTGAGTGATGTTGTATAGCACTGAACAATGTCCTGACTCATATCAGTTTCCTCATTCGTGAAGATGCTGCAGCTTACAACAGGATGCCATTCAGGAGACTGCTGTAGGCTTTGAAATATATTATAGGTTCTAGTTAACCAATCACTCAGTCAAAAAAAAAAGTGTAAAACGGGAGTCTTTCCACTTCCTTTAGAGAGGAAACGCATTTGGGATAAAGATAAAAGTGTCCATTCAGAGAGATCCCAAAGCAGCCATTCACTAAGCAGCATTCAGGGAAGGGAAATAAGAGCGCACAATGCAAGAGTTCACACTTCTTTTGAAGTTACCAGATGGTTCTGCGTAGCATCCTCATTGGAATAAAGCAAGAGGCCTGAAATACATTTCTCAGGGTGGGACGCTTTCACATCGAGTATGATAACTGAACCAGTTCTAAGCTGTAAAACATTTTTCTTGCTCTTTCTTGTTTCTCTTTCTCTCCTTTCTCTACATATGAAAAGTCTACGGTTATTTTGTTTTGCCAAGGACTTTCCAGTCTATCAGAGTCTGAGCGGCAAGAAAGTTTTTTCTACTGATTCTGTTCTGGCCCATCAACACTGGATAAGTAAGGTGACATCAGATAGCAGCTATTTGAACTATGCTGAGTGCTAAGAATAATGTTGTGCTCGGTGAGTGTGACTGCCCTCAGCTACTGTTTTACTTTAGAAAGCTTGTCTGATGTAGGTTACAAATACAATCAGGGCTAGGTATCACGACACAAATGCCTCTATAGTTTAAATTTGACAATATTTTAATTCAGTACATTTTTAACAAACGTATTGCAAAAATTAAAACAAAATCACAAAATGTCATTGGCTTGAAAACTAGCATGAACTCTGCACATCACTGTTGGAGTCATTCAATGAAAATAGAGAGAGAGTAGTAGCTGTTATCATGGACCGCAGCAAAAGAGAAGCTAAAAAGTTACTGCTATATTTAACATCATCTCGCAGCCAAATACTCATTTAAAAGCCTGGGACCTTACGCTGTTGTCAGGGAGGAGATGAGCAAAAGGATTAATGGATAAAATAAAATAAAATAAAATTTCAATGGATAGGAAGCAGGAATTCATGACAAGTTCTTTCTTCTTAAGATGAGCTAAGGAAGATGGGTTAAAGATACTGTCATTGAATCAATGTGTATGGATTCTTCTACAGCTTAATGCTTTTTCAGATACAGTAACACAGATCTCTTAGCTCATCTCATTAAATTTTCATGTTTAGCTATATACAAAGTGATAATAATAATAATCATCATCCTTCATAATGCATTCTGGTCTATTTTGACCTGGAAAAGATGAATAAATAAATAATGGGTTACACTTATTTTAAATTTGTCCTTGTTACAGTGTAATTATACATTTAGGTACCAAGTAATAATAATTAACTACATGTACTTACTATGTGTTTAGGGTTAGAATTTGGGTTTGTCTTAGGGTTACTTGCATGTAATTGTGCATAATTTATTGTTATTAAAATAATAGATACATGTAACATTTAAGAAGGACACCTTAAAAAATGAAGTGTTACCAAAAATAGTAATAATAATTAAAAAAAAATTTAAAATAAAATAATAATAATAATAATTTTAGCATGGGAACCAAACTTTTTTATATGTTTTATGAGTTTTTAGATTTAGGTTACATCTCACACAGCATGCAGGTTTGTGCAAGTAAAATAAACATTTTGTTTGGAAAATACTGTAATATTTTGTTGTTTGGAAGTTGTTTCGTTAGAATATGACTATGGACTGTTTGAATCGATGCTAATAATTCTCAAATTATATACTCTCAGAAACTAAATAAAACTACAATTTAAAAAATTCTAAATCATTCATTTTAAAACCAATAAGAACATTAACGCTGTGACAAACCTTGAAAGAAAATTAAGTTGAATTAAGCAAATTTGAGATTCTGATATCAAAGTGATGACGTAATATTACAAGGAACATATTATAAGACACTAAACTCTCTCCAATAGCTAAGACTAAGGAGCATAGTAACACTTCAACACCTTTATGTGACTGTTACAAGTATCTCCCAGACACATGAAGAGCCTCTTTATCTTTACATATCACCGGCAGCTAGGGGCTTCTCATTGTTAAAGGCTGCAGGCCACTTCAAACTCAAATGCACATGCAGCTGTTCCCTTAGGGAAGCTGTCATACATGTTGAAAGCACCCTTCCCGAACCCAAACACCACACAGATCTGGTCGTCCCACAGCAGGTGCTGTTTGAACATCCGTAGATGCTGTTCTCACACCAGGCCCTTGCATTTGGTAAGGTCTTTTGGTATGTGTGGTTAGAACTAAGCTTTGATGACCACAGACAGGTCTCAGAGCTGCTGTCCAGCTGCCTTGTTTAATTCAATTCCACATCATTTAGAGAGGAACTCCACAGTCCAAACATCTAGACAAAGGCATACAAAGGCTTTTGGAGTGATGGGAATTGATACATATTATTGAGGATTCATAAAATCTGACCACTGGTCTGACCACATACTTGCATAAAAGGTCAATATACCATTGTATTGACTCAGACAATGTTAGTTTGGGCTGTCTGGAGCCCAGTCAAAACAACCAATACTTGAAGGCAAGTACTGTTCGGGCCAACTGCCTAGTGCACAGACACGGGAAGCAAAGATTGGATGGAGACAAAATGAGCGTAAGATGAGCGTAAAGGGGTCTTGTCAGTGAACTGTGATTGAGCACTTGCTGCTTGAAAAATTGCGCAAATGGAAAAAAACGGCTGTTTCGGTTCCACATTTGCAATGCAGGGCAGCCATTAAAATGCAATCATTGCGCGTGCAGCTAGTGCTCTCCAGGCCTGAGTGCATGTAAATATTAGCATTAGCTTAAAGGGTTGGTGCAGCGGGCAGAGCTAATGTGGCTCCCATCACGCAACTTTGACAGCCTTGACCCCCCGCATCATCTCCATGTATCATTTTGCGCTAGTTCAGTGCCGTTAATCAATTTAGGAGGCAGTAATGATGCTCTCTCGGTTCTCCCAGGGGACTCTGCATTATAAAGAACTTACATTATTTATCAAGGGCTGGATCTGGGGCCTTCCATTAAGCGCCAGCTCTATTGCGATGTTCTCTAATAATAAAAAATAAAAAAAACAAGGGTTGGGGGGTTGGACAAATGGAAAAGAAGGCATAAAATGAAAGTGAGAGTGAGAGAGACAGACACTCAGAATAAGAAAAGTGCGCTTCAAAATCCCTGTGATGCCACTTTTAACAGCTAATGCTCTGTAAACTGATGGCTAATTGCTTGTTCTCAGTATGTTGCGAGTCAATGTGGAGCTTCGCGGATACTATGAGCCAACAAACCACTAGGATTACAAAAGAAGGTTGACCTGTTACACTTCTTGAAAACAAATCATTGGAAAGGCATTTCATATTTAGACACATACATCACATGCGGTTTGTCCACACACAGACCTGAGCATGCCATGGATGCATTCACTTCACACGTAGCAATCGGAAAGAAGGAACACTACATGGTGATCTTTGAATAAAACACCTGGCAGATGTCTTCTAGATATTATGATATTTTGATGGTTTAATTATTTTTAGTTTCTGTATTTATTTATTCATGACTTAATTAATTAATCAATTAGATATCTGTCTCCTTCTCACAACATCAGATGCACCACCAACAATAACAATACATTTATTTTAGATTATTATTATTATTTAATAACAACAGTTAAAATAGTAAAAATAACAATGAACTGCATTTGAAATCTGTACAGGCAAAATTTTATTACTTTTATTTTTTACTTTTTTTAAATCATGAATAAACATTAATAATAGTAATAATACAATTACATATACAGTTAAAAAATAAAATAGTTAAAAATTTAACAAATTATGTAAGCTCTGATTTTCACAACATTCAATGAAAGCCAATGTCAAAACACTAAAGTCAAGCTGCATGTTTTATTGTGCATCCTGTATTAATGTACTGAAACGTATTAGACTAGCACAATGTCTCTATACATTCAATAATGATTATTTCAATGGCTTTCTAATGTACTGTACACATCTAGTTATAGGCCAGCCTTAAAATGCAACACTCAATTTTATACAATGTACGAGACGGTCACTGCTCATCTCAGTCCATTAAGGTACCTAGACATCTCACCCAAACAATACAGTAAGTTAAAAGCTGATATAAGACAATCACACACACACACACACACACACACACTCTCTCTTTTTCTGTCTATCACAACAGAGACACAATGTGTGAGAATAAAACAATCCAAGCAAATCATGGACAAGGACAAACTCTTGTCCTTTGAGTAATCTGATATGTCATCTTCAATGATGTCAGGAAATCTGGCTCAGGTCTCACAGGCTCTGCATGCATCATGTAGGGGGGCAAATATTCAATGCAAGTGACGTGTATGATTTACTGTCATTTCTGAACAACCAAAAAATCCCCTCCAACTGCGCAATAAACCGAAGTGGGTGGAAAAGCACGAAACGAAGCCAAATGAAATGAATAATATATAAAGGAATGACTAAACAGATTGTAACAAATTTGTGTGGAATTAATAATAATCAAGGTCAACAGTTATAAATCATATTAACATATAGCATATTAATACAACACAAAACTGAAATATTTTTATTATATTACTGAAACTTACTGCAAAAATCAACAGCACAAACATCATGTGACAGTCAAACAAAATTTTACTTTATGCACTACAAACAGCATGACTTTATGAGAACAACAAGCTGATTTGCACACACACACATGAACCATAGCAAATACTGAGTGATTTACTCTCTGGAGTTGTTATGAAGAGCCACCAAGTTGGATGCTTCATTACCGCTCTCAGTGCGCGATAAACACTCGCTAAGAAGTTACAAACTGCGCGTTCCTCTAAAAACCATTTACAAAAGTGCTGTTTGTAATTTCACGGCCTGTTGACGCGTTTAAAAAGAAAAGTAAAGTTTACTGTACCTTGTGCGCCACCTCGACGCGATCCTCCACAGCATTCATACAGCTAGACTCGCCGTGCTCTCGCCTGGCGTCAGTGTGTCGCGGACCGCCGCACCCTCCGCACCGAGCTCGTATCACGCCGCGGGATATAGTGAGGGGCGGTGCGCAAGTCTTAACAAGTCCTACTTTTTTACACATTCAACGTTTTCGAAGTACTGTGGAGTGAATTATGTAACATTGTAACAATGTAGCCTACTCTTTCTAGGGCCCGAGGAGGCCAGGCAGTCCGTGGCCCATCATGGCACCATCCTGGGTAGGAAACCATGTGGTGCAATGAGCAGATCAAGTGATGCTGTGTTAATTCAGCTCAACATACAGAAATTGAGGATGTGATTTATCACTGTGCAGTACAGCAGGGTGAGTGTGTGGAAACCTCCATCCCAGGACAGAATGACACTGATGCTGTTTGAATTTGCATGTTTAAAAAAAAAAAATGCTTATGATACATTTTCAGAAACATTTTCACCCAGTATTTTAACGTAGTCTTTCACGTGAATTGCCACAAATGCCTTTATTGGTAATATAAAATACTTGTAGGCTACATTATTATTATTAAAATTATATATATATATATATATATGTGTGTGTGTGTAGATTATGGAGATTATACATATTATTAGTGATATTTTAATAATAATGATATTTTATAATGATAAAACTATAAAACAAGCAGAATTACATTTAGGCTAATTACTTTTGTTTTATAAAAAATGGCCAAGTGAAAATACTAAAGAAAGACAGCCTCGATATAGCCAAAATTAAAATAAGTAAATTTTTCCTAAAACGGAGCAATATGTATTGAATCAATTTACCCCTACTAAAGTGTTAATCCACATTTTTTTTTAATCTCGCAAAAAAAATAAATAAATAAATAAATAAAATAAAATCTGTCAGTGCAAGATCTTTTTTGCATGTCAATCACAAGTTGTCTGTAACAGCATGAAGACAAAAAAAAAAATTACAACCAATCATAGAAATTCAATCATATTTTCTACAAACGAAATGCATAGCTAAATCAAAGAATGCAAGCATATTTAAGACAGTATTCATGAAACCCTTTAATGTTAGGTTGCTAATGTCAATAATCAGATTAAGTTGGCATATACTGATGTAAAACAATTTATTCTTCATTAATATCCCAGTTTATTATCTTTCTTAGTAACAGAGCTCGTGGAACTATATTATCCGGTGGCGGCGCTGGCGGAGGGAGACCATCGAGAGTAGCAGTGCTGCTCGCGCAGATTACGTCACGCGGTTGGCGACAGAATGTCTGAGTGAGGCGCTAGTAAGCTGCACGTGAATGTGAAATCTGGGAAAACACTGCGAGCTGGGAATGCATTTCAAGAAGTGTGCACAATCATAAAATACTTCTAATATGTCAGTAATTCATCGTATATTAACAGTTTTTTTAAAATCTTGTAATTTATCGATCATTATTATTATACCCTATTGCTTTTTTGTTTGTTTGTTTAGTTGTACCTTGCAACTGTCATACTTAAAAAGCTGCAGCTAACTTATTTTCACTTTATGTATTTGCATACTAGTCAATTTTACAGTAGCAACTGCACTGGATTCATTTTCATATCACCACAATTGTCTTTTATGCAAATAGTTAACAGTTTGCATGTACTGAGACTAACTCAAAACAACAGTCCTAAATAAAGCTTATTTCCATAGTGTATTTATGCACTTATTTTATAGAGATGGACTAGATAGTTACTAATGTATTTTCAAACACTGGTGAATGCCCACAATGTTTATGCTTACTGACATACACCTAGGTTTAAGGATAAAGTTGCCTCCTAATGAGCAAGCAAACTACAATGCTCATCTTGTCTCCCACTGGGCTGCTGTCAGGTGCACTTTCAATTTGAGTCCTTTTGTCTTAACAGTATCAGCCACTGCTGAGGAGGGAGGAGAGGTCAGAGGAGGGCCTCTCACCTCTGTCACTGAGCCTTCATTCACCCTCATCACAATGGAGCCGGACGGTTGTGCATGGGAATGTGAGGTAGTTCTGAAAAACTACAGTAGCCTATTGCACAAAATGAAGAAACACTCTCTCTAAATAGTGGTATTTTCATTTCTTTTTGGGGAGCCAAGTTTTGCGCTTGCTTACATATGCGACTCATTTGTGCTTTGGTGCCATCAGCGGTCTTTGGCACAGCACTGGTGTTTTCAGTAATGCTAAGCATGATGGCAGAGAATCAGGCAGCTCGCATTTCAAACAGGCGCCTCCATTGACACCGTGCTTCTGCTCTTCTAGAAATAATGTCTGGAGTGGTAATATTTAAATACTGTCTCCAAGGGCTTTTTATTTATCCTGCGAACCATCACGGACTATAAGCTCACTTGCATAAGTGCATATTAATATGATGCTTGAGGTAGTATGAAAAATTGTGAAACAGCATTAAAGGAATATTCCGGGTTTAATGCTCAATTGGCAGCCATCTGTGGCATGTTAATTACAAAAAAAAAGGCTAAAATATGTCTTAAAGGAAGCAAAAATCACAATTACTGTAAAGCACAAATGAATGTGGCCAAAAATAAACGTAGGAAACTCTTAGGAAGTGAATGGGGCACATTTTTGTGGCATTTAACAGCAGATATGTAAAGCTTATTTTAAAATGCACTTGCAATAATTCTTCTGGAAAAACGTCAATTATTTGAGTTGTAACCTAATATTAAATATAGCCATAGTAGCCTAATAATAAATATAAATATAAAATTAAAATACAAAATCATGTTAACATATATGTTGTCTATGTATCTTGAGCAGGGTTGTTATAGAGAAAATAAAACAAATTAAATTAAAACCATAAAAAAAATTTTTTTTTCATTTTTCAAACTGAAATAAAAAAAAAATTATATAAACTATGTAGACACTCAAACACTAGTGAGAAAATAAACAGAACATTATTATGAAAAATTCAAATTTGGTTGTACTAAAGATACATTGAGTACTTTCACTTTAACAGACCCTATTCACTTCAAGCACCACACTGTAACCCAGATATTGCTTTTGTTTTTTTCCATTTAACAAAAGTAAGGCCAATCTTAATTTATTTTTGTGGTTATTGTGCTTATCATCTGTTGAACCAATGATATTTCTTAAGGTTGTTTTTCCTTGAATGCATTAAATATACCATAAAAAACTGTTCTTCTTGAGAAACTTCTATAAAACACGTTCTGGAGGTATGTGGGTTGAGAGATGAGAGAACACAGTGGCCTTGACAGCTGACGTGCCTCCTATTCTCCTCTGTAATAGGGTAACAACTTTGGTGACTGGCATTTGTTCAAATGGACAATATGTTATTTGTAAAAGGGCGGCGTGTAAGATGAAGCTCCCCACCCTGGCCTGGGTAGAGTTAACCCCTCTCCCCACCATCAGCAATCCCCATGGTTGCTAGGAGGGTGGTCTGCCATACCCCAGGGTGGAGAGAGGAATAAGAGGACAATTGTGGGGCTTTGCATAAGGCTCAAGAGGCTGGAACAGCTGCCATGGTCACTTGGTGGAGGGCTTGCATACTGAAGACCACGCTAGTGTAAAAGCATTTGCCAAGGTCGTTTTTGTCATTTGTGATAAAAAGCCCACTGGGTTTGGCACATTGTTGGTATATTATTCAAATATTCATAGTTGTAATCCAAGGATTACAACATATTCACACATATTCAGTTTATTTAATAATGCATTATATTACAACAGATCTTAAGCCTTACACTGCAAAAAGCTTTTTTTATAAATAAAAAAACGACAACACTTTATTTTATGGTTTTATGCTTATTAGCGTGCATTTTACTAGAATATTAGCCATTTACTAGTGCTAATTAAGCACATATTAATGTCTTATTCTTCATGACCTTATTCTACATCCCTAATCCTACCCAATACCTTAACTTAACAATACCTACTAACTGTTAATAAGCAGCAATTTAAGAATTTATTGAGGGAAAAGTCATAATTATTGGCTAACAAGTGTTACCTATTCTAAAGTGTTAGCAGGTACATGGCTGAAATTATGTTATTTTACTTAAAATACCATCACATTTAGGTCTTTGGCAAGTAAAATCAATGATTTACCAAATGATTTAAAAGCACATTTCCATTATATAACCATCTGCCAATTATATATGTATCAATTCCAATATCAATCATTATCAATGATGTCTTGCTTCCAGATGTAAAAAAGCATGTGAAAAAAAAAACTGGCAAAAACTTTTGATGCATTTCAACATTTCCAAATGGAAATTATTTAGACAGTAAAAATATTTTTCTGAGGTTGCAAAGGTAAAAAGCAGATATGTATTGTTTAATATTTGTAGATTAACATTAAATAACTTAATACATTAAACATTTGTAAAAATATACACCTATTTGCCGACCCAAATTACCTGAATAATTGTCAATGATTTCTATGGCAACCACAGCTACTTTTACAATGTAATTTACAGTGTAAAAAGGCATCTTGAGTCACGTGCTGTCTGCTATGTAGTAGTTCAAAAAGATCAGTTAATTAACTTGAAAAATTACTCACATAACTTTCTCTTTGGTAGCTCTGGTGAGTATTCAGATGTCTCCTTTAACTTACACACACACACACGCGCAAACAAACTAAGCAGTTGACAGTTACAGTCCTCATTCTGAGTTTTAATGATGGTTAATTTCTCAAACAGTTAGTTGACTTATCTTGGGACCACAAGTCCCCAGGACAAATTATTTAATATTTTAGAAAAATAAAAAGGCAAAATATCAACTCACATAATTTTCTAAACACGTTAAATAAGCTACAACCCCTAAACGAATGATTCACCCAAAAATGAAAATGTAGGCTACACTGAAAATTTTTTGGAACACAACAGTTGGTGTTTTCATGGGTGAACTACTCCTTTTACACTCATTTGTGTTCATTTGACAGGTGTTGGTGATGCTATTGTTTGCAGGTTCAGCAAATATAACTCCCGCATTACATCACGCAACTTTGAAGATGGAATGATATTTTTATTCCCATATCACAGATGTTCCTTCAATTCAACACTGTAAGGTCGTTTCTCATGAGACGAGAGCTGTGGTGCCGTGTCCATCTGGAGATATTGTAAGCGATAGTCCTCTGACATCATCCTTTCCTGTGGCATATTCTAAACAGAGTTCTGTGTGGTGAAAATAGCTCCAGCTGTAAACAAAGCTTCCATGTCTGATTTGCTTTTCTTAGAAAGGAATAACACTATAAGCACTATAATGCCAAAGAAAACATAGGAGGGATGACTACAACAGCTAGCAAGAGAATAACTCAGCACTTACACAATAAAGCCAGATCCACCCTAAACTCATTTCCATCTGCAAAGCACATATGACTTACAGTATATACAATGCAAATATGTGCATTGTCAGCTTGAGTTAACACCTCAATGCCGTGAGACCATTCAATATATGTTTTGCAGTATACTAAATATAGAAAAGAATCTACAAAGTACAAATAAAGCTTTTAGAATCTGAGCTGCAGGGTTTTCCTTTAATTCACCAATTGTGAGTGTACACTGTGCAATGATGTCATCCTCATCGCTTCATTGATCGTAGCTGCCATGGCTACCACAGTGCTGTAACTGTAGCAGTGGTAGGTCAAAGGTTACAAAGATAGCCCTGCAATTGAATTTATGGGAGGGCTTGTAGGTATCAGGTTTTCCCATTCACCCCCCCACACACACACCTCTTTGTTGATTCCCAAGCTGCCTTTCCTCTTTCAATCCTCCTCATTCTCTCTCTACTTCATCCAATCAGTGCTAATTAACCATACGACCCAGCCAGCTACTATTCCGATGATAACCTCTGCCCAGTGCAGATTGCTGTTTGTAAACCTTCATGCAGGAATATTTTGACCACACTGATACACTAAGATAAACATTCAGATATTACGAAGAACATATATATTTTGAAGTAATAGTTCATCCAAAAATGAATGTTTGTTTCTTTATGGAAACAGATTTGGGGAAATTTAGCATTGGATCCTCTGCAGTGAATGGGTACCGTCAGAATGAGAGTCCTAACAACAGCTGATCACAATAATCCACATGATTCCAGATGATCAGTTAATGTCTTGGGAGGTGAAAAGATGTGTGTTTCAGAAACAAATCCATCACTAAGACATATTGCCTTAGCCTTTTACTATGTGTATCCTTTCCTGGGCTTTTACAAACTTGCTCGATTATAAAAATGAGTTAAAGGAATAGTTCACCCAAAATTAAAATTCTGTCATCCACCCTCGAGTGGTTCCAAACCTGTATGAATTTCTTTATTTGCCAAACACAAGGACGATATTTAAAAAGAAAAAAATGTAAACAGGCTGTTTTGGGTCATCATTTACTTCCGTCAATGGTGACCCAAAACAGCCTGTTTACATTTTTGTGCCTTTGATTCAAATTTCATAAAACAAAGCAGAACACAACACAAAATGTTCTATGTTACACACACAAATCTAACAGGAATTAAGATTATGGCAACACTGTTAGCAAATGTTTGCTTTTGAGATTTGTTTGTCATATTTTGAATGCAGTGCTTAATTTAGCAAGAAGCATTTTGTGTTCTTGTATTTGTGTGCAAAGTTAAAAAAAAAGAAAAAAGGCAAAGTTTCGAAATTGTGCGTAAGCAGATGGAAAGAACTAAACGCATTGCATTTATAGCATAAATTCACCTGAAAAACTCTGTGAACAGCTCCCTCTAGTGTCAAATCATAATCAGTCAGAATATTTTTTTTAAATTAAATACATCAAATTTATTGAAAAGTTTGAACAATAGTAAGTAAAAGTAAGTTCTAGTTAATATTTTGCATGTCCTGACTATTTATATGAATTTATGCTACCAGACATGATTTCGAGATAATACCACATCTATCCCTGTAAAATTACAGTATGAAGAGGCTCATGTCTATCAAAAAGCTATAGGGACGAAACTTGATTTCCTCAACTCTGGCTCAACTCTCTCACTGTACTGAAGAGTTTACAGTAGCTCCAACACTATTCAAACAAACCTGTCTGTAACGTTCTAGTAATCCCGAGGAACGTGATTAACTGGTTCATATGTGTTTAATCAGGGATGGAGCTCAATTCTACAAGCACTGTAGAACTCAAGTTTTTGGGGGGGCGGGGAGGCAAACTGCCATCTCGTACAATAAGGGCCTACAAAATTGAATTATATGAGGTTGGAGTCGTCCAATGCAAGTAGTGGTCACTACAGATTGGAAGAGGGGTTGTGTCAAATGATTATTCCAAGTGGCAAATAAGATATTTATGAGAAGGAATAACAAATCTTCTTACACAGACAGAGTATTTCTTTTTGTTTTAATATTTAAAGTAGGTTAATTAATGGCACAGCTTGAACACCAGAACTGCATCTATTGTTTTGGTATCTATTCTTTTATCTGTTCTCAAATATTGTTTTAAAAGACAGGAGTTCCCATACTTTTTGAGATACTTCAGTGCATCACCTTAATGCTCAAACTCAGCACCGCCCCCTGAAGTCCACAGGGGTACAAAACAGTCTCTGAACCTGATGCATTTATGAAGACTTACCAGCAGATGGAGCAAGTGACGCGTCAAAGAAGCCATAATTATAGAGGATAAAATAACACATTTACTAACACTGTTGTGTCCTGTTCTGACGTAGATCCCTTATTTAACTGTCTTTATCATTTTATTCAGATTTGGCAAAAGTGCAATAACACATAAAATGTAAAATGTGCACATTTCATTTGTATGGCCCCTGTAGTGCCCATAATTTAAAGATTTAAAAAAAAAATGCACATGCAAATAATGTAAAATTTATAAAAAATAAATAAGTAAATAAATAAAAAGTCTATTACATATTTATTCATGGTATCACAACTGTAATTAAATGTCTACATTAAGAAAACAAACAAAACATATAATGCTACAATTTATTTCTGAATGTGTGAAGATGTTCCTTCTGGAGTTTCTTCCAGTCATTCTTGGGCAGGAACAAGGAACCTCTGAGGACTCCATGACAGGGAGCTTTGTTAGACTGCAACCATGTCGACTTCAATAGGAAATGTTAGTAGGAACCATAGTAGGAACCTCTGAGATGAATGGAGTGGCCAAAACAGGAATCTTTTAGACTGGAGTGTCAATCAAATGAACTCTGGGACTGGAGAGGCTGAGAGAGGAGCTCTTAAAAAGGGCTGGCGGCTCTGGCTGGGGCCATCCATGAGAGAGAGATTTTAGGATCTGGATGGCCATGACAGAACTTTGGAGACTGAGATGGCCGTGGCAGAATTACTGCCTGCTACAGTCACCTAAACAAAAAGCTCTGGGAACCTCAGGGGCATCTTTGACAGGAAGCTCTGGGTAGCCATAACAGACCCTCTTGGAGAGCCAAGATTGAAATGGCACTGATGTGGTTGAGACAGGAAGCAGCAACTCTGAGACCGGGGTGCACATCACAGGGAGCATTGAAAAAAAAGTTAAACGTAAGAACTATATGCAGAAACCTATGTACAAATCCCTAGGAAGCAATACCGCAAGACGCAAATATTGCTGCCTCAAGCCCTGGTGCCAGACGCTACCAGAGCTTGCCAGTCTCGCAAGACGCAAAGACCTGGAGGGATGGAGGGGCCACTCGTGTCAGCCAGCCAGACGCTACGCTGACTAAAGAGCACTTCCTGTGTGGCCGTGGCAGGGTGCTCTTGTCTCCACAACTTATGTGATGACCTAAAGCAGAAACAAAATCAGGTTTATTAACTAAATACTTACATATACAGCAAATGAAACAAATAAAAAAAGAGTAAAAGCATGTTGAGCTATCATTTTATGTTGATCATATACAGGTACCTTAAACCAGTCATGGAGAAGGAGTCTGTCAAGAGGCATTCTCTCCTCGGGGTTGGGATGCATGCAGGCATTGATCAAATGGCTGCATTCTGTTCAGAAAGAAAAGAGAGACATTTGACTGCTATCTTAAACTTCCTTTACAACAAAAAAATCTATCAAGACAACCATCATGTAACGTTTTCTTGCTCTTCGATGATATAGAATTACTGTTGGCCTTTTTTTTTAAAGATCTTACCTTTTGACAAGCTGGGCAGATACCACAGCCAGTCCTTGATCTTGTCCAGATCGTTGTGGTCTGGATAATACCCGCAGACCAAAGTGTACAAAACAACCCCCAGTGAAAACACTGTTGCTGGCTGTCCGTTGTACTTGCCCATCTTCGTATATTCAGGGGGACAGTACTCCTCTGTACCTGCAGGAAAGAGATTTGTAAGTTTGAATTGACACAGCATGTTTTCTCTTCATCTGTTAGCATCTGCAACATGACAAGTTGGTCTGTCAAATCTTAAAAGTTAAAAATGCTGCAGAAAATCTCTGGCACCCAGATAATACATACCACTAAAGGTGTTGTACGGCATTTCATGTAGCAGGTCCCCACAGCCAAAATCAATTAGTGTCACGTCCAGGCTGTCTGTGTTAACTAGCAAGTTTTCCAGTTTGATGTCTCTATGAAGAACTCCGCGGCTGCAGCATTTGTCAGCAGCCTCAACAACCTGCTGCATCACATGCCGTGCAAAGTTTTCATCCAAGATGCCCCCACAGCGCTCCAAATAATCAAAGAGATTCTTACAGGGCGAGGGGCGCTGCAAGACCATAACATAATGGTCGGGAAACTCCTGCCAGTCTAGCAGCTCAATGATGTGGGGTGAGCTGGGACCCTTATTGGCAAGGACCGTCAGGCCGATTTCCAGGGGAATGGGTTTGGCATGATCAGGCTAGAGGAAAGACAGTTTTTTAATATATAAATAATTTGCCTGTCTATGACTAAAATTGATATAACATTGAAAACACAGACTGAGAGGAGATAACGTAGAGAGTGCAGTATACTTACAATGTTGATATATTTCACGTTTTCCGTTTTTTTGACAAATTTTAGTGCCACCTGATCAACAAAACAAATAATTAGTTAAAATGAACATGTCCTTTTGTGAGGTAAAGTCCAATCATTAATATAAAACCATGGTCATGTTCTGATAGGTCAGCCATTTGCTGTCTTTATTTGTGAATTATTATAACTACAGTCAAACCTGAATACAGAAAGCATTTTGTTACACAAAACATTACAATTCTATAAAAATGTAACAAGAATACATGATCAGAGCTAAATCCTTCTGGGTCTGATCTGATTTCAACATTTTTTGTGTGTGCGTTGACATACCAAGTGCCATTAAAGATATATATATTTTTTAAAAATTACCTTAAGCCCATCCTTGCATCGCACTCCCTCGAAAACAGCACCAAATCCTCCTTCCCCCAGTTTAGCACCAATGCTGTACTTCAAGTAGATATCTAATCAAAGAAGAACATTTCAAACATTTTTTCACATTCTCATGTAGTAGTTTTAAAGGCTTAATATTAATGGAGAAACTGTATGGAATATCTGTGGTGATGCTTCTTTTCTCAATACATAAACAACCTGAATGTTCATGTCTGTATTATATATCAAGCAGCCATAAAGTATGTGTGTATGTTTTTGGTTTATGGCAATAAACTCACTCTCACTACTCTTGACCACGTCACTGTCCTGTTGTTCTGTCAGCGGAGACTCAATCTCTCCCTCTGACAGATTATTATCGACACACTTCTGAAGATGCTTCTGTGTCTGCTGTTCCTCAGAAGAGCTTCTGGGAGCTTCCTGATGAACACAATCCTCAGCAATACATATGATGTTCTGTAGAGAAATCTGATCTAAAGAGAGGAACAGAAAGAAACCAGAAGACTAAATAATCATAAAAATAATACTCTCTAATAAATCATAACAGCAGCATTAAGAGACTTTTTGATTTACAAAGCTCCAATTCTATGCATATTTACATAACATGGATGTGATTTACCATCAGAGCACCTAGAAGATCCAGCCTGCTCCAGCTTCTCACTTTGCTCCACTTTCTCACCCTGAGCTTTCTCACTCTTACCAGCTCTTGGGCGAGAGAAGTGGAAACAGGCCAGCCTCCTCCAAAACCTCCCTTTTTTCTTCTTCATCCTCTTCTTCTCTCTCACCAGCCTATCTCCTCCGTCTTTCTCAGCAGTACAAGCATGCTGATGAGGATTTTGCATGTTGGACTGAGGTGGTGTACTTAGTTGGGAATTGTACACACACTCACTGTCTATCGGTTTCTTTAAACAAGATTTTCGCTGACCCATGATCACACGAACACACTGTCTCTCCAAACTACCCACAAAAGTAATATTAGAGTTTCACGCCTTTACATAGTCTAACATTCCACAACTTTCAATCAACTTGGAATTCTGATTTGTGACATCATAAAAGAAGTGCACAGAAAATAATCTTGCCTGATGTCTCATGTTGTCCATTTATATCATTCAATATGTGTGTCTAATGATATGAGAGAATAAAGTATCCACAAAAAAAGACTATTGCTGAAATGTTGTTTAATTACTGTACACAAAAAAGGATAAATAAATAAATAGTATTATATTTTGGATAATATTTGTAATGAAATTTCACTTCGTTAAACATTACAAGCACTTTTCAAGCCAAATATTTCCCAAAACTATATTTGTAGGGTTTTAAATGTTCAAAACATATAGTATTCATGCTGTTTCGTATACAATTATGTAAGTAAAGATCACTTTAAAGTCACTTTATTACAAACTGTGCTGACCTCCGATAACTCTCTAGGCTATAAAATGTTATATTCACCTACTGTACCACAACAAGTGTTGTTTTTTTAAACATTGCAAGCTCTAGTCATGCTTAGACAATGTAAAATAAAATAAACAAAAATATATATATATAATTTCTCTGCATTCCTTGAAGTAATGTTAAATAGGCTACTCTTAGGCTACAACAACAGTGCTTTATTGTTTTAAATTAAAATATAAAACCACTTGTTAAAAAAAAAAACAAGAATGAAACAATTTTGTCTTAAAACGTTTCATTTAATGAAATGTAGTCCTAGTATATTGAGGTTATGTGTATTCATGTAGCCTATTCTTTTGGGTTTCTCCAAAGAATTTAAATAAGTCTAGGAGTCTTTGGAATGCCGTGATAATTTTACCCTCTTGAATAGCTATCTTTACCATTCTCTCTTGGCTTATTAAAACTTCATTGGCTATTCGAAGATTTTTCCTTTTAATGTTTGTGTTTTCTCTCACTGCCAAAGGAGGGCGGCAGACAGCTTGTTGTGAATGGACAGGATACAATGTAGGATTGAGTGACGTCTTTTCGGGGAAAAGGCATTTTAGAAACAAATGTGGTCAAGTGTGTTGTTTACATCTATATATTCTTATATCATTACTTTTAATATTATTTTATTTGTGTTTTATGTTTTGTTTTTGTGCAAATGGGGACTTTAATTTTGAAACGGGGACACTTTTATTTTAAAAACAACACTGACGGTCCTCCCTTACACGACCTCGGAGCGTTGTTGGTAGTGTCACAGCTGATTTGGGGATATGTCTGTAGATTTCCCCCATTAATCAGTTTCCCCAAATGTAGACAGAACCTGAGCTACAGATGGGCTTCAGACGATAAACCGACAGTTTAAGGAAACTTGGTGAGCTCTGATTAATAATGTTTTCTATTCCAGATTTTCAGTTGCCTGTCCTGTCTCAATGAACACGCTGTCATTTTTGTGAAATGTTTTATGAACTGATGTGATCTAATAATAAAGATCAGTTGCTCCCATGTAATTAATGATTTACTATGGTAAGAAACTAGAGTTTTCGCCCAAATTTCGTGGTTGCTACAGTTTTTGTTATCATTGTAGAATTATCATGAGCTAATATGGCATTTGCATATTGTACAAAGCTTTCAGAGTCTATCTCTGTATTATTATGATATGATTATTATATCTGTAGGGCTTGTATGTGTATCAACCTCTGTATTTTTGTAGTGGCTAATACCAAATTATCACAATGTTGCAATAGAAGTCCTATAGGTGGCCCTTCTTTTATTCTATTATTAAGTGCACAAATCCTATGTTTTAATAGAACTCATTTTAATATGTTTGATAAAGTATCACGTAACATTATATTTTTTATTTATTTAATGATTTTTTTTTCAAAAAGCATCACATATGTTTTATTGTACATTTGTGACTCAATCAAATCAAATGTAAAATAAATCAATAAATAAATGCTCTAAAACACAAAAAATACAAACATTTGGTCCCAAACAAGCCTAATGACTGACTTTTAGGATAAATAAAAAAAAACGGTTATTTATTGATAACATGTACGAATTTTTGGTCAGTTTATTTCTGTAGTAGTCAATAAATAAATCAACGTTATTTCTCAAATTTTAGTAACACTGTTACTAATTTCACCTCATTAAAAAGTTCCCAGATCATATTTAATTAATTTCCTAAAAATGAAAACACTTCTTTCAATTTATTTATATGTGAAAAAAAGAAACGAAGCCCTATTTTTTACATCATTCATGAAACATGAGATGATATTTTACATACATTATGGTTACCATAGTAAATCTTTATAAAGCTGTAGTGTTTACTACTTTTACACATAAAAGCTATTCACATAAATGTTCTTTGCTGTTTTCAGAGAACAACTTTTATTTAACAGACGGAGGAAGATGGGTCCAATTAGAGTTTTTCCAATTCTTCATCGTGTTGCTGCTCTTTCTTCTATACGCACAGCATCAAGACATTCCCTTTGTAAGCCTGCTGTAAAACTGTGCCGTGCCTCCCTCTGCCCCCTCCAACAGACGAGATCTGGTTCAACAGAGACTGCCTTAAGCCATCACATTTCAGACCTGACTGACAGGGAGAAAAGACTACTGACCAAGCTTTATGATGGACTTATTGGGGGTCAAAGGGCAGCTCTCGCTGAATCCATAACCCTTGTGGAGACCCAGCATCCAAGGAAGAAAGAGTTGGCCCAGGTTCTGCTTCAAAGAGTGCTGGCCTTCCGTCAGGAGCAGGAGAAACGCAATGGTGGAAATCCAGTGGCCTTCAGAGTGGGTCAGTAAGGTGATGTGAACTGTAGGAGTGCAGCTGAAGCGTATTGCTGTTTGCATGATTGCCTCAATCTTCAATCACATCTTTGTACATGTGACTTCAGGACTGTCTGGTCCCCCTGGTGCTGGAAAGTCTTCATTCATCGAGGTCATTGGGAAAATGCTGACAGGAAGAGGACATAAAGTGTCAGTACTGGCTGTGGATCCTTCTTCGTGCACAACTGGAGGTGAACAGATGCTCAAATATCAGGTTTCGGTACCAAAAAAAAGACAGTGGCAGTTTTGTCCATGAGCTTTAGGTGTTTGCATATGAATATATGAGTTTGTAAGTCACTTTAGTCAGTTTTTATGTGGTTACAAATGTTCATATTGACATAATATTTTCACTGCCGAAGCTGTGCATGCATACATTGCTAATCAAAAGTTTGGGGTCGTTAAGATTTTTAAAAGGCGTTTTTGGTCTTATCTTTTGTCCAATTTAATGCATTCTTGCTAAATAAAAATATTACATTCTTAATCAACAGTTAATCTTATAAGTACCTACCTTTGTATGCAGGTTCACTGATGGGGGACAAAACACGAATGACCGAGCTCTCCAGAGACATGAGCGCTTATATCCGACCATCTCCCACATCTGGAACCCTCGGTGGTGTGACACGAACCACCAACGAAGCTATAGTCCTCTGTGAGGGCGCAGGTTATGACATTGTGTTAGTGGAAACTGTGGGTAAGCCTTGGTTGCAGTTGTCATAATGTTTTTAATTGTGAGTAATTCTCATCTTAAAAAACATCAGTGTACGCAGAGTAACCCTGCAGTGTCATTTAAGTTAAATCTTTACACAGGTGTTGGTCAGTCTGAGTTTGCTGTGGCCGACATGGTGGATTTGTTTGTGCTGCTTATCCCACCAGCAGGGGGCGATGAACTACAGGTATACACACTTCCTTTACTCCATCCCTGTTCCCATAGAAGTGGTTCTCTACTAAGGAGCCCGGGGCCTCAGCAAACTTTCATGGATTTTGATACATTTTATATAAAATATTTCCTTGGGTAGAAATTGTAAGTAAAACATAAAAGAATATTATAGAACAATATTTGTTATTTTGAATTGTATTGTAAACTACTGCCATAGAACATTATCCAAATATCCTGAACCTGTTATGTTTCATATAATAGGTGATTCTTATGTTGTTCTTGTTGAGAGTGGATTATTCTGTATTTTCAAAAAGGGAATCAAAAGAGGAATCATTGAGATGGCTGACTTGGTGGTGGTTACAAAATCAGATGGTGATTTGGTTGTTCCAGCACGGAGGATACAGGCAGAATACACAAGTGCCCTGAAGTTACTCCGAAAGAAGTCCAAAGTCTGGAAACCAAAGGTACACGGCTTTATAATCATGCTTTTCATTACAGTAAAACAATTACATTTTTTATTTTTTTTATTTAATAAAAAATATGACCATCAGATCTGCAAAGGTTCAAAAGAAATAATCATTAAAGAATCTAAATGGTTTTAGCTCTTTTCAGAATTCAAAGACAGCTGATTTTTGTGGATTTTAGAGGAAAAGATTCACACAAACACTACCATTCAAATGTTTGGGGTCAGTAAGATTTTTTTTTTTTTTTTTTCAAGAATATATTTTTATTTGGCAAGGATGTATTAAATTGATCGAAAGTGACAGTAAAGTATTTTACATTGTCACAAAAAAAATCTATTTCAAATGAAGGCTTATCTTTTTAACTTTTTATTCATTAAATAATAATAAAAAAATGTTTTTCCACAACAATATTTAGCAGCACAAACATGTTCAACAAATATATGAAACAATAAATTTTTTTGAACAGCAAATGATAATATTCAAATCATTTCTGAAGGATCATGGGACGCTGAAGACTGAAATAATGATGCTGGAAATTTAGCTTTGATCAGAAAATATATTCAAATATAAAGCAGATATTTATAATAGTAAACATATTTCAGAATATTACTGCTTTTGCTGTGTTTTGGATCAAATAAATGCAGGCTTGGTGAGCAGAAACATTAACAATCTTACTCTTCAAAAACTCTTAACTGGTTCTGTGTATATAGCCCTCTCCTTATTTTAACGTATTTCCTTCTTCCACTTCCTCCCATATAAACATTGCTTCCATGTTAAACATGTTTTATTTATGTTTCCTTATTCTTTGCTAAAAAGAACTGTCCTGGCCAGCGGAGTAGTCTGTTGTCTTTTCCCATCATGCTCTGCTCTGAGTTGTCAAGTCTTTCCTCTTTGTCCCTTCACCCCCAGTATTACTTCCACCCGCAGGGCACAGAGCCAACATAGGCAGCCCTTTGAATGGCCAATTGCTGCCTCATGCATTTCACTGATTAGAGGCCACCCACATGGATGAAACCACTAAAGCCTTTGTCTCCTCACAGCAGCATGATTTCTGAGCTCCATCCCTGTACTGGAGAATGTGACGTCGTATTGATTTCTTTTAAACCCTCCCTAAAGACTCTAGTATATAGGTATTTCAGTGAAAACGAGGATGGAGTGATGTGTGTGGGCGAGCTCTCTTTACATTTGCACATTCTGGCTGCTCAAAAGTATAGCATCTTCCCGCTTCCATTCTCTCCGTTCATTTCTTCCTCTGCTTTCTGTTTTTCGTCTTTCTTTAGCTCTCCACATCTACACCAGCAGATTTTATATGCTTTCTTGCTCTTTCCCATTTTGTGGTCAGGTAGTCCGCATATCTTCTCAGACGGGGCAGGGTGTGCCTGAGCTGTGGGATACCATGCTACAGTTCCGGGATGCCATGCTGAGCAGCGGGGAGCTCCGTGTCCGGCGGCAAACTCAGCAGAAGGTATGGTTGTGGAATCTGATCCAGGAGAACGCTCTACACCACTTCCAGCAGCATCCAGCGGTGCGTGCCCAGCTCCCGGAGCTGGAACGAAGGGTCACGTGTGGAGACATCTCGCCAGGCCTTGCTGCTGACCTCCTTCTGAAAGTGTTCTCCACCATACAGTAATGGAAGGCCGATCCAGGGGAAGCTATAAGCCGAGGCTTATTGGAAAGATATAATAGAAAGATTGAGTCTTACAAGATTTGATTACTTTTTAATGTGTTTCATCTGGTTTTAAAGGAATTTAATGACTGATGACATATAATTATTATAGGTGAGATAACCGTCTCTGTATTATCTTGCAAAGTTGGAGAAATTGTATTTAAAGAAAAAGAAATTAAATGATTAATAACTTACACCCTGTGACCTGAAATCTGTTACTTGTACGGGACTCCACAATAAAATATTGTTCTCTGTTGGTCCACTTGGGCCTCTAATTTCAGTTTTTAAATTTTTTATTATTTGATTTTTATTTGCCTACAAACATTTACACTGATCTCATTAAATAATAATATATAAAATAAAAAAATAATTCTAAAAAAAAAAAACATTTTCTTAAAATAGATTAGGTATATACAATAATATATATTATATAAAACTATTTTTAAAAAGTCTAGAATTAATTCACAGTGATCAAATAATTTTTTTTTTCCAGAATACAGTATCTTTTTTTATACAGTAATATAAAAAAATATATAAACTCTTTTGTTGCAAAACTAATGGCATTTGGTAGAAAACAGTACTGTTAGTTTTTGTTAGTTTTTATTTATTTTTTAGTCATCATGGGAGATTATGTTCCATGTAAATGACCTTTGACCTTTTTTGACAGTACGCTTTTTTGTATTCATGCATTTATAAACAAATGTT
>JAUMHE010000042.1:6519206-6569528 GCA_032359235.1 Enteromius mattozi
TTATGTTCCATGTAAATGACCTTTGACCTTTTTTGACAGTACGCTTTTTTGTATTCATGCATTTATAAACAAATGTTATAGACTGTACACAGATGCTATGTAAATTACTAACATTACTGTAGTATATTGTTGTGATAAAAGACTAAACCTTTGTTAAGTCTCGGGGCGCTTGTTACAAATCACTAGAACCAGCACAGATTCATTTTTACAATTACATTCTCCGCAAGTCAGCAGATGATATTGCTGATCTTACATCATTGCTCCATTACATGAATTTAAATGAGCTCATACAGTAGAGTGTTTTCCAGTAGTTGGTGTTCTCTCAGGCTGACACTAGATGGACCTGCAGACCTGGAGAGATCTTTGTCCATTATGTAAATGAGCTCCTCTGCATGCCACTGCTGTTTGTCTCAGCCTACAATAGTGTGCTGTTGGCCTGCCTCTTACAGACTCAGAATATGCTGACTGCGATTCCAGTCCTGTTCATTTCTGTCCTGATGTACCACAACTGAGATTCACAAACTCTTAAGAGAATAAGCCACGTTGAACGCTGCCATGTTGTATCCCAGCATTGTTCTGTTTCAATAAATCCCAAGTTCATGTGACCTGGTCTCATCGCTTTTGTTCTGCAAGCTGTGCGTGTTTGCGTACAGACACGTCCTGCCTCCTGTGCACATGCTTTCTAGTCATTATGCCTTGTGCTTCTGTCTTATGACTCAGACTGGAATGCTTTGTGAATACTGATGAACTCCAAAGACCTGAGGGCCGCCCTCTCCATCAATCACAAATAAAAGCTCTTGGCCCTTCTCTGTAAACTGAGATGTGTTAGATCTGAGTGTCTGGACTGTGCCCGCAGAGCCCAAAACTGTGGCTTGTCTGGAGGAAACCTTTTCAGTTTCTGATATCATGTTGCAGCCTAAACAGTGCTTATACATACACATTTAACATTAAGAAAGACTGGATATGTTGTAAGAACATGCAGCACCCAAGGTCTCACTGGAATCATGTTAAAAAGTTGTAAAATCTATAGAAGTATAGAATGGGATAGAAGTTTGTGTGTTTTTTATGGAAGTCTCTCATAATATATCACCATATCTCACCAAGGCTCTGTTTATTTGATCAAAAGTAAGAACTGTAAAAGTGTAAAAAATATTATTACAATAAAAAGACAAAAAATTCTATTTGAATATAAAATTTCAGATATTGCTGCGATGTAAAGCTAAATTTTCCGCAGTCGTTAATCCAGTCTTCAGTCACATGATCCCTCAGAATTCTAATATACTGACTGGCTGCTCAAGAAACAATTCATATTGTAATCATCAGTGCTGAAAACAGTTGTGTTGCTTAATATTTTTGTAGAATATGATATATTTTCTTTGAACATAACATTTAAAAGAACAGCATTTATTTGAAACTGATTATTTTTTAAATAGGAAAAAAACATTAGAAAAAAATACACAATATATATATACATATAATTGAAGAGTTCCAATGTAAAAGCCTTTAAGTGCCATCTGAAATGTTCGTATAAAATGAGTATTTTTCTTATATGTTCAGTTATTTCACTTTAATAGCTACAAAAAAAAACCTACACATAGGAGCCTGATAAAAACACTATTTTTTAAAGAACATTTCAAACAGCACTTAGAGGCTTTTGCATCTGAACTCTTTAATTAAATGAATAAGGCTTTATTTAAAAAAAAATAAAAAAAAGAAAGTTGTTTTTTTATTATCTTTATTATGATGAACAGGTGTATAGCCTTGGCAAAAACAATTAAAAATTGATTGTATCACACAAATCCACATACTAAAAGAGATGTATTCAAGCAACTGTGAGTGTGAACTGTGTGTATTTTTGCATAAATTAAAAAAGTAAAAAAGTCACATAATACAGCCACATTTGATCTGGAACCAGAAGGCATTCACAGCCGTGCATGCTGAGATAAAGTTAGCATTCCAATAAAAAAAAAGAATGAAAAAAGAATAACAAACTGAACAATGACATGCTTCTCTATTTGGGCCCTTTTTATTATAAATGTGGCCCCAGCCCATCTATAAAGCAACAGTTCCTTGTAGTTTCACTGGAGTCTCTCCCTGCTGTGTTTGTGCTATTTGCCTCTCTTACATCTACACTCACATGTGCATGTGCTCGGCTGGCTGCCTCGCCGTCTCTCTAGTGACTGATGAGTGCGTAAGGCATTTCCTTCAGGGCTGTGAGCTCGGTTGCTGCAAAACGATCCTATGAGTGACAAACTAATGGGACAAGCCTGGAAGTGTGCAAGGGAGTAATACAAATTTCGGCTGGCACACTTAGAATAGACCGGCAGTCCTTTCAACTGTAACTAAAGTGATTTCAGCTCTGTTGCGATAAGCCTTTTGTAATCCCTGTGGACACATCTGCAAATTACAGTATCACATCTATGGGGTGTTCTACTGTTGCAGAATAAATATTATATTTGCAGTACCTTAAAGGGATAGTTCACCCCAAAAAAATTGAACAAAATTCCAAGCCTGACATTGGACTCCTTCCCCACTGTACTTCGCATGGTGTGGGCAAAAAAAATACTTAACACTGGAAAGTCATATGTTTGGAATAACATGAGCACGAGCAACGATGAAAGAAGTTTAATTATTTTTTTTTCATTTTGGTGAATTGTGAATTTCAACCTTTATTTTTAAAGTTTAAGGAATTGCAAATGAAAACTATAATATCACAGGTATTGTTTTGTGTGTGCAAGGCTAAATGCTTTCAAAAAGAAAATGTCTGCTTCAGAAATAAGAGAACTCAATTGACCTGTGGTAATATATTTGAGCGAATAATTATTCTTTGCAACTATTGAACGATGCTATCAAATAGAGATGAATTCCTTTGAATAACTCGCCCGTCCGCCCGTCTTCGCTTAATGAATTCCATCTGGTCTCTGTCCCAAAATCAGGGTTTGATCAGGCCATGGTCCCACTGGTTACACTATTGCCTCTACAATGCTGATGTCAAAATCAGCTTCTTCATATACAAATGTATTTCCTGGCATTGCCGAGTGGCTTTTTTCTGCCTCTACCCTCAAGCAGTAACTCAGCATGGCTTGTGTTTTTGATGGTAATGGAGTGTCTTGAGATGGCAGGCAAACTCTCCTCAGGCCTCTAAACTCAATCCTTTTTAATCCTGGGTCTAATTGCTCGCTTTGCCAGCCAAAGTGAATTCAGCTGCTGGCTGTCTGTGAGACCAACAGTCCCTTTAGAGCACAATGTAATAACATCATAGATTTACAGAAATTAAAAATTTAAACAAAAGACAGCAACGTGGCAGCTCGCCTGTCAAAGAGGCCAGCGGCCTTCATACTCCTGTTAAGACGAAAGAAAAAGAGACATCAAGAGCACTGTGTCATTCATCTCCCTCGCTGCTTTATCCCCTCCCATAAAAGTACATTTAAAAAAATGTGTATGGAAGGAACAAACCCATTGTACTCTCCTTCTACCTGTCCTCCATACTACACTTTAACTCCATTGTCATGAGCAGATGAGGAGATTATTTAAGGCAGGCTGACACAACACCCTTCCATTGTGGTGCTGAGGTAAATGTTAAAATCTAGTTAAAATGTTTTAAATAGTTTTGTTAAAAGGATGAAAGTAATATTTAGCCTATATCACTGCATTTGCAAACTCCTGTTGTTGATTCGAAAGTTTGAAAGCGGGGGTGTATTTCTTTTTATTCTGTGATGCTTTATGCCATAATTTGCTAGAAAAAGAAAACTACATGTGAATTATCAGCCGCTTTTCAGTGAGTTTTCAACTCAAGCGATTCATTGAAAAGATTCGGCTCAAAAGAACGGCTCCTTCACGAATCAGATATCGCTATCAATGAGCCACACCTGGGTAAGGATTAATTAAAACTCTACCAGCCGGTGACGTAGCCAAAGTCCTTCCCAATTTCACAAGCGCTACATAGTTTTGATGAGAGCACATTTATCCTCTCACTGACTTCGTTCTGTTTTACATCTTAAAAAGACTTTTGAAAAATGTCATCATTAGAAGTTGAACCTCACATGAGATTATATTGACAATCAACAGTGCACAGAATAACTCGGTATTTCGTGTATGTGCAGCTCTTATGTTTCCTTCCACAGCTCTCTTCCATGAAATTGATTGTCCCTTTCTTCGATGGGGACGATGCAAACGACCGTATTGTTTGTATAATCACGGCAAAGACAATACGTTTGACGTGACTACGACAGGTAAATAAAATAATGAATCATTGTTTTTTTACATTTAAGGTTAGGAAAGTACACGCATTTCAATCGCATCTTTCAGTCGAACTGGATGACAGCTTCTAAAAGATTCGAAATGAATGCCACATGGTAATGTATAACTAAGCCATCACGTCAAATAACTGCTGAATAGTTTTGACTGATTCTTAATCCGAAAGAACCGATTCACTTATATAAATTGGATTACTAGCTCATACAAGACCTTCTACTAAGATACGTGCAAAAATAGGTGTTTTATGCCAATACATGACCTCAGTTAATTCAGTGCATTTTCTTTGCTGACATTTTGATCAAATGAGATTTTTCTCTAGTTTTCCCACTTTAAATATTCTAAAAGTAATTTCCCAAACATAGAAGGGTCTAAAACAAATTGTGCCCTTTAGAGCATTGTTTTCTGGATTTTTTTTTTTTTTTTTTTTTTTGTAAATCTTTTCCTTTGCTTCACATTTAGAACTTGGAGATCCTGCAGTCACTTCTGCCAATGGAGCCCCTCACACCACTGAGGACAGTTATGCTTGCCTTGAGGAATTGGAGAGGATCAACAAAGAAATAGAGGCAGTAAAGTGTGAGGTGGAGAAAGAACAAAAAAGACTGTCTCGCTATCAGACATCGCAGTCCCTCGTGCAGGCAGATGAAGGTCTTTGCTCTGAGAAATATTTGAAAACCACCAACAGTAACGCTAAAGACCAGAATGGAAACCATTTGAGATACAAAAAATCAGTTTCCACAACCAGCGGTCTCAAGTACGTGGTTGATCGTGCCAGACCCAAGACTGATTTGGAGTATGACCCTTGTTCCAATTTCTCAGCAGACTTATTATCTAGCAGCTCAGCAGACTGTAAGCTAAAGTCAACCGATAAAGTGGATACTGAACACAGCCTGAAGAATAACCGAACAGGAAGAAATGTTCAGCCCCTCTCCCGTCATTTTGATGAATCCGACGATGAAGGTACCTTGGTCATTGACATTTCACCTTCAGCAAAAGATCAGGTAAAATGCAGGACCAAGCCGAAAGGCAAGAATACTCCGCATTTACCTGAAGGGAATTGTGCTGTTAATAATAATCTTCTTGCAAATGACCAAACAAAACCCAGGCAGCACAAGGAAAAGTTGTCTTCTGATGGACTCCAAAGTCATGAAATTAAAAACAGAGTGGTTGACCAAGAGAAAGAAAGAAACTCAGCAGAACCTGTAATGATTAATCAAGAACAAGAGTCTTCTGAAGGGGAACTTGTCATTGATGTGTCCCCTCTAGAAGATGAACATAAGCTTTCAAAGCAGTGTGGAACCACAACCAAGGAACTACCCAGATTATGCCCTATTAGCGATGCCCCAGCTGAAGATGGTAAAGAGGCTAATGAGGGGTCCTTAAACAAACAGGTAATGACTGCAAAGCACTCAGTAAAAGAATCCAAGCTCTTTCTGGAGGATATAACAGAAGTGCCTGTGTCTGAAGCAGATAGCTCTGCATATTTCAACATGGAAGCATTTGTTACACAAAAAGAGGAAAAAGCTCATAACATGGAAAACGTCCTGCATGACATTTCTACATGTCTAGACAATCTGAGAAGTGAGAGTGAGAGGATCAAATGCAATCAAGTTAAGATTCTTCCTGTCAGTTCTGTTTATGCAGATGAACATATGTCCTCACCGACTCCTGCGGTTGTTGTACAAGATGCAACTTTTGAAGCAGAACCGCAAATTGACATTTCAAGTTATACTCAAAAGTCAGAAGTGATTCCTTCTAGCAAGAGTTCGCAAGAACAAGCACTTCAGCAGTACTTTGCCATGGTCTCATCTCAGTCCTTTCCTTTGTCCTTACCTAAGGTAGAAGAGACCAGATGTGGTCCACACTCTCTCAACCTGGCTGAAACGTCTTGGCATACTATTTCAAAAACTCCTGTTGAACCATTTGTTCAGAATATGCCTGCATATGTTTCAGGGATTGACACCGGAACAGTTTCTGCACCAACAATTGGTCAACTAAACCTAAGAACAACTGTGGCGCAAAAATTACCAACATCAATTGCATCATTCCCTGTTCCCTGTGACATACCTGTTGTTTCACAGACATTTGCTTCTGCAGCAATGGCAGGAAGTAATAATGAAGCAATTATGATTGACTCAAGTTCTGATGAGGAGCTTAGGTACTCTGACCTAGATCTTTCAGAATCTGACCCAATGGAAGAATGCTACAGAATCTTCATGGAAGCCAACCAAAATGAAGGTTCTGTGGTTCATTGTGATCCACCTGTAAGTATTCATATACTGTGTAATTTCTGTAACTTCTGTGGCCACGCTACCGTTCAAAAGTGTAGTTATTTATGCATTTGTTTATTTAATAAAAAGTGCTGTAAAATTAGTAATTTTGTGAAATATAACCACAAATGAGCTCTTTTATTTGAATACGTTCTAACATTAATTTTCAGCAGCCCTTACTCAGTCTTAAGTGTCACATGATCATTCAGAAATAATGTCCTGTTTTGGTGCTCAAGAAGCATCTCTTATTATAATAATTGTTTAATACTGCTTTATATTGATCAGTCAGTTAGCTGTCGTTGCAGATTGAATGTCATTTTGTCAATGAACCATATTCTTGCTAAATAAGTGTTGTTGTTGTTGGTTTTTTTTTACACTGACCCCAAATTTTTGAGTGGTAATTTATGCACCTTATGTTTTTCAGGAAGAAATATTAGAGGCCCAGGAAATGGAGAAGGCCAATTCAGTCGCTGTGCTAAAGAAAAGGGTGGCACATGTGGCAAAATTTGAGGTGAGAGATGATTCATTCTGTGTTTTAATATTAAAAGTAAATTTTTCTTTTCTTTGTACAAAAATTATGGACATGTTTTTTTCAACAAATTAATATTCTATCAGCATATATTTGCTCTCAAAATTTGCTCCATAATGTGTTTTTTTTTTTTTTTTTTGTTTTTTTTTTTTTTTGGTAGAACAAATACAAACTGAATTTTGAGTATAATAATGCTGTTTTGACTTTATCTTTGTACAACAGCCAGCCAATAAAACCAAAGCACAGATTATGGTCCCTCTACGAGAAGGAGGTTCCCAGTTGACCATTTCCTCCAGAACTCAATTATGCCAAAGAAGAGCAGCCATTTTGACTGCTGCTGTGAAAGGGTCCCAGGCCATAAGCAGTGCTCCAAAGAAGGTTTTTACACCCAGTGTCACTCATTCAAGTACAGTGCAAAATCGTAAGCATCATATCCTATTCCAATCTTATCAGATTAGTAAATCCTAACTTAGAGAAATTGTCATTTTACGTGTTTTATGTATTTCTTTATTTTTAAGCATGTGTTGGTATTATTCCGGTTGGTGCTACTGTACAGCTGGGGGCAAACGTGCATTTTATCGTACCTGAAGGAAATTGTGCTTTACCTCTGACGCTAATTCCCACCACAATGCCCATCCAACGGGCACCACAGCCTCCGCCATCATTTCATTTTTCACAAACTCCGCATCCTCCACAACTGGCCAACTACACACCAGCTAAGGTTTACCTTGCTCTACTAGTCTGTATTGTTTTCTCTTGAGACCTTTTTTTGCAAGCCAGGTTTTGTGTATTGTAACATAAATTTTGTAGTTTTTGTAGCTGCTTTTTGTCGTGTTGTGATTTATGGATATTTTTGTGCATTGAATAGGCTATGGGTGTCAAACGAAAAGCAAAAGTACGCCAAGAGGTTGGGGTAAAGGTGCCACATGATGTTCGTCAACGCTACGTCAACCTCTTTGTGGAGGAGTTCCTGAAATCATCTGTGACTGTGCAAGATGCGTTTGAGAAGGTCTGTGTGCGAGAGATGATGCATTATTTAAAGTCCCGACTGTGTTTTCTAATGTGTGTGTTTTCCAATACATCTATTTCAATGCTCTAGGCTCTGGCAGAAGAAAAAACTGTTTATGACCGCAGTACCAATAAGCTCAAGTATCTAAGCATAGCTGTCAATGCACTCAAAAGACTTAAAAACCAAAACATCTTGCCTGCCAAAGGTATGTTTGTTATATTTATGCGTGTGCTTTTGTTCAAATTACTGCAGCCACTTTTGTTTACTGCACTGTACACTCCTATCAGGTCACCCTCCTTATATGTACTTACAGCTCCCAGTGAGAGAGATCAGCATGTGTCTAGAGGCAATGTACCACTAAGTACTCAAGCACTTCAGGGACCCGGTAAGAGCGGGTTCTCATTTCAGGGTCAAACTAGAGTGTTCACCTGTGCCACTATAATTCTTTCTTTTTTTTTTTTTTTTTTTTTTTTTTGGATGGAGTTTATTAAAATGCACAGTAGACTGTACTTTATTTTCATATTGTGCTGTTTATATGTTGTTTTGTAGCAGTAATTAAAAATAGTTTTCTTATACCAACGCACATTGGGACTATATACATACTATTTGTATGCATGTATGTAAATGTCTGCATTTCTTTGAGCAAAGAAAAAAAAAAGAGTAATATTGTGAAATATAAAATACATTTAAAAAATGTAAATAACTATTTTCTGTCTGAATACATTTTAAAATATCAAAGAGTTTAAAAGAGTTTTGCAGTCATTGCTCCAGGCTTCAGTTTCACATGATCATTCAGAAGTCATTTTAATATGCTGAATTGCTGCTCACGTAACATTTCTTGTTATTGTGAATGTTGAAACAGTTTGCAAAAGTAGATGCTTTCTTTTCTTTCAGGGGTCTTTGAACTGAATTGAGCATTCATGCTATCAATCTATTGCTATTAACAATTTTATGTGCCCTATTTGTTTTTTTTTTCTTATCTTTTCACACATCTGTTTATTTAGATGAATTTAAGTGTCTTTTTTTTTACTCGTGCAGGTGATTTGGCGCTTTATGAGCAACTAAAGGAACACATTCTTTCTGAGGACATGTTGCGAGCAAACAACTTCCCTCGTAAAAATAAGGATAAAACTGATTTTGCCATCCAGTATGGAGATACCAAGAAGGGCATAAGTGACCGTAAGTGTAGTGATTCACACTCAGTCGTGTTTGAATTGTGGCTTTCAAGTCACTGTAATCATTAAGACAAAACAATATTTAACTTGATTGTAACTAAAGCTATTGGGATTTGAAACCTTTCAAATAATTAGGAATTCTCTGGTTACAGCTTTGAAGAGAATCTGCTGTCGATGTGGAGCAACATTTTCTGTTGACAAAAGTGGAAGGCACACCCGCAGAGAAGAGTGTAACTATCATTACGGAAAAGTCATAGAGAATCGAGGTAAGAGCGGCTTAGAATGTCTTTTAAAAGTTACATTTTATTTCTAGCAGTATCTATTATCTACTCTGTATGTGTTTTCTCACAGTGCCAGGAGGTGTTGAGACGCGCTACAGTTGTTGTGAGAATGCAGTTGGGTCACCTGGATGCCAAGTGTTCAATGTATTTTGATTTGTTGTGGAATTATACTCCTACTCGTACACACATGCTTTGTCAGAGGGGCTGAAAACCTTTCACCTGCTTTGTCTTTACACATTTTATGCTATATGATTTCTCCTTGAACTGGGTTTTCAATAACCTTTTTCAACTAATCCATTTGAGTCACTACAATTGAAACATTCACTGTATGTCCTAATGTACATGTTCACAGCTTCATGTCCATGATGCAGTAAGTCTTCAGGGCTTTGTGAACAGTCTTTCTCAATCTTCAGTGGCCAAAACATGTCCAGGAGTCTTTGCTGTAGATACACAAACAGTAAGCCTTAGATTAACCATAAATAGGATTAAAAAAAAAAAAAAGAATTTTAATGTGATTTTTGATTTCCATTTGTTTTACCAGTGTTACACAACTCAAGGTCTGGAGCTAGCAAGAGTGACTGTGGTCAACAGCAGTTTGCAAGTTGTCTTTGATTCATTTGTCAAGCCTGATAAGGATGTCATTGACTATAATACCAGGTGGGATTGTTTCAATTTAATATTTCAATCCATTTCAGAAGAGAGAACTATAATTATACATTGTGAATCTTAATTTTTATTTTTTTTTTATCCTGCTCAGGTTCTCAGGCATCAGTGAGGATGACGTGAAGGGTACCAACTCATCTTTGCGTGATGTACAAGCAGCGCTTTTGAGCTTTATAAATGCAGACACAATTCTGATTGGCCATGGCTTGGAGAATGACTTAACTGCTCTCAAAGTGAGTTCTAGTGGAAGGCTCTCAAGGCGTTTGAGGAATTTATAGCTGAGGTTCCAATGTAAACCTTTTCAACTTGGCATTGGCTTTTAGACTCAAGTTAAGCACTTAAGAATTGCATTTTGGTTGTTCTGCCATCTTTAGATAATTCACAGCACTGTGATTGACACCTCTGTGGTGTTTCCTCATCGTCTGGGTCTGCCACACAAAAGAGAACTTAACAGTCTGACTGCAGACTATCTGCGGAGAATTATCCAAGAGAGCGGTATGTTAGCCTCTTGCTCTCATTTATAAGAAATGACCATGAGCAAACTTCATTGAATCAGAAGCTGTAGCTTTTAACTGGACCGATGTACACTCAGAGGTAAAGTAGGGGCAATGTACACAGGGATCATTCAGATGTTTAACTCTTCTATGAAATTGCTGTTTGAGTAATTTAGTCAGTAGCGAAGGAGAAACAGGTCTATTGAGCACACCTACCACCATGATTTGCGTACACTAAACAACTCATGCTTGTTTCTCAATAAGAAAACAAACAAAACATTTTTCATTTGCCACAGTGGCGGGTCATGACACATGCGAGGATGCCACAGCATGCATGGAGCTCATGCTTTGGAGGGTGAAAGAAGACTCCAAAGTGAAAAGATGGTGACCTTCAATAAAATGTATTCATTTTTCTTTGTTCGTTCAAGGCACGAGTCAGTGCATTTGGTGAATTTGCTTGCATACTAATCTGTGTGGAGTGTTGGGTAATTAGTTTACTACAAATGGGTGTATATTGTATTTGGTCATACATTTTTTGTTTGGTTTTATACTTTTATGTTATTTTTTTTTTTTTTGTGGTGGGTTTATAATACACTGTGGGAGTAAATCTTTGAATTCTTGAAAAAGGGAATGAAATAAATAGCAATAAGACAAATTGCATCTTGTGATTTCTTCTATCATATTGTCCACAAGTGTTGATTGGCATCCAGGTTTGTGCAATCATGTGTAATGAGCTGATAAGCTGCTTAGCATCACATATTAAATCTTATTAATTAGATAATGAGACTAAAAGTGACTCGTGAGGGACTTTTTACTACTTTCCTCAAAAAAAAAAAAAGGTTTTCCCAATTTTCCTTCCAACTGTGGTCCTTTCAGTATCCAGATAAGCTCAACATGGCAGCATACTTGTATGTATAGCATTTTACTTAATCAGAATGGGGCAAAACCTATGTTATGTGAACCCACACACAAAAAAAAGCATGGACATGATTTGAAAATGTTAATTGGCCCTGAAAAATAGTCTCACTTGTACTCCTTGTGGCCAATAATCTATAATCTGCTAAGTGTCTTTTTTTAAAAAGAAGCCAAACTTAAGTCTGTGCTCCAAAGCATTGAAAATGTGTGACTGTTCAAGTTGGAAATTTCATTTTCAGATTTATGTTCAAAAGCATTTAGATTATAAAGATAATTTCAGATCATTTGACAGCTGTAGGTAATCACAATTTAGCAGTTAACCTAATTCGTGATGCCAATAATAGTAATTTCAGACCTTAGCTCTGGCCTTATATGTTGACCGCTGAGAGTCTGACCCAAAACCAGAATCGCTTTTGTTCTGATGGGACTCAATACAGATAAGAACTGAATCCAGGACAAGGCTACTGCTCTGAATTGACTTTTAAATGGCTCCTGGTGGAGTTTTACCTGCTGCTTGACTCTTTCCACTCTTTTGACAGGTGTTTGAGGGCCGTGACTGCAGTGAAAAGCCAGTGTGAGGGCTGGTGAAACAGTGGGCTGACATGCCCGGGAGCAGTGCCAGGGCGCTGTTGGTGCTGCCCGTTTGGGCTCATGCTGTACAAGCTATGTGAGCATGGCCCAACTGGCTGCTGGGAATGCCTCAGCGACAGCCCTGGACTACTGTACCAGCATCCAGACGAACACACTGCTCTTGGCACAGAGAGAAAGAAACCAGATGCTCACCCCTCCAGCCGGGAATGTAGGAAAATCTGTTTGCATGGAGATTAATGATTAGTTTACCGAATATTTCGAAAGACATATAATCAATATAATATCTGTGTGATTGAATTTCTTTTATTTCAGTCCCATATACAAATGTATTATGTAAGTTATGTAAAAAAAAAAAATCAGAAATTGGAAGAATTTCATGTTTCATCTTTACTTATAATATCATTTTCTCTGAAAAAAACAAAATACATATTTTTGCATATGTACATTTGATTTCGGTCTATACAGTACATGTATATTTGGATACAGGCACAATGTTTATTATTTTAACTGCTGACCAGAACATATTCAAGTTACAGTTATGTCATAAATATTGTCTTAACGTGCACACAAAGCATACAACATGTGCATGGCTTGCTCATATATCATACATTACATTTCCTTGACTTGTAACCAAAACTAAATTTGTGTACTAAAGGATATGTAAAATATGTTAGGAAGTGTGTTTTAATATCCTGTATTATATCTGGCTAAAGAGCAGTTTACAGTGGCAAAGCAGATATTAAGACTGTATATAGGCCTATATCTTTTCTTTCAATTTGTTTGACCAGGTCTTCCCTCAAAACAGAATTAATGACTTCCCAGTGTCTTAATTGTAAGACAAATGACCATGTGGTGCTATGCTAATTGACTGAAGACAGGAATTCAGTTGGGCTAATAGAATGCGTAGGAAAAATCATTCAATCTAAAGCATGTTGTGTTCCTTGAAAACTCACAGAAGGTTAATTAGTTTTACCTTAGAATCAAATAAAATAGAATAAATAAAAATAAAACCGAAAGAAAACCTTATAACCTTTTGGTTATGTTCCTATTCACATGTTGCAACTCAAAAAAAAAAAAGTGGCGAGGTAAATTTCAGATGGCTGTTTTTTGATGTGATCCAGTGTTCTGTCTGAGAGAGCATTTCAGTATGTGCAGAATCCTTGACTGTTAACTTTCAGCACAAAGCAACAAAAATTTTCTTTCCAATTTACAGGCCATTCACCCCCAAACCAGACACTGAAACATCAGAAAATTGGTAGCAATTTCAAACATTTCTTATTTGCTCTGAACCCAACTGCTAGCATGCAGCCTTCTGAGTGCATAGGAGATAAACCGGTGTCACAAAGTTAATTGCATTACTTAAAATTGTTGGCCTGGTGTTATCAGCTGGATGAGCACATTTATGATGGATGTCGTCCTGGATGACATAATTCCAACATGATTGTTGTCACAGTAATATAATAATCATTGAGTCTCACTAGTGTAGATATGCAGATTTACCCCATATTCAAATAAAAACATGCTATTTTGCTATCGTTATGATCTTGAACAATTAGACATAGTAGTAAAAAAAAATAAATGTAAATCATTAGTGTGCACTTTCAGGACCATACGTTGGATTTTTGACAAAGTAAAAAGGTGCTGCTGCCACCTGTTGTTCTATTGTTGCACCCAGTTGCAAAATAATTAGATAATAATTAGATTCAGGATCTATATTTGGGGAATGTATTATTGGGGAATTTGAATTTCTCCATTACATGTCAGTCTCACTTTGTTTTTGTTAAAAAAATAATTTAATAATTAGATTAATAAGACTTAATTAGTAACTTCATTGATTTTATTGAATAACTTTTGGAGTTGTATGAGTTGTTTGCAGTTATCATAGAACGTGAAGAAGCAGCAGCATAAACAGAATACTTCCTATTGCAAAACTGGCTCTGACCTCTAATAAAACAGCATTTTTTTCATCATAAACTCTGAAATTAATATTTAATGGAAAGCACCTTGAAGATTAGAGAGTTCATTAGGCTTAAGCATCTTCTGTACTGACATTAATCCAGAAAAAAGAAAGAAAAAAAACCCTCATCTCCCTTCCAGTGTACTGCTGCTTTGTTTTTATTTTTTTTTTGGGCTAACCTTGGAGGCTCCCCTAAGGAGAAGGGCTCTTCGTATACTCTAATTCGTTGCCATGGCAACCTGACACCCTGAATGATAGCATCATTCAAAAAAATTGCAATCAACACACTCTATACAGTCAGATCGGTTCAAGTACAGTGACTACACAAACAATCCCCTCCTTAAAAACACCCTGTCTATAGAGGCTAGCTTGTCAAGGACTTGTGTTTAATCCCTCTTCCCAGTGAGCGTTCCCTGTCGCGCCTTCAGATTGTCAAGATACCCACTGAGCTACACCACTGGTCTTATCTGACACGTGGGATCATGTGGATGGGTGTGGCCTGTGCGGTCATCAAAAGATGGAACATTTCTGAATCCATGAAATGTGTCCAACCTGTGGAACTGACAGCTTTTTTGGAGCTCAAATTATGAAAACGTGTACTAACTTCCTTAAACCTAACCGATAAGGTTAAAAAACCAAATGTGAGGCAAATACACAAACCATGCCATTTTAGTTTGCTTCTAGACATATTTGTGCTGTTTTATATTAACAGGTTTGTGTTAGGTTTTGAACTCATACACAAGCAATGCTGGTACCGGGTGAGCTAACAAGCAAGTTTACTAGAAAAGCTGGTTATGTGATGCAGATGAGCATTTGAGACATTGTTGGAGGAATTCTTTACTAAGCAATAACCTGCAGTCTTAATTTTGTTGTTTCTAGTGTTCATTTCAACTGGAAAGTACAATGGTGTGTAGGTATAGGAATATGTTTGACATTTCGCAAAAATGTTACTTTTTTGACAGCCAATGCCAATCTGATGATCATTTTATGTATCTAAATCAAGATGAGCAATTAAAGGCAACCTGTAATTTAATCAACCTGTTCAGCAGTACTTCCTCCATACAGCGATTCTGTGTCTTTCCATGCCCCTGCTCTCTTTGTTTTCTCATCCCCGACCTGAACAGGGATCTCTCTTCACTTGGCTTGCGTCGGCTCCCTAACACCCTCAGATCCAGCCATCTGACAGGGGTGAAGTGAGGGAGCCTGGGAAATATTGATGTTGAGACAACTTGGGAGGAGAACGCGAAGGTAGAAGAGAGCGAGCCGATGGAATGGAGGAAAAAGGGGAGGTGGAAGCTGGGGTCTTCCTGTAGACAGGCACTCCTCTAAGCAGCTTTTCCTCTGGAGGCAGGGTTGCATGAGGTCACAGAGGGATTACACTTTTGGCAAACAGGAAGGAGCTCCTCTCACTCAGGCTTTTGCAGCAGCCAAAGACTGCAACTCCCCCATGACTCGAACCCGGCTGTAATAAAGCCAAGGCCGGCTTGAACCTACAAACAAAAAAGCCAACAGCCTATCGATTGCCTGCCGCCAACTTTCGCACGCCTGTGTCGAAAGGTCGCCTCGGCATAGACAAGCTCCAAGCAAGACTGAGTAAAAAAATCCCTTTACTGTTTCAAACCAGATGCATCTTGGGTTTGAGCGCTACATTTTTAAAATTTTAATCCCTGACCCTATTATACAATTATTCAAGAGGATTACGGTTACTTGCTTCTTAAAAAATGGATCAGATGCTATTTTGTTTTCACTCGCTCAGCTCACTCTCAGCAGAAATAGATACAGCCTTAAAATAAAATATGACTGGTGTATTCAAGTGTCTGTATGACTAAATTAGCCGGTATCTGGCAGAGAGATACAGTGTGACCTCATCACCCTGGAGACCCACTTAATCAACTTTCCCTTTCCAGCAGAGGTCAAGCTAAGCAGAGGCTCTTGCTGGCCTCCAGCCCTGCTTTGATGTTAATTAAGATGCGATAGAACATGGAGAGGATTCATTAAAGCCAGAGTCAATCTAGTGGCACAAAGCTTCAACATGGTGGACTTAAACCACCTCCAAAGTGACATCCTCCAGACGCGGACATCAAACCACAGCTTGTTGTTCCTCTCGGTGGAGTGACCCAGAGTTCTTAGGCATCTAGAGACATGATTGTACGTTCGTCGTTACCTGCAAGGGTGTTAAAAGCATAGCAAGACATGCCCCACATCGGTCATAGTAGCTACTTAGAAGGCGATAATGTACTGTCAGCTGGTCACTATATGTATACATATATATTGTATATATTTATTGAGTGCATCATTTGAGTTCTGTAAGTAAAAAACTCATTCATATTCTCCATAGTCAAACTGATTTTAAATGAAAATTTACAAACCTTTGTAGACCGATCTACTGTAAGCTCCAAGGTTGTTAATCAGTGGTAGAATCTATTGTTAAAGCTATCTGTCTGGATTATTTCAACCTAATTTTTTTTTTATAACAGAATTCAACATTCTGGGTAATTCTTGCTAAAAACTATTACAGATGAAAGAATCAAAAACTAGCACATCACAACAAAAGTATAAGCTGTAATTACTTTTATTCTAACTCCACATTTGTTTTTTTGACATTTTTTTTATACTTTTTGTTTTTGCCTCAAATGTTTGTAATGTTGAAATTAACTTAATATCTGGTTGGTTTGGTTGATGGTTTATACTCCCTATGGGAAAAATACTTACAGAACCAAGGCCTCTGAAAAAGTGGGCGGCACTGGCGAACTCTATAAGACTATAGTTCATTATGCAGACTTCTTCTCTTTGCGTATGTGATATTCATTTTTCAAATGGAATTTAGACCCTAACTAAACCTTATGACAGAATGACTCGTAATAAATCAATCAAACCTCTGGTTGTATACATGGATGTAGGGGAGGAAATCCATACAGATTGCCTGCCTCCACTAGTATTATGGAGGAAGTCTGAGAGGGAGAGATGCCGTCCAAGGTGCTCCATAGCTCCGGGGCTAACAGTGATGAATGGAGCTCTTAATGTCGGCAAACACTTTATCTCTGCTTCATCTGTTTTCATTAGGCAGGACCAACCTTTGGCTTGGACGGAGCGCTCTAGCGCTCTCAGGACTGCTGAAGGCAAAACTAGGTGGAGAGAGCTTCACTGTTTTAGGCACAGACAACCTCTCTTTTGGATGCCAAGAGTTAGAGTCATGATCCTGCTATAATCAGGAATTTAGGAGGTTTTGTGACTTAAGATGACGTCTAAGAGGTATGTGGGGATACGTGCACTGATCAGCCACAACATTACAAACCACTGACAGATGAAGTCGCTATATTGATTATATTGTTACAATGGCACCTTGTCAATGGCTGGGATTTATTAGACAGCAAGTGAACGGCCAGTTCTTTAATTTCATGATGGAAGAAGGAAAAGTGAGAAAGGGCCAAATAGTGATGGCTATGCAACTGGGTTAGAGCATCTCCAGAACAATCAGTCTTGTAGTGTGTTTCTGTTATGCAGTGGTTGACACAATGGTACAAGGAAGTTCAATCAGTGAACTGGAATCAATGGGCCCAAGGCTCATTGGTGCGTGTGAGGAGTTGCTCAAATTGCTTAAAAACCTAATGCTGGCCATGATAGGAAGGAGGATGTCAGTTTGCTGCGTGTAAGGATTGCATAACCGCAGGATGTCAATGATGACCCATGTCCACTGCAGAAGCGCATACAATGGGCATGTGAGTATGAGAACTGGACCACAGAACAATGCAAGATGGATGCTTGGTCTGAGGAATCATTTCTTTCAGGTGGATAGCTGGGTTTGTGGGCGTTGTTACCTGAGGAAGAGATAGCAGCTGGACGCACTTTGCAAGGTTTCTTCAGGTTTTATGAAAGGTAAATTTAAGACTTTTTAAAGACCTTTTTAAGACCCAAGTAAAGAAAAAAAGTATGTACTATTTTCATCAAGATACATTACTGGAGCCACTGAATAACATAGGAAGACAAGAAAAGATAAGTTATAAAATAAACATCTGCCAGTGGGGTCAGGAAATTAATCTTGTTTTCTTTTTGAATTAAGCTTATTTAAGATTCCACTGGCAGATATTTCTTCTTGTTAATCATAAACTTATTTTGTTCAGTTTCATAGAATGCATATCATCATTTTGTGTCTCAAATAAATGTATCTCAATTTAAGAATGCTTTAATTTTTGTACTGGAAAACACAAAAAAAACACAGAAGAAGATAATTTTTAGCAGTTTTTCTACTCTGAATAAAGACTTTAATTAATTAAAAAAAGTTAGATTTTTTTTTTTAATTAAAGTCCTTAATTTGTGTAAGACATTTAAGACCTTATTAATATCTAATTATCACCCACAGAAAACTGGGGAGGGCAGTGGAGGCAGTGTTATGTTCTGTGTTATGGAAACCCAAAGACATCCTCAGGATAATGCACCTCAGCCCTGCAAAAATTCTTCAGGAATGGTTTGAGGTAGATGACAAAAGTTCAGTGTGTTGCTTTGGCCTCCGAATACCCCAGATCTCAATCTGATTGAGCATCTACGGTAAGTGCTGGACCAACAGATCAAATCCATGGAGGCTTCACCTTGCAACTTGCAGGACTTAAAGGATCTGCTGCTAATGTCTTGGTGCCAGACATCACAGAACCTATTGTGTCAGAACTGTTTTGGGAGCACAAGGGGGACATACATGATATTAGGTCAGTATGTTGTGCCTGATCAATATAAATGGGATATTTATACAACAATGACTTCATTTGAATCAATTTAACTCATAGCCAGAAGGGATGATGTCGTGTGGACAACCAAGTATTTTTGTAGTTTTAAAGCAATATTCATCTCCACCACATAAGAAAAATAAATGTTTTTAGTAAATTATGTGATAAAATATAAACATTTTGAAACACTGAGATTAAATTTTTGTCTATTTTTTTTTTTTTTTTTACATGATGGAAACTGACTTTCATATGAATTCCAGCTTACCAAGTAGAGACACCTTATACTGATGTCATTGTGTTGTCATACATTTTGTGCCACTATTTTTATTCCGTACCTGAATAAAACAAATCAAGGTTATGACAGTTGGGGACATCATAGTAAAACATGCATAGATAAAAACAGACAAGAAGACATTTAAGGTAATATGTGATGTAAGCTTTACTTTCAAATCCTGTTACATTTAGAACTGGCAATTTGAACATAAAGAATGCAAAACCAATAAAACCAAAATACAAAACAAAATAAAAAGTACAAATGATCTAATTACCAGTTATTGTCACAAACAACCCTGTACAGCCTTAAGAATGAAGTAATAAAAAAGCTTTATACAGCACATAACAAGTTTACTGGGTGCCAAATAAGAAAGAAAACAAAATGATGCTTGAGCCTTATTGAGTTGTAGAGTACAGCAAGAGATAAAGCAAACAGATTGTGCAGAGTAACCCGCAAAGCTAAATGCAAAACGAGTTGGTCTTATTCTTTTTTTCGGACCAAAAAAAATCAAATAAAAAGTAAGTGCTACAAACTAGAGATCAAGAGCAATTTCATGCATCTTTTGAAGTGCTAAAAAGGTAGTCAGTCTTGTTTGATGCGCAATGAGGCTTAAACAAAAAATGCTGCTCCTTGCGATTAGGCAAACAGAACGCCATGTAGTAAGTATTTATAAATACTGGTATTGGAACAGAGAGCGATCCCTGTTGCGCTCCTCTTGCCCACACAACTGAGCATTAAAGAGCAGCAGCCATGTTCTTCTACATGATGAATACATGGTGTTCCAAGGCAGACGGACAAAAGGATGTTGCCCAATGGACATTCCGTTTGATTTCATTCTATCAAAATGGGTCCTGAGGATCAGTTTCACTTCATCTCAGGCTCTCGGGCCACTCCTTGCCACCAAGTGGCACTAGAGCATAAAAGATAATGCGTTGAGCAGGAGCTTTATTAACAAGCGAAGAAGCTCCACTTAAAATACAACATACCACTAGACTGCATGCTGGGCATCTACATGAAGAAAAATAAATGATGATACTATGAGAGCAAAAAATACAAGTATAAAATAAGGATATAGTGCGGGGCCAAGAAACTGTCTACCATCTTTTAATGGCTCTATTTCTAGCCTGCATTTAATTTATAAACTGGCCTTAAATACAGATTTTTCATCCGAATCCTCTCAATGGGCAAGTTAGAGGAGAACAAACTTAAGAATTGTCTCTTTGCAGTTCAAGGTTGACCTATCAAAGTAACGCTGCTACTTTTTTTCCTTTTAAAATGTCTAAGGTCAGCTGCATTCAAAAACTTTTGTGTACCTGGCGTGATTGAGCTTAACAGGCCACGCTTTTATAGTCGTCTCTTATCTGCTATTCTTGCATGAATGAAAAAGGGAGAGCATTGTTCATCTATGATGGACAACATTCAAATTACTGATCAGATCCTGCTGGCTGCACAAAAAGAGGACTGCAGTTTCGCCGAATGCATCTTTCGTTAAAGGATAAAATACTTTAGGACCACAAGTTCGAGCTTTGCACATGTTTTATCGTGACATGCTAAGCAGAATCGGACCAATATATTGACTAGGCTTATTAATCAGCCAGTATTTGGCCATGTTGAGCTTATGGGCATCAGCTGATTGGTGTTTGATTACTAAATCAAACACATGCTACTGTAAGTTACTCTTTTAGCACCAATTAAAGTTTCCTATCTTCTAAATTCTTAAAATAATTACGCCTATCCAGTAACTAAGCAAAGTGCTCATCAAAAGATCAATCCGTTACCGTTGATGTTACAGTTTATCTGTTTTGAACATGATTTAAACTGTATTTGGATAAAAAAAAAAAAATTATTTAGAGCTCGGCAACATTACGGGAAGTATATGTTTTCTATTTTAGAGCATTGGATAGATTTGCGTTCTTGTTTAGAAAAGTGCAATTTTTACAGCACTGTGCAAAACCGCTGTTAAAAATTTAGCCTGGCCCTTTGGTGTCCAGGGTGGATTTTGAACTCAGCTGTCCGCATTACACATGCCATACGATCCATCAAAACAGAGCAGTCTGCTGTTTGGCAAATACCTACAGGAAAAAGGCTTAGACTTTGTGTTTTCAATCACTGTAGCAGACAAAAAAACCAAAATAAACCAAAAACAAAACAACGATAAAGAAAAAAAATTACTTAAGTAGCATTGAGGCTGTTTGACGAGGCAGTCAAATAAATGGCATCAAGAACGTTTTCTATTGGGCGTAAGTGCTTTTGTTTGAAAGATTTCTAAATTTTAAGTGCAATTAAAACTCAAACAAATCGAGAGGGGAACACAGAATTATGGTACCATGTTTGCCCACATATGGAAAGCCATGCTTCCAAATATCCTACTTAAAATAATGGCTGCCTCCACATTGCACTTGAGAGCCATTTTCCAATGGGGTTCTCATAATAGCTTGTTAGTACAGGATATATATTTTTATATATATATTTGTATTTTACATTTCAAAGGCTCTTTCAAATTAAAAGTAATAATAATAATAATAATAAAAAACAACTAGAAGAACAAAAATTTAAGACACAGAAGGCCACCGAGATACCATTGTTTTTCCATGATCTCACTTACCACAGTCCAGCTACCTCTGTATCACTTTAACATTAACCAACAGAAAGTACATTCATTCAAGTCATTTTGGAACAGGTTTTTTTTTTTTTACACACAAAATTACAAAAAAGCTCCAAAAAGCACCATTGAATCGGCCTTTGTGACAGAATAATTGGGTCTTTCCCAAAAACCTGTCACCTCATACATCTTGTTAAACGTACAGGTGCGCATTATATACGTTAGCTATGCACAGGGCGCTTGACTGGTCACTTATATGTCATGCCTACGAATACGTCCAGCCCACCTCGGTCAGCTATGGCACAATCTGTAGCGACCAAAAGTATGGTGAAAATATCAAAGGGCTGCATCATGGGTTGACGACCACTGCGGCAGTGGTAATGATTGCTTTTACCATTAGCGTGCCCTGAATGGCTTGTATTAAGAAATGCCATCAGCTGTGCCTCGCAGGTGTCGTAAAGGGCCTTATGCTTGTTGCTGAGGCAAGATTAAAATTTGCCGATGGTCTCGCCATTGAGCAAAACCAGTCAACGCCAACAGGCGTGGAGGGGGAGAGAAGAGAAAAGAAAGACTACAAAACTATGTACAACTTGATAAATTAACAAGTGCGTGGTCTGAGGCTTTGCTTTGGAAACAAGACTCGAAAGACAGCAATCCGTTTCATTGGTTTTTGTCGTGCCATATACTGTATACCCCAAGATACTGAGCCCCTAAATGACTTCAAAAAACAATTGCAACACATAGCGAACATGCTTTCGGATTCCTGACAAAATGCACAAAAAAAGCTTAGCGTTTGCGAGCTAGTATGTTCTTGGTTTCTTTTCGCCCGTCAAAACGAATACAAAACTCGTAATAGATAAAGCACTGTTATTGGCTTCTGGGTCATTCACCATTTGTTGATGAACACAACTGTTGTAAGACCTCTTAAAAAAGAGCCACAATTGGGTTGCCATAAAACTGAAATCGAACTGCCTTGAGCGTGAATAGCTTTTCCTCTGATAAATGGATGTTTTACTATCATTACTATTTTTTAGGGCGGCATTTTAGCCTGCCTGTGGAACAGTTAGTGGCTTCGATGATGCAGGGAAATGAGGAGAAGAAGAAGAAGGGACAAAGATGGTCAAATGGTCTTAGCTCTCTCTGTCAATCCCAGGTAGGCCAGGAAGGAGTGTTTGAGTGATGTGGGAGAGGGCGGCGACTGCGAGGACGAGTTGGACCAGAATGCCGAGAAGGCCGGCGAGGAGTTTGAGGGCGAGGGGCTGTGGAATGTGAAGCGGCGGGCCGTAAAGAGCGTGGTGAGGGGGATGAGGTGAGCCAGGTCACAGTTCCTGTACTGTTCCAAGTAGCGAGCCGCCAGTGTGGAGAAGGTGCCGTTGGCCGAGAGGTAGCGCGTGGTTTGGGTGCCGTCTTGCCGCTTGCTGGTGATCGACAGGGCGACGGACTGCAAGGCTTGAGAGGCGGACAGGTTCATGAGCGGACTGGTACTCCCGCTCTCCCCGCTGCTGCTCCCACCTCGCTCCAAAAGGCCCGGGTGTGGCGTGCCTGGCCGAGCCTCACCTTCCTCGACGCTCCCCTCGCCGCCTTGGTGCTTTTTAACGTGGCGGCTGTAGACGAACGGGTGAGTGGTGGTGAACGGGCACTGGGCACAACCGAAGGTCTGTCTCGGGGCGTGCTTCAGCCGCTTGTGGAGGTTGAGATTGTCCTTGCGTTTGCAGCTGTAGCTGCAACGGTCGCAGTGGAAAGGCCGCTCGCCTGTGTGCACTCGCACGTGCTCGATGAGCTTGTTGGCTGTTTTGGAGAGGTAGCCGCATTGCTCGCACTTGTAGTGGTTGCCCAGGCGGTGAGCGCGTGTGTGCCTTTCCAGCTCTGCCTGATTGGCCCACACAGCTTGGCAGATGCGGCAGCGATACTCCATCCTGTAGTGCGTCTTCAGGTGGCCCTCCATGGCGGCTGGCCTGTTGGTGGAGTAGATGCAGAGAGGGCACCTGGTCAAAGAGACAGGAGGAGTAGGGTGCAGGACACAGAGGTGGAAGACATTTAATAATGCGCCTTGCCAATGAGAAAACACACTCTGTTCTCTTAAATGGAATGGAATGAAGAACACGCAAAGAATGGACAAAGGGAAGGGATGGAGGAGGCATTTGGTGTGTGTCTTACCCTCTGTCATGTTGATAAGCTACAGTCTGTGTGTACGTATACACTGCTACATGTGAAAGAGGGTATATGTGTGGGGGTGTGTGTGTGTGTTTGTGCATATGGCTGTGTGGTTGCGGACAGGTTGGAACGGGAATCAGATGAAGGTAAATGAATAAATGAGTGGCACTTACATTTAAATAGCACCTTTCATCTGCTCAGGGCCCCAAAGCGCTTCACAAACCCTGCAGAACAGAATGACCTCAGAAAGCACACTGTGAAGGGCGCCTCTCTACCTCAACACTGAACTAGAGCGCTGTGAAACTCTCTCTCTCCCTGACTAAAAAAAAAGAAAAAAAAAAAACAGCTGGGCAGCTGTAATACAGCAAGAGTCCCATCAGCTGACATGCTCTAAATCTGTTTGGTCACTTTTGGGTTTTGTGCTCTTGTGTTCTGAATCTGTAGTGTGCAAAGACTCTGAAGTTTGTCTGAAATACCAAATGTTCATAATTTGGAAACATTTAGTAAAAACCTGTAACTGCACCCAGTCTTGTTTTTCAGTAAAAATATTGGTAACGCTTTATTTTACGGTTACACCTATTAGTTACTTATTAGCATGGATATTACTAGAATATTAGCCATTTATTCGTTCTAATTAAGCACAGGTTAATGCTTTATTCTACATGACCTTATTCTACATCCCTAATCCTACCCAATAATTAAACTTAACAACTACTTTACTATAAAAAAGCAGCAAATTAGGAATTTATTTAGGGAAAAGTCGTAATTAATAGTTAACAAGTGTTACCTATTCTAAACTGTTACCACAATCTCTAAACATACCTAAATCTATTTATTTATTTTTTGTAAAGTATGGCATTCCACTGGCAAATGTTTTTTCTTGTTTTAAGTATAAATCTAAAACACATTTCTACAAAGTTTATGGATGTAACTAGCAGGCAGCAGGTTTAGAAAAAACATTTAATCGTAAATGATTCTCCATTAACAATTAAATTTTTTTAAATTAACAGTGACCAAATGTGCGCCAGCAGAAAGTATGACATCATACAACATATTCCACTGGTACACCTCAATTTCAGACCAGCCTGGTAATAGTTGGCTTGAAACATTATGAAGGGAAGTTAAAATAAGTTAAAATATAAGCTGCTTGCGATCAAAAGCAAACCATTTCATCCGAAAAACAAGTAAGTCATGTTGAAGACTGTCTTATTAAAAACAAAATCTCTTTAATATCATAGCTCTGTAATCTTTTGGTATGTCTCAGAACCGTTTGAGACAGGTTTGATACAAGGTTGCTACAGTTGCTTCAACAAACCGCAAATGAATATTCCATTGAATTATGAAAAAGTAACCTCTGAGGAGTAACATTTTCCTATGGGGTGTATTTACTGCTGCTTTTCTTGGTTACATCTTATATGGGATTATGTAAATAGTATAGAATTAGCAGAGAATCCCCAGAGACTATATGTCTAAGATAAGGACACTTAAGTACAGGTATTTATACATAAAAATATACAGTCCAGTTCCAAACTATGACACCTTGTATGGAATATTCATAAGCAGACATTAATCCAGCCAACTGGAACCCTGCTGTGGGAGAAAGATCCCGTGAAAAAAAACAAAAAACATGCAGTGATTTGTAAGCAGTCAGCTGCTATACATATACTGTAACATTAATGCCGACCACACACACTTAAACCTCAGAGTCACTGAACCATTACAGATTCAAAATGTAAGAACACATAGTCAGAACAGCAGTTGTTTAAAATACTGACCTCTATTTGCTCAAATACTGTGAATACAAAATAATCAGTGAAGGATTTTTTTTTTATTTCATTGTTTTTCCAGTGTCTTTTATTTAATAGCTAACAAATAAAAAAAGAATAATAAACCACATATTACATGCTGAGTTCCTTTAAAATAAGTTACCATCTGATACATTTTTGAATAAAAGGCAGAAAATAGAATTATCCACAGTCATCTTAAAATCATAATATTTAAAGACGTATCATCTTTTTAAAATTTTAGTGGAAAAAAAATGGAATATAAAAATTCTTGTTCTGCTTTTTATCATAAATGTTAAATAAGACCCCAAGTAAAGTACTGTCTGTCCCTCCAGGTTAGTTAAATATTGCTACTGATCTAAGTTTATTTTCCTCCTTTACCTGTGGTAATGGCTAAGCGCTCTAATGAGTGATAACTACACACTATCAAATGTGTCTAGCATGGGAAAGCATAGCCATAAATGACAAGATGAGGCAATGAAATCTGAAATACATGACCTTAAGACATGAATTATGTATGTCAAACAACTAGACAAATACAACAGAAAATATCAAAGACTGGACCTTGTGTTAATTATAAAAAAAAAAGCCCCAAAACAAGATCTCAACTCGGGGGTCAGTATGTTTTTGTAAGTGTTTGGAAATTGAGTGTGTATTTGCCTTCAAATGAGTATTCATTGTGTTTAAATGTGTTGTTGTATCTGTGGTGGCGGTTATGACAGGCTGAGAAAGAACAGTGTGAACTGTAGCCTAATGGTCTTGGCAGTGGAGCTGCTCAACAGATGGACAAGTGCTGACTGGCTTGTTGTGATTTCTTCAGATATATTTTCACATGCGGGCTCAGACCTTTTGCAGTAATGTCTACCACAGGCTTTTCAAAGGAAGGGTCTCGTTCCTAAAAGTGCCTGTGATTTGTGTTCACCTGCAGAAAGTGTCCCTGACTGTCAATAATATTTGGAAAGCAGGGAAGGCTTACTTCCCTAAACATTGGTAATTAAAAACGAAAAAGGTTTATATTATTTCTTTTGTAAATCAAAATATGAAGTTTTGAAGAAGTTTTTAGCAATGTACTTCCCAAGTTGTTCCAAACTCATATAAAAGTATGGTAACACTTTATTTTAGTCTTTTTGAAAAAGTTGCTTACTAGCATGCATATTACTAGAATATTAGCCATTTATTAGTACTTATTAAACACATATTAATGCTTTATTCTACATCCCTAATCCTACCCAACAACTAAACTTAACAACTACCTCACTAACTATTAATAAGCAGCAAATTAGGAATTTATTGAGGGAAAAGTCATACTTAATAGTGAATAAGTGTTCCCTATTCTAAAGTGTTACCAACATTATTTTCCATTATTTCTTATCTTTGCAATTACAATAAATAGCAAAGATAAAAAAAGCTTCAAAAAGTATGACAAAAAAGGCCCATATGCCTCATGTGCTATATTCTACTATAGTCTGTTAAAGCTAAGTAAGGAACAGGCTGAATTTATTATTTACAGCCTTCAAAAAGCTGTTAACTTAAAAACTGTTACAACCAGATCATGAATCATTCTGATCGATATCATGATCTCTAATAAGTATAATTACTAATTAAAGATTAAAGATATATGTTGTATTGACTACTTTTGTGCAGTTTTTGCATTCTTTTTGAGGCTTGAAAGCATCCATTTATGAGTTTCTTTCTTCTGTTGAACACCAAATAATACATTTTTGAAGAATTTTGGTAACAACTGAAGGCAGCCACTGACTTCCACAGCATGGAAAATGTACTATTGATTTCAATGGCTACCATAAACTGTTTGGCTGGGTATTAAGATTGATACTTTTCTTCTTTTGTGCTTTTTTTTTGTTCCTTTGTGCACTGACTGAGTCTTTGAGTCTGTATAAACCTTGAAAAGCTTTAAAAAGTTTTTTTTTTTTTTTTCAGGTAGGCCTAATGTGTGATGTTTTTTTTCCCGGATTTTATAAAATTGGTATAAAATTGGTGCTCAACACTCATACAGGTTTGGAACAACTTGAACTGTGAGTAAATGATAGCAGAATTTATCTTTAATTGGTGAACTGTTTCATAACATTCATAAACATATTAGCTGTAAAGTGGGGTTTTAAATCTCTGACTCAGTAGTACTGTGCTTTTTTAGTTTTTCAGGCACATTCAGGAACTCTGTCTATAACATGCTTTTACTGTATGCAGCTCCACAGAGAGGTTACCCTGAAGCACTGCTCGATGAACTGAGCTCATTTCTGAAACATCGACCAGTGCTCCTGGATGGACTCTTTTTAAAACCTGGGCTGTGTCCTGTCTGAGGGGGTAGGGGCTGAGGTAGGGTGGGGGCGGGTTCTGTGAGGTTGTGGGGAGGCACGTGCTGTACTTGCTTTCCTTACTTGAGCCCTCCAGCGGGGACGGTGTGGCACTTCTTGTGCTCCAGGAGCTGCTCGGGTGTCTTCATGAACTTGTGGCAGACGTCGCACTCGAACATGCGCGTGATCAGGTGGATCTGTAGGTGCCGCTCGTACATAGGTCGAGTTTTACACACAAAGTTGCAGAAGACACATTCAAAGCCTAAGGATTGGGTCAGGAAGAGAGAAAAAATATCATTATCATTTCTGTGTATTATGTTGTGTCAGCATGAGTTGGTTATAATGAACTGGATCATCAAAAATTAGACATTGAATCAGTTTTACAGCTCAACCTGTTTTCAATCTCTATAGACAGACCAAGACAGACTAACCCCCATCTCAGGGACCCTTGCCATCATTTATTTTTTCATGGTAAGACTGTATAAAAACTTTATTGAACTACCATTATTACATTATATAATGGTTGTGAGAATGTTAATGTTTAGTTACCAAAAAGTATTTTATATATATATATATATATATATATATATATATATACATATAATTATTTTGACTACCTTTTAAACTTTGAAATCACTAAAAATGTTTCTATGTTTTTGAAATATGTCTCTTATGCTCACCAAGGCTGCATTTACTTTATTATAAATACAGTAATACTACGGAATGTTAAAATTAAAAATAACTCTTTTTATTGTAATATACTTTAAAATTAAATTTTTGTAACGCAAAGCTGAATTTTCAGCAGTCATTACTCCAGTCTTCAGTGTGACATGATCCTTCAGAAATCATTCTAATATACTAATTTGCTGCTGAAGAAACATTTCTTATTATTAGCAATGCTGAAAACATATGTGCTGCTTAATATTATTGTGAAAACAGTTTTTTGTTGTTTTTTTGGTGATTCTTTTATGAATATAAAGTTAAAAAGAACATAATTTATTTGAAATAGATTTTTTGGTAATGCAAAACTCTTTATGGTCACCTTTCGATTTAAAACATCGATTTAATACATTCTTGCTGAATCAAAGTATCCATTTATTATTTAAAAACATCTTTAAAAAGAGTAGTAAATAAAAGCCTCACCTTTCTCAGCTTTTTCCTCTGTTCCTGGGCCTGAGCTTGATTGACTGCCTGCAGAAGAAGGCGGGGCCAAAAGGGTTTTTAGTTCTTCGTTACCTTGGGCAACATCTCCACCTTCAGAGCTGTTGAGGGAGTCACTGAGGGCTGAGAGAGAGGAGGAAGTGCTCTTGGTCTCACTGAGAGGGCTTCTGGAATTGAGACCTGTGTGGGATAAAAAAGAGATATTATGGGTCACTTCCTGAACATAAGACAAACTCCGTATTCGAATGACATGATGGTATCAAAGACACGGCTTTAGCTTAAGCCATCAGAGAATTAGGCAGGAGCATCTTTCAGCGCTCGAGGTTTGATAATGAATTCTGTAATGAGTAAAGCAAAAGGCAGAAAAATCCTCCAATTGATCGGAATCCACCCAGTGAGCCGGGCTGGAATATGTATGCCTAGAGCAGTGCAGCATTAAGCCTTAAAAGTCGGGAGGCGGGCTCTCTTCCCTAAGAGGCACTCTTGCGGGTTTAGCCTGACTTCTGTATCCAAGCAGCCAGAACACTCAAGCCTGCGCTCTTATTGATCTACGCTGTGCCTGAGAGCGGCAGGGGAGGGGGGCTGCCTAGGTCAGGGCCGCCACAGCTAAGATGGCGGGAGCATCTCAGGCCACGGCTCTCCCCTAGGGCTCTCAGAGCTCACGAAATGGCCGATACCAGCTCACACGCACGCTTCGCTCACATGTTAAGGCCGCCGTTCCTTTGAGCAAATGCATGTGGAATACAGAGTAGGTGGTCATGTTTAATCTTTTGTCAGCTGCAATGACATCTTTGAATACAGATGCGCTGTGTGATTCGTATGCGTTATGAAGAGCAGGACTTCATCTCCGTGCCTGAACTTGACGGCCTCTATAAGGCTACTGTACGCGGTAGACAGAATATCAGGATAAATTAACGTCTAGGTTTATCCGAACACCTGCAGTGTAAAGCAAAGCCTGTGTGATGGAGAGAACAGCTGCCAGGCGGGCACCCCGGTGACAGCCACAACTCTCAGCCACCTTCCTAAGCAGGAGACAAAGAAGTACGGGCTGGTAGGCGCTGACCCGAGGTCAGCCAATCTGCAGCAAGGGGTGTCTCTGGCAGGGCGCTAAATCGCAGTTGACAAACCAACTTGTTCTTTTGCTGTCACTCTCTGAGCTCACTGTCTTGCTGAAAGTGGACTCGAGCTCCGTGGTGTGAGGGTGAGTGTGGGAGACATGGCGGTGTTGGGCTACTTGGATGGTTAGTTGTGAGCGACTAGGGCTATTGATTTTTCAGCCTCCTTGGGTCTAATAACATCAGGCCTCGCAGTTAAATATAAACTCACACACCCACTCAAATGTGAACCCTCAGTCAGTTCCATGACCGACTAAAAATGAACCCCACGCACAACCTGAAGATTGAGGTGTTTGTCTATAATAACCCTGGTGAGTTTCTGTGTCAACAACATCCACCCTGTGATTCAGACCTTAACGGTGTAATTTCTGCATCAGTAGTGCCACCAAATGGAACTTAAAAAATAAGCTACAGATTTCAAACAAATTGACATAGCCATTTGATTAAGTGATGTTTTAGACCCCTTTAGCAACTGGCGAAAATTGTCTGGTGACAAATCTAGCATATCTGAATCTAAATCTTACCTGAATTAAACCTTACCCAGTTTCAGAGAATCTATGGTATTTAGCAACATTTAGCAAGCAGGCTTTAGTTGCTTTCCATTGAATGTAGTTGGCAGTAAAACAAGTTTTCCGAACACTCCTACCACTCTTTTACTTTGCACCAAGTTCAGTGTTCGGTCAAACAGGTAGTTCCTCCTCAACTTCTTGTAAACAGATTTTGAGATTATTTATGCTAAGAGCCCATAATCTTGCAAAACAGAGTAAATACAATTACAATAAAAATGTATAAATATATAATGCAATATAAAATGTTTCTTACACTTCAGGCCTACAGACTACAATCTTAGTTGTGCAAAAAAATAGTACCGTTGGCGATAGCTGGGAAAATGTTTTTAGTTGTGCATTTTGCAAAGGTGGCATCAGTTAAAAGGATAGTTCAGCCAAAAATTCAAATTCTGTCATTAACTACTCACCCTTATGTAGTTTCAAACCCGTAAGATCTTCATTCTTCTTTAAAACAGAAATTAAGATATTTTTATGAAATCTGAGAGCTTTCTGACCCTGCATAGACAGCAACACAACTCACACGTTTAAGGACAAGAAAGGTAGTAAGGACATCATTAAAATAGTCCATGTGACATCAGTGGTTCATCCGTAATTTTATGAAGCTACAAGAATATTTTTGTGTGCAAAGATAAAAATAACGACATTATTAAACAAGTTATTTTCTTGCCTGTCAGTCTTAATTTGCGCATTCATGCCAGAAACTGGCATTTTAATGCAGAACCCCGATGTACTCCAACTTGTTTATAAGAAAAGGAATATGCATGCATGTTTCATGATACTGGCGTGAATTGTGGCGGAGACTGACCCGGAAGAGAGGAAATCACTGAATAAAGTCGTTATTTTTGTTTTCTTTGTGGTTAAACCACAAAGTGACATGGACTATTTTAACAATTTCCTTACTACCTTTTTGGGTCTTGAACATTTCAGTTGCATTGCTGTCTATGGAGGGTCAAAAAGCTCTGGGATTTCATCAACAATATATTAATTTGTGTTACGGAGATAGTCTTATGGGTTTGGAAAGACATTAGGGTGAGTAATTAATGACAGAATAAAAATTTTTGAGTGAACTATCCCTTTAATTACATCTTTCTAATTATGTCTGATTATACAATCTGTACACACTAATTACATTAATCTGTACAAAACAACAAATAAATGAATAAACCAGTTCTTTTTAATGAGTCAGTCATTATGGTTCACAAAACAGTCTGAAACCTTTTTAGTTTTTATTTCCAAAGTCTTTCATTTTAGGAAATCATGACTGTCTAGCATTTTTTTAGTCTGGACTCCTGCACTCTGATCTTAGCTAATTACAACTTCAGCAGAAGCACTTTGAGTTTCAAAAGAAAAATGCAAATATTATGATGGACTTGCGCCAATGTTGACCAAGTGTTTAAAACAAGATCAGGAGGTATGTTAGGCACCCTGCTAAAAAGACCAGACTGGTTTGTACTGGTCAGATGCTAGTCTAGCCAGAGAACTAACACTGGCGTGATGCACCAGCCAGGCCTTATCCAGCGTAGTCTTTCTGGAAAAGCTGGTTGACCAAGATAGTCATGCTAGTTTAACTAGTAAGCTCACACACCAGCATCCAAAACTCAAGGTTTCAACAGGTAATGTGTAAAATGTAAGAATGGTGAGATCTTACCTGTGTGCCCTGCACTGATGTGAGCTTTCATCTCGGCCTCGTCCACACCCACATACTCACAGGTGCTACAGCACAGCGAGAACATCCACTGCTCTTTGTCTACATGAAGAGACATATGACTGACAAACTGAGCGTTAAACTCTGTCTGAAAGCCGCAGACGTGGCAGCTGTAGTAGTAGGGGCAGTTTTTGAGCTCTGGGCCATCGTTGGTAACAGCGGTAACAATCTGCTCGGCGTCTGTGTTCACCAGTTTGACCGAGTGGATGGTGAGGTGCTGGTTGAGGTTGGCTCTGCACTTAGCCGCGTATGGACATAAATGACACTTATACCTCCTTTCTTCTGCAGAGACAAACAAAAGAGCATTTAGAAAGCAAACAAACAGCATACACTCTTTATAAGGTGTCCTATCTCTTCTTGGCTATTCTCAGATCAGAAGATCTCTACTCCTTGAGGTTCACCATTCCCACAGGACTTTGTTTTTATTTATTTATTTGTTTTGTAGTCCAGACTGAGAAGCTTTTGAATGGACTGTGATCAGATGGCTCACTGATGCTCCTCAGGGACCTGCGGGACACGATTGTATAAGGATCAGGCAAGGCTGGTCATGGTTGCGCTGTGCTCCAGGGGAGCTTAGTGCTTGGGGAGGCTTCTTTACAGCTTAGTAATTACTTAGGTACTTTTCCCAACAGGACTAATCAGTAGACTAATCTCTTTAAAGGAAGGGTAATCTAGTCCAGTGAACCTTATTTACTTACTTAGGGAATTACTTGTCGTAATAACAACATACAATGTTGCTGGACATGTATGTATACATGTGAAAATATAACATGCAACAAAGCTTGTTTTTCTAATTGTTGTTATGAACCAGCAGACATTCTTAACCTGGTCAACTGGTATAAGCTGTTAGCCAGGTCAGCACAGAGAGAAGGCTGTTCTAATGTTACGTGATCTTACCCAAGATGGTAAGCAAGTGCTGCTTTGTTTACATTTCGTATAGCTGCTTATACCTTGTATATCCTTGTTTCTCCTTTTGATTGACAAATATGTGCTATTTATAGCTGCTGATAAAAGGAGATTTCGTACTGCACAGTTCAACGCAGAGTAAATATTTTTGCACGGCTTTTTTAAAAATTCCAATTTCATTTTGCATTTTTATTGGCTGGTCAGTAAACGTAGGTCGTAGCAGTAAACACACTGTGTGATGATCATGCTGAATTTCTTGCACTGTCAGAAAATGATCTCAGGCTATCTTTGGTCGCAAAGCAGTGACAATGTCTTTGAACCTCTCTCCCTGTATGATATAGGACCACCGTTTAGAAGCCACGATCACAGAAATCGCTATGGTTGTTTCACAATGAAAATCTTCCATCTGACACAGCTGAAAATGTGTGTAGAAGGCTTTAGACAGTTCCTCTGATGCAGAACACATGTATTAGTTTGCATTCGGCTATAATCTAAGTGGCGTGTTCAAGCAGAGCTTTATGGTCCAGATACCGCCGACAACACTGTCTGCTTTCTTTGCCAATAGTTCTTTAAAGTTGGCTTGATGTGCCCCAGACTTAAATGTGATACTATAATGGTCACTTAATGAAAACACCAGCTTAGCCCAACATAGACATATAGAAGATGGATCAAAAAAATGTAACAGGTATAACTGGTTAACCGGCCAAGTCATACTGGTTAAATGTTGTTTGAGAGCATGCATTCCCACCTGTGTGTAAAGAGAGATGCCTGGAGAGAGTCTGTTGGCGACCAAACACTTTGCCACAAACAGGGCAGGGAAAGAGCTGTTCGTTGAGTCTCCATTGCGCGAGTCCATTTCCTGGCTCACTACTCACCTTCTCTGGATCTGGAAACATTAAAAAATAGTAATAATCAGATATTATACAACAGTTAGTTCTGGTTGTCTAAAATAGTCCAGCAGCACTGGAACGTTTCATTCTTTGTATGGCTCTGCTTGTCTGTGTTCATAGCATTTCAGATCTCTTCTTAAATGATTCACATTTTGTTTTATTCCAGTTTGAAATCTTTGGATATTATAGCTATAATTTTTGTGATTGCTCTAGACATTCTTGAGATCACAATTCACATGCTACACAAGAAAATTTACTTCCTTAGATGAATTTGTCTGAATTCTTGACATATCATACTTATGTGAGACATGAGGGCTACTAATTGCAGGTACAACCGGGAAACCAAGAGACACGGAGGTTGGCAAGAGGTCAGTGTGTGTTCTGTCACAGTGCTGGATAATATGTTGATGAGTCTATACATCCAGATCAGGAAGCCAACAAGGTGTTTTTTATCTTGACATTGGACTGTGTGCTTCTTTTTCACCTTTCATTAGAAGAGCAAGAGAGGAGGGGAAAGAGTGTAAGAGAGAGAGACAGCATGCCACACAAGTGGAGGAGACTGGCTGAATTAACCTTCTGATGAAGGTGGTTGGCTCGGCGTCAAATTAAAATGCAGCGCCACGCCTTTTCTCTCTCCGGAAGGAGGCAGAGAGAGATAAATAAATGAATAAATAAATAAATATATAAACCGAAGAGAAATTCCGTCATCGTGCAACACAGCCCCTTCAAATAGATGTCTAGTGCAATATGAACGCATGGCCGTAATTCTGTACAAAACAAGAGGCAGAGAGGTTGCCAAATGTTAAGCAATGTTTTTTTATGAGTCAAAACGGAACAGAAATATGTATACTTACTTAAAAAAATAAAAATAAAAAGCCTGTGGTTTACAACTGAAGGGATTCAGAGATGCATGTTTTGGGTTTGTAGGTCATATATATATTTTTTTTTCTTATGCATGTAGCGCAGCATTCTGATCCGTTCAATAAACATTCAAGGGGCTTTTTGGATATGCAGCGGGTGTGTGCCCGTCCCTTTGGACTTGTGGTTTGCTCATAAATAGGCACATTTTTTACAAATGCTGTCATAAGCAATGCAGCCCCAGGATTGATGGGGGCATGGCAGGGAAAAGGGGGGCAAGTGGTTAGGGAGAAACAGTATTTTTTTGGCATATCTGAGAGGATTTAATGGTGGCAATTAAAGAGCAGATGCACTGGCCTTGGACGCAAGACCTGAAGGACATTTTCATGGGGCTGCTCGTATCTTCTGCCAGAGACCAAACCCAAAAGTCCTGACGGGAATAGTGTCTCAAAGTGGCCCAACGGGAAGGGTTGTCTGACTTGTCGGCACGCTGCCTCAAGAAGTCACAGGGAATGATGCTAAAACTGCCCCTTCACTCCTCACAATGATCTTGGCTGAAAGACACTTCTGAGTTAAATATATACGTCTACAGGGCAATCTAATGTCAGGGTGTCAATTTCATTGTTATCATGCACAGGGATGCCAAGGTTTTTATTGGTCCTAAAGCACCAGTTAAAACTAATGTAAGCCATCTATCCTGTGGTAAGTTCTGAAATCCATCATTATTTTAAAAGACATAAGATAAGTAATGTCTTGCTTGCCTGCTTGATTTTACTGCTGATGTATTACTTGCTTCTGAAAAACGAGCATATTACTTCGGTTTTAAGCCAATGAGGGAAAAGTAGTACCCAGAAGAAACTTTTATTGCTCAGACGCTTCTTTTTTATAGATCAATGGAGTTCTCGGTTATGTTTTAAATAAGTAAGCAAAACTTTTTCTTTCTTTTAAAATTCTGTAGGCTAAATAAAAACAGACAAAAATAAGACAATTGTTGATATACAGTAAAATGACTGATTTACAATATAAATGTTCATAATTTGGCCTTGAAAGAATGGGATGAGAAATATTTCAGAAAAAAAAGATGTAGTGCGTGTAGCTGCTGCAGTCACACAAAATCATGTCGGAGGAGATGACAGGTGAAAGCGAGACACTAACCGTGCAACTGAAAAAAAAAAAATTAGCTTGCCAGTGTGGGAGTTTTTTAGATTCCATAAAAAAGGAAGATATTAGACATCCCAGTTTGCAGGAAGTGTTTTTTGTACAGTTATGATTAAAAACTCTCTCTGCCTTCCTACACTGGTGTTTGCGATTCATTTGCCAAAAATAAGAAAAGTTAAAAGATGAATTTGATAACCTTATTAATTTTTTATAGATATCACAATAATATTATCTTTTAACCATGATAATCATATAGTGAAAATCTGATATTGTCATAGCAACAGAGAATCTTATTCAACTTCAAAGGGAAAGTTCACCTTAGACAAACAAATGAATACAAACTGCCATCATTAACTCACCCTTCAAGTTGTTCCAAATTTTAAAAGACTTCAGGGTCCAATCAGCAGTGATCACAAATATTATTCAATACGTTTTCTTCTGTGTTCCACCAATAACATGAGGATGAGTAAATTACACCAGCATTTTAATTTCTGCATAAACTATCGCTTAATCCCTAGCAAGATCTCCTTTAAGCACCTGTTGATATCAAACGTGATATTATTGGATGATGTTTTGACCATATTTGAATCTTAAAGACTCAACTTGATTAGTAGTGCCACACTACCAGCATGAATTAGCATCGCTAAACTGCATAATTAAACAAGGGTGCCATGTGTGTGCCATCTCCCAGCCGTCCCCCGCGCTGACCTGCACTGCATAAGAGCTTTAATTAAAACTACAGTGGGTGTTTTGCCCTCTGCTTCAATCTATGAGCGAGTTTAGAAAAGGCAACACACAATCAGACACAGGGCCCTGAATCAGCCTCGTCACCCTGGGGCCCACGGTTCCACTGAGTCACAGCGCTCATACGAACCTGTGCGTCTGACTCACGTCCCACCAAGCGGCAGTGCGGCGTGATGCGGTGCTGACAGCTCTGGTGTGACACAGAGCTTGGGGACTGCCAGGGAAAAGATGGCACCTTCCCACAATGCCTCAGTGGGGGGACATGAGCGAACGAATGCCTGTGCAGTGCTTCTGACTTTCACCTAATACCTTTATTTTCTTGTTGTTGATGCATATTTCTCAGGTTCTCTCTTTCTCCTTTCCCATTAAAAAGACAGGCTTTGCTGAGAACCAATCTATAATTACCAATATATGTTTTCAGAACCAGGCTCCATAACAAACTTAAAGAGTTTACCTGAATATTAAAGATCTGTCACCATTTACTCATCTTCATGTCCAACATATATGAATTTTTTTTTTTTTGCTTAATTTTTTTTAGTATGAATAATCCTTTTATTTTAAAGATATTTAGCTCTTTAATTCATCAAGGCCACATAAAAATTGATCATTTAAAATTATACCAAAATATAATTTGGTATCATTTAAGATCTTTGTATATATAATCTTTTAAAAATCCTAAAAAAAAAAAAAACCTCCACAAAAACATTAAAGCAGCACAACGGATGACAATAATAAATATTTCTTACGCATTTTAGAATGATTTCTGAAGGATCATGTGAGACTGAAGGCTGGAGTAATGATGCTGAAAAAAATAATACAATAACATTATAATTTTTGTTTTTATTATTATTTTTCATTCAAATCAATGCAGCCTTGGTAAGCATAAAAGACTTCCAAAAGCATTAAAAAATATTTAAGATCTAAAACTTTTAAAGAATTGAGGTTTATTTTGAAAAGGTTTTTTTTGCCCATACATGAAAGTCAATTGTTTTTTGGACCGTGCTGACTTTTTATAAAAAAGGACAAAAAAGCTAAAACAAGTATCTTCCTTTATATTCAAGGTGAATTAATCATAATAACAATAATTTTTAGGTAAGCTATCCAGTCCCTTGTTCATTCACCTGAATACAGGTTAACAATGCTAAATTTGGGGTCAAAATATACAGAGTTCATGACTCTGCAATGTAAAATAAGACATTGAAGCTTAATTGAGACACTAGAGCATCTACATCAATGCCTTGAAGTGGTTAATGGTTTAATTAGTGTTATTAGAGAGAGAAGAGACAGCCTCCGCAGTGATGTTGAAGATGACTTGGGGCAAGAGGCAAGGATAGAAGAGGAGTGTTACAAACACACACACACACACACACACACACTCCGAACACACAAAGGATGACACAGACCCAATAAACATAAGTGTATTCACGCAATTAAGTGAAAAATATAAAAAGATGTAAAAGCAGACAATGCCGTTCATCTGCTGCAGCCAAGAGCAACATAAAGGCAATTTTATACAGAAATGATCAAATTGGCCATACAGACACACACGAAAACAAACAAACAAACACTGATTCAGTTTATCTTTTTGGCAGAAATGCAGAACTATTTTAGATCAATTCATTATTTTTCAACCACTGATTGCGCTGTTAAAAATAAAAAATTAGAGCTCTTTGTATTAACTAAGGAGTGGGAGTTACTACCCACACCGGGTCAGAAGGTGTTAGACACTTAGCAAAGAAATGCCAAAAAAACATGGAGTAAGAAAAGAATTTGAAAGAGAGAGAGGGAAAGAGATGAAAAAGGTAGACAAGGGTCATGGCCGCTCTTATGTGATTTGTGTACGTCCGCTTTGTGTCTGCGTATGAGAACGAACGCATGTCTGAGTGTGTAGTGAATTAACTTTCACGCACCCTGGACACGAAAAACCCAATCATTTTTTCATTAACTGGTGTAGGGAATCGGGCCAGGCGAGCGCAAACTAATTACCCTTTGCCAGAGGGGCCAGTAGAGGGAGGCAGGGAGTGCCAGCTGCCCAGTGCAGCGGTCTCAAAGCTGGGTGGGAGCACGAGGGGCCTCTGTAGCCTCGCATTAGATGAGAGGGCCGGCTTGTATGCATAGATCTATGTAGATGTGAGCAGGGTCCAAAATGAACACCAAAGTCGCATAAAAATTACTTATTAGTGGACAGTAGCATTAAAAACATCACGTAGAGCCTACAATCTGACCATGAGTGATGTGAGTGATATACAACAAACATCTAGTAAACGCAGATGTGGCGATTCATAAAGAAATCCGTCTCAACATTTACTGTATTTGGGCCATTCCTCACATTAAAGCACCAAAACCCATATCGGGACCAGTATTATAGGATATGTGCTATTTGGCATTAATATGCATGGGAAAAGAAACAATGAACTAATCCCACTCTCATAGGGACAGAATTTGATATACATTTTTGTCAACAGAAAAAAATATATTTATGAGCAGGTGTGTCATAAAAGCAATTTGTGAGCAAGTATAGGGTCCTGGTTGGCATGGAGGAGGCGGTCTTACCTTGCTGGGCAACCCTGCTTGAAGATCCGGCTTCAGCTGGGGAAGAGCTCTTAGAGCGAGTGCTGAAAGGTGATTGTCTAAAGCGGTCGTCTAGAAAAGGGCTGGAAAATCACAAGCTACCATTAGATTCAATAAATGTGATTCGCTACATTCTGGCAGCATAATAGGTGCACAACAGTAAACCTACCTGTGTATGCCGAATGATGAATTGTCTTTGTTTTCGTTAGCTTTACTTACTTTTTCTGAAAAAGAAAAAACACAATGGAGTTAAAAATAGGCTTGTTTTTCTGTTGTACTTATAAAAATCATATTCCGCCACTAGGTGTAAATAAGGCAATTATTTGTTAAAACTATTCATTTATAAAGCTGACCGTTAATTCATCCCTGATAAAAAAACAATCATAGCTGGTCTCCAGCATATATTGTGTTTTGCACGCTGTAAGATTAGAATGCTGTTTTGCTGGTAATGCAAGATCCAGCTTTTGCAAAATTGGTATAAAATAGTTTCCCCCCCTTTAAAATGAATTGCTCAAATTCAATAATTGCGGGTAATTCTGCTAAACTCAAGATCCAGTTTTTTGATCCTGTATTTTTTCCCTTTTATTTCAAAAACTCAATCATTTCTGGTAATTCTGCTCAATGCACGATCAAGTTTTACCAAAATTGCTATAATTCATATTATTTTTTTCTTTATTTTTCAAATTCAATGTTTTCTGGTAATTCTGCTAAATGCAAGATCCAGTTTAACCAAAACTGCCATAAAATTGTTTGTTAATTTTATGAATGTACTTTTCACCAGCTAGACCAGCATGAACCAGCCAGAATGGAATAAATGGAATTCTTGTTTTGCAGTAAAAATCTAAACATAAAATTTAGTAAGTATATTCAGAAAATACTTTGAATATTTGAAGTCTTTTTTCTTGTCAATTTATTTGTTTTCTTGTTTTAAGCAAAAATCAAGCTAAATTTTGACTGCGGGGTAAAAAAAAAAAAAATTCATAATGTATTGGAATACATATTACTGTTTAATAAATTCAAGATAAATGATCAGAAAAATATATTATGTTAGATATTTCTACCGGAAAAACAGGACAAAGATACTTAAAAAGAAATAATTCTGCCATGCATGCTGGTTTCAGACAGTCTTTTCAGCAGGGATTGCAGTGGTTTGATTTTTTTAACCATGTTTTGCCAAACTGCTTTTAAAATCTCAAAAAAACAGAGGGCAAAAGAGAACAGTGTCTCATGTATGTCTGTCTATCTGCCTGTCTTTCTCTCTTCTGGTGGTCTGGTAATGACCTTGCTCCCTGGGTGGCACTTCCTAAGCCCCCTCTCCCTGACACCCTCTCGGTCACACAGCTCACAGAGGATGGAAGGGCTCTCTGCGTTGCCATGACGATGCTGCACAGGAGCAAGAGGGAGAGAGAAAGAGAAAGAGAGAGAGAGAGAAAGAGAGAGACAAGGGAAGTGTGTGCAACCGAGTGTGCTTGAGCCAGAATGTTTGAGAACAATCTGAGGGAGTCGAGGGTTGAGGGGTTATACATACACACTGTGCAGCTACACACCACTCCCATGGGGTAGGGGGGGAGGTGGAAGGGTGCGAATGGCGTGCGTGTGAGGTTCGTGTATAGATATATATATGTGTGTGAGTGGGGGAGGCTTTTTGTGATCGGCTTCCGAGGTGCTAGATGGCATTTAAAGAGAGCCGTAGCTGGCAGCGAGGAGCGCTGGGGGCAGGTTTGTCTCTGCTAATCCTCAGAACGCTCTTGGAAGAAAAGCTCAATCCTGCCATCATTTAACACCACAAATATCCCTCCACTCTCTAGTGTGTCAGTGCAGCAATCAAAGAAGACGATGAAGAAGAAAACCTGAAGACTGTCGCTGCAGAGAGCTTTTTTTTAATAACGGACAGTCCGCCCTTTGTTTCTTCTGTCATAGAGACTTACCAGACAATTTAAAAAGCAGCTCAGAGGCCATTTTGACTGATATGTCCTGGGAGAAGAGGTCATTTTGGGGGCGGGGCAAAGGATCAGGGAGATTGACCATTGGTTCCTTCTTCTCACATCCCCCTGAAGTGCTGAAGCCCAGTAGATGAGAGGAGGGAGGGGCCAATTCTAGGGGTGGGTCCACTTCCATAGGCTCCGCCTTCACTATGACGTTCTGGTGGCAAGCTTCTTTGTTATTCTCTGCAAATGCAAATGAAAGTGAATGTTAATCCATTTTCAAACGACCATTATAACACTGATTCTAATTAGCACCGCATGCTAAGGATAGAGGTTTCAACAAACTCCTAAATCTGATTGTTAAACTTCCGCTTCAGGCAAAGATTTCAAGTAATGAAAGCTTTTTGCAGAAGTGGCCATTGCCATGAGGATATTTGGTAATGGTTTGAAAACGTCTGACTCGAGACTAGAGCGGTGTCATTTGCGATGTGATAGTCAGTGGCAGTCCTGAGGCGATATCGTGCATAAGATGCCTCTGGATGATCCTTGGAAAAAGTTACTGCTCTGAATGAGAGCGAGAAAAACAGAATGGAACAATCCCAAGATATTGCTGCAGATCATCCACAGGTGATACTTCATTACTTTTATTTTAACAGTAATTCTGAACGTAATCCTTCTTTTTACAGATTATGATTTGATTATGTCTTTGCAAATAAAACGGTAATCTTTTGCAATACATACATACACTTTTTAGTATTGTATTTAGTATTTATAGCCTATTGATTACCATCCATTTTTACCAAGCTTGGAAATGAATGACCTCAAATCATATTGATTATTCAATTATTGGTACCATTTGATTATTATATATATATACACATTTTTTTTTAATTTCTTACGCTCAACAAGTTACATAAAATATATTTATATATATATATTTAATAAAATAGTTAACAGTAACATTCTGAAATATTATTACTGATATTTCTTTTTTAAATATATTTAAAATTGTAATTTATATCTGTGATGCAAAGTGGAATTTTCAGCAGCCATTACTCCAGTCTTCAGTGTCACATGATTCTTCAGAAATCATTTTAACATGCTGACTTACTGCTCTAGAAGCATTGCTTATTGTTAAAAACAGTTGGGATGCTTAAAAATGTTTTTGAAAACAATAGTACATTATGCTTTTTGAGGAATCTTTAAGAATTTTAAGATGAATAACAAGTTCAAAGGTAAAGCATTTATTTAAAGTATATTTTCTTTGTAAAAAAATGAAAGTCTTCAATGCATTTTTAACAAATAAAAGTATTAATTAATTTCTTTAAAAAAAAACATACTAACCCAAAAGTGTTGAACAGAAGTGTGTAGTGTGCCATCATCTAACACTAATTAAATTTCATTTCACAATCATAGAAAATTATGTTTCACATACTGTTGTTATGCTTAAATTTATTAGCAATTTACTGATTATCGGCCATAACATTTGAAAAATAAATGAGGGACCTAAGCCACACCTAGGCTTTAGAATAGCTCAAAAAGAGAAGGCTTTTTTTGAATTGGGCCATTGAACAACCTGGCAATCTCATATCAATGTCCTGGTAACGTCAGCCACATTTTCTGTATTTTGCAAAAACAAAAAGCAAGATTTTGTTACCCATAAGCCCACTAGCCAAAGGAAGCACAGACGTCAGCTCACTGTCATGTGCAACATATTTAAATTTGAGCCTGGTTGTCCACTTTGTGACTCATTTGAGTTTTAAACTGTCACAGAGACAAGGGCATCATTGAGATAAGGCTGTTACCAACAGCGGTTAAAGCTGAAGCAGATGTCTATAATTTGGCTTAAAAAAAAAGGGGTTTGAAATCTGGTCAAAATGACTCAGAATGTTTTTACTTACTCGCTGCTCTAGGCTAAGCCAAAGTCACAAAGAAAGAGTGCAAAAAACCCCAAAGACCTCCTCCAATACAATCAATTCTTAGTCCACCTCTTCAAAAAACGTAAACCTGAAGATCTCATTTGTGCCAATCGAACAAATACCAAACTTTAGCGCAGATTAAACCAGACACCTGGTGAGTTTATGTTCTGTTTTTGTACATTTGCAGTCATAAAGTGCTGTGGTATACAACACAACAGCGAGGGTTGAACTTGACATTACATTTACAAACTTCTAAATGTTTCAAGAACTTTCTATGATAGCCTAAAAAACATGCAAGCGCCACGACAAGACAAAAGAGACAGACAGTCAGTGAGCTCATAGGAACGCCAGAGTTCTTTTAATGAAAACCAGCTCTTGTAAACTCGCTCAGCCTTTCTGATTTAGAAAAACAAAGAGGTCTGCTCCCTACGTTTAGACTGGAGAAAAAAAAAGGGTAGGAAAACGTTTAGCCTGTTGGTCTTATCAGATCAGACGTTTGACAGTATGTACAGCTGAGCGGTAGATGGCATATGCTTCTCAGGGGTGACCACGCTCAATCAGACAGTTGGGGAGGGAGGCAGAGGGGGCGTAATCATATGAATTTAGTCTGGCCGGAGACGAGGGAGCAGGAGATTGTGGGTAGGCCGGGTGACCTCCACCCCTCCCGTTAACAGCGAGCGTTATTGGGCAGGGTCTGTTGGAGTGTTGTTGTCTGGCTCTGACCTAGATTGTGTGTGAGTTCAGTGTATGTTTACAGTGTCTGAGTGTGTGCGAGTGTGTGGGGGGGTCAGTAGTGTGCCCAGGTGTCAGGAGCTGGAGGAGGCAATGGCACACGGGGACACTGACAACCACTAGCCCGTTAATCCCTTAATAAAGTGCCTGGAGCCAGATTGAGGGCCGGGGTCATTTAGGGGACACGCAGTCTCCCAACACACACATACACACACAAACAGAGCAATGCACTCTCGCCTTGGGTTCAGTGACGTCAGTGACTGCTTCCAAATGCATTTGTACACATATATGTAAAAGATGAGTAATGTAGACCTGGTCACTATGAGGAAGAGAGCACAACCCTAATCAGCAGTGTTTTGAAAGCATCTAAAATAGCCAGTGTGTTAGATATGCAAATTATCATGAGTAAATAAATGTGCAAATACAGAAAGGAAAATACAAACAAACACACACGCGCGCGCACACACACGCTGAAAGCATAGGGAGGTTAAACCGAGGCTGACCAGTGGCAACTATCTGTTTAGCCATCTGGTCTATCAAAGATTGCTGTCTGTTAAACCTCTCATGAGCTCCGAGAGTTATAAACAAGTGCAGATTTAAGGAAAACAAATAGAAAACACAGGCACACCAAAGCTACAGACATGTCATGCTTTGGTGCTCATGTGGGAAATAAAGGTTTGAATTAAGCCAGCACTGTGTCTGGATCACATTTTCTGGTTTCTTACCAGTGAGCACATATGCTAATAAGTACCAAAATCAGCTCATGACATCAAATCAATAACCCAGTAATGCCAGAGGACAACGCCACCATTTTTCCATATTCCACTATGTTCTTCCCTTAACTTAGATGAATTGATACATATCGCTCCCATCTAAGTGTGTGCACTTAATCACTCTTGCGTGTGGTGCAACTATGTTAGCGTTTAGCTTAGTTTCCACCAAACACTTCCACGTTTTCCATATTTAAAGATGGTTACATGACTAGTTACACGAGTAAGTATGGTGACACAAAATAAAACGTGGCGAGATTTTTTTAGAGGATAAAAAAAAAAGATAACTATAATGTATGGCGGAAGAGCACTTCGTAGCACTTCGACCTCGGCGCAGTAATATCCTCACTCCTTGGTTGTACTGGCGGAAGTGTGAGGGAGAGGGAGAGTTTTCAGGAGTGATTATATTACTGCGCCAAGGTCGAAGTGTTGCGAAGTTCTCTTCATGTAACCGTCTTTAAATAGGGAAAACGTGGATATGTTGGGTTGTTTCTTAATTTGGATCCTAAGGAATGAATGGAGCTAAGCTAAACGCTAACATAACTTATATTCTCCTCTGACGTTTGGGTTGCACATTATTTTACAGAACATGTACTTACAGAGTACCTACCTAGGCAACTACTGGTAATATAAGGTAACTAGGGTTAGGGTAGGGTTAGGTTTTAGGGGTAGGTACAGGGTAAGTACATAGTTTTTACCTAGTTATTGTAAGTACTAAAATAAGAATAAAGTATGTACATGAGTAACAGGACTGAATGACTTCTGCTTCTTTTGTTTCAGATGAGAATGTATTTTTAGATTTTTTGGGGTCAATAAAGAGTGAAAGTGTGCAATACATTTCCTCCTTCTCTACCATACAGTGCACACTATGGCTGGATACACTTAAATCCACAGTAAATTATGCTTTTTTTGTTACATATCACATATGCACAGGTTAAGGTGTCTACATGCTGGGTGAAAAAAATATGGCTCAGTAATGATTAAAGGAAACAGTTTGATGTGTTTATATGACTACATTTGTAATCAGCCTATTGAGAAAATGCATGTAAACATGATCAATGGTTTCCTGTCTTGGATAATGAAAGGTGTGAGAAAGACAAATTAATATAGTGTTTCAAATTTGTCCAAGCACTTGAGAGTCCCACTATATCATCATTTTTTGGAAAGGTTCATTTAAATGCGCATTTATTAAACATTGCATATAGAAATATCTGTTATTATGCTATGACTGTTCGGCACAAAGGTGAACACAGATAAAAATAGTAACTCCAGTGTATGAACGGTTAATTAAAAATAATTTCTGTGTGTAATGGATTATCCACTTTTTCAGTCTCATTTTGTAAAGACTATCACAATGGTATGTGAATACTTTAGTCTTCATCTAAAATATCTTGTGTTCCGAAGACAAAGAAAGCTTTTATGGGTTTGGAATGACATGGGGTTTAGTGATTAATGACAATTTTCATCTTGGGGTGGAGTAACCCTTTAAAATAAATGTTTATTTTTTTTAAATCAGCATCAACATATTAGGTTAAAATTTGCATTCTTTCATCTCACCTTTTTGCTTTCACTCTTTTTTTCAAATAGACTTGTTATCAAAAGTATGAATATTGCATGCAGTTTCTCAATTAATTTGGGCTCAAACAAACTGCACATATAATAAAAGTTCCATAAAATTAGTTAAAAGAATAAAAAAATGCTGCTAAAAATAGCTTCCGACAGCGAAAAGCATGTCACACCACAAGACATGCCAGCTTGACAAAAGGATGTCATGTCAACTACCTATAATTATATATATGTGACTGCATTCACCCACCAGTATTTCTACGTCAAACATCTCAGAGGCGCCATATAAGAAGCTGCTGAAGGTTGGTGACAAAGACATGCGCCACAAACTTCACCCTCATTTAGACAATAAAGGCATGAATCAACCATCGTTCCCACCGCATTCGTTTGGCATACTAAACAATCTGACAGCCTCAGAGCATTAGTCATTCAACACATGCAAACCCCACTTGTCACATGCACTTTGATGCACTGTACAGTAGCTTGAGAATATGAATTTGGAGGTGAGAGTGAGAGAGAGAAAGATGGAGAAAGGGAACCGATGCACACAGTAGAGATGCAAATAGGGAAGAGGAGGGGGAGCAGAGAAATCAGGAAGAGAAAACAAAGATAGAAAATTGGGATAGGATAGACAAGAGAATAGTAAATTAGTCAGGTGGACTAGTTTATCTATTTTTGCTGCATTTTATTTTAGTTTTTAAAGCCTGATTTTCCATTTTTATATATTTAAAAATATTAATTTATTAAACATTTATTTTTGTGTGTATTGTATATTAATTGTATATTGTTGTTGTTTTCATTTTAACCACAACAAAAGATTTAAATAAGACTTACATAAAAAGAGCCATGTATCAGAGGGGCAGATGCAGTGAACGAAAAGCTAGAGGTGAAGAGATATACAAAAAAAAGAGTGAGATGAAGGTGGAGGAGGATAGAGAACGAGGTTGTCATTCCGCGCTACGTCTCCTCTGGCCCGACGGAAAGGATGACCTGCTTAGACACGAGGTGAAGAGTTCAGCCGCTTCAAAGAGGTCCAGAGCAACCGCAGCCCACAAAGAGACAAGGGAGAGCTGATCCCAGACCAGCGGCCGAACAGCCTCTCAATAATTCAGCACATCATGATGCAACGCTCACCTCATATGGAGAGAGAAAGCAAGAGAGAGAATCAGTGCTCCACATGCCCCTGAAGAGGCTACTGGAGGGATGCTGGGTTGTGTGTGATGCAGGAAATGGTCAAATAGCTGTGCAGGCTTTACAGTGGTTTCATTTCACAGGGAGGAGTATCTGCACTCTAGATTGGTGAAAAGGCTGTGTTTTTGCAGCTGTAAAATACACGTGGGGAATCCTTTAAGCTGGGGATGGGCGAGGAGGGTTTACTCTTTATTTCGCCCAACAACCAAGCAGCTGATTGTTTGGGATTTTTCTTCAACAGGTACAGTGAATTGAGAAATGCAAGCTCTCAAAGAAGCATAGTATGCTAGTTAGACGTTTGACAGTTTCTAAGTAAAAACCTTCTTTCAAGAGATAGTTCACCCAAAAATCAATATTGTTTAATTAATTACTCACCCTCAGTGTTGCTCGTAAGATCTTTGTTCTCCTGAAACATCTCAAATCTAAAAGCTTTCTGACCCTCCATATACAGCAAGGGTCCTACCACATTCAAGGCAACAAAGAAATATGTGTATTCCGAAAACAAACTGAAGTCTTATGGGTTTGGACTAACTGAGAAATGAATGACAAAAATTTCATTTTGGGTAAACTATCCCTTTAAGACACTGTGTCACTAACTTCATCTTTTTTTAGAGCCTCAAATCCAACTTTTGTAAAGAATCCACAATCAACAAATCCAAATTTCATCAAAATAATTACTGTCACTCTTACAATGTTCCTATTATTATGCATAATCCATGGGTTCAATTTTCGAGAGAACTATTATGGGCTAAATCTAGCTCATTTGTAAAGAATATCTGTCAGTTACTCTGTTGGGGGGTTATTAAACTGCATTCAAACTGTGCCATTTCTTAATAATTACTGAACTATGAACACATGCAAATGAATGGCTTTGGCCACGGTGTCGCTTTTCTGATTTCTTAAGTTTCTTACCACAACTCGAAACTATACAGGACTTTCTTTAGAACATCAAGTCCAAAGGTTATATTCTTAAGTATCACCATTCAGGTGATCAACAATGACTACTCTATCAAAAGATTTCAGCATTGGACTCTTAAGTTGAAGCTGGAGGACTGTGAGCAACATACTCAAAATGCCATAATTTAATTAATATCAATTATTTCTGACAAATAATGCTGCTGCACGAGACTCAACCCTTGACCTGTCCTTTGCAACGCAAGAGTCCTTCAAAAACCTGTACATTTTCCACTCTAATTCCAAAAAACAAGTCCATAAAAATAAATAGATTTATTTATTTAAACCAATGCAATCTTAAAACTTCACCTGTCTGTTCAGAAGTACTTGAACTTCACTGTCTGGTTTCATTATTGATATCTTGGTCAAACTAAAGTGCAGCATTTAGAGTTTATCAGGGAGTCAAAAACAGACCAGCTCACAGACTTTGAGTGCAAACAATAATACCTCTCCTTCTTGTCGATTTCTTTAGTTTTGGCTGTTCATTGATATTGCACAGGAACAAAACACACATATCGGTGTGGTCAGGACATCTATTCAATCTATTCATATCTTTCTTTGCCAATGTAAAAATGTGGGCTATGCATAAACAGATGTTTAAACGTAAAAAAAAAAAAAGAAATACAGAAAAATTATTTCAGAACGCAAATTAAGATATTTCTGATGAAATCCGAGAGCTTTCTGACCCTCCTATAGACAGCAAGGGTCCTACCATGATCAAGGTACAGAAACATTATAAAGGCAACATTAACGTGCGAGAAATCAAAATTGACTATATTTATTTTGTTAGTGCACATTGCTATTTTTGTGGTGAACAATTCATCTGTGCAAGTCGATCCAGAAACAAAAATTTGCTAGCCTTAATAATCTTTAATCCAAATCCAAAAATTCTACTCCCCTCTAAAATAACGGGTCTTCTCTGATGATGTCAGTTTGAAGGCTTTGGTGTGAGCATGACATTCTTGACCATTCCCCTCCAACTGTCAGTATTCATTTCTAAACGAAACGGCTACTTTACTACATTCGGTTAATTTGCAGTAGAAAAAACAAGCCATGCCCTCTATTTTACATGCTCTACATGCTCTTCTTTAAATGTTAACAAGTTCAAGTAACAAATGTTCAATGTTTGCTGTACCACATGCATTCATTGTTTACGAGCCGAAAAATTATATGCATGCGTCGTGATACTCTCCAAAATTTGTGTTCAGAAAATGAACAAAGGTCAAGCTTGGAATGACATGAGGGTAATTAATGAAATCATTTTCATTTTTGGGTGAACTAACCCTTTAAAGGGGACCTAACACATACAGTACTGCCAATCTCATGTTAATCTTGGATACACTATAGATTAGCACTACATCCTTCATATCTCCAAAGAGTCTTCAGTTTTATCAGATTCAAAAAAGAGACACAGCTGTACCGCTTTTCTCTGCAAACAGTTGAGATCCTGGTGGAATGAATGAGTAAATTTGGAACAGAAATACTCTGTCATACATCCAACTCATTTTTTGATACTTGGGTCATGTTTAGGGTCCAATCTTTTAGTCAGAATGCATGAAATAGCATTAGACAACAAGTATAAAAACAAAATATATATAATATATAT
>JAUMHE010000042.1:6573935-6588297 GCA_032359235.1 Enteromius mattozi
ATACAGTGCCTCAAGTTATACTAAAATAAAGGAAAGAATTCATAAAAACAGTACTTTCTTAAGGAGTGTAGATCTTTTCCTGAGTATTTCTCTGTCAAAATAAAGCACAGGTAACGAATAAAAAGTCTGTGCGTCGCAAAAATATAAGCTGTTGCTGTTTTAATCAAATGAATTAAAAAAATAAATAAAATAAACGTACTTGTAACAAATATTAATAAGAATATTTTTATTTCACACATTCATGTATGTTTCCTAGACTACTAAAATAGTCTACCACTTTCAAAGCTGATGCAAAGTAGCCTAAACTACATTTTTTTTTCGTTCAAAGAAACACAAATAACTTCATAAGTAGACTACTAAATTGTAATTTGTGAATATTAACTACAGTTTTTTTCTTTTCTTTCATTTTCTGCTGACTGCTGCCGTCAAATATAACACATCAGCGAGGCAAAGCTGATGGCTATTTGCTAAAACGTATCTGTATTTTCTGTTGATCTCATTATTTATGCATCTTTTCTTTCTCTACCAGATCAACAGAAGTCCTCAGAGATGGAAGAGAAATACAAACAAGGTAAATCATCAACATGTACCACTGTGTGTTTTACAGCCAACAATTCAACACCATGTCCTGTTTCTCTGTTTGATCTAATTATTTTAATGTGTCCAGGTCCACGAGCTGCTATCGCTTTTGTTATAACTAAAGTCTACTTGAGACACGTGACATGTAAACACACACACTCTTGTACACAGATGTAAGGAATCATCTACAGTAGTTCAGTGATACGTGGCCCTCTGTCTCTGCAAGCACTATAACATGCAGTTAAAAAACAACTTAAAAGAGAAGCATCGTCCAACAAAAGAGGACATTTAATAACATGATTTTACTCCACAACATCAGTCGAGTGTTTGAAATAACTTAATTTTGAGTTGATGTGTAATTTTTGTTACAGATAAAGGCAGTTAATATGTTGATGTTATGTTGATTGTTGTAAATAGGGCTATACTTTACTATTATTAAAAATACCAGAGATGGCTTGAAGAACACAGATATCTCATCATTTGTTTACTGTCATATACTGGATATTTAAATAAATAATGCGAACAGATTCAATCCCCCACACAATCTTGTTCATAATGACAGGATTGTCTATTAAAGCTCTTCTCACACTCTCTGACTGTGACATTCAGATCTGTGTTCACGCTGTCACTGATCCAGAGAGAGCAGGTTACGTATATGTAACAACTTTACAAAGTCTACTTGTATCAATATTTCTGTTACGAACATTCAATCACAGAAATACTGGAATTAAAGTTTTTAGTTCAGATATAAGCACTGTTGTCTACAGAAGCAATCAAAATAGAATAAATCACCACGCTTCAAATAAAGATTTGATATAAATAAAGATTAGTAACGCCAGCCGATGGAGACAAGTGACTTAAAATAAGATTCATTCAGAAAACATTGATTAATTAATTGATTAGTTATGAGTTATGATTTTATCAATTTGATGAATATTGTACTCTATAAATAAGACTGCAGCAATTTCTTTTCTAGAAACTCTAGTAAATTCAATGTTTGTTTTTTTTAGTCGGCTGATTTTCTTTTCATCTATTTAAAAAAAAAAAAAAAAGTATTGAAATACTATAAAAAAAATATATATATATATATATATAAATGCATTCCATGACCCCTTCGATCTGTCTGCATCAGTTACTAACAATGATAAATCATGCTAATATGAAAAAATTGCCAAATTTGTTTAATGCTTTTTTTTGTCTTGTCTCTTTAATTATAGAGCTGCAAAACTTCTTGAAAACTCACAAAAACAACATGAAGAGAAAGGCAAAATATATTTTTGAGGGAAACAAAGAAACTGACACAGATCTCAAGGATGTTTACACAGAACTGTTCATCACAGAGGGAGATATGAAAGATGTCAATCAGGAACATGAGAGTCTGAAGATTGATGATGCTTTGAAGAATAAAAAAACACAGGATAAACCAATCAAATGCAATGATATATTTACTGAACTGAGGAACAAGGATAAGATTGTGCTGACCAAAGGAGTCGCTGGCATTGGAAAAACTGTGTCTGTGCACAAGTTCATCCTGGACTGGGCAGAAGGAGAATCTAATCAGGATATACACTGTGTGTTCCTGCTTCCACTCAGAGAGATTAACTTAATGACAAATGAAATGTTCAGTCTTCATGAGCTTCTGCTGGAATTTTATCGTGAACTGAAGGACCTGGAGAAATCAAAGCTATATACGAAATGTAAGCTAGCATTTATATTTGATGGACTTGATGAGAGTCGCCTACCTCTAAAGTTTAATAGTAGGTCTCTGAACACTGTTGAGAAAAGAGCATCTGTAGATAAGCTGTTTACAAGTCTGGTCAAAGGTAAGCTGCTTCCATCAGCTCTTGTCTGGGTGACATCACGACCAGCAGCAGCCAATCAGATCCCTCCTCGGTATGTAGGTTTGTTCACAGAGGTGCGAGGATTCACTGACCAACAGAAGGAGGAGTACTTCAGAAAGAGAATCCCAGATCCGAGTCAGGCCTCCAGAATCATCTCACACATTAAGACGTCTCGTAGTCTCTACATCATGTGCCACATTCCTGTGTTCTGCTGGATCACAGCCACAGTACTTCAGGATCTTCTCATTAAGAACAATGAAGAGAACATCAGCACAACACTCACTGAAATGTACATTCACTTCCTGAGGATACAGATGAACAAGAAGAGTCAGAAATACGATGAACAAGAAGAAAGACAATATACAAATCTCTTAAAGTCAAATAAAGATATGATTCTGAATTTAGCCAAGCTAGCATTTAAACAGCTCAAGAAGGAATACATTGTGTTCTATGAGAAAGATCTGAAAGAATGTGGTATTGATGTGAGTAAAGACACTGAGTTCACAGGAATGATCGCTGAGATCTTTAAGAAGGAAGATGGCCTTTATGAGACAAAGGTCTTCTGCTTTGTGCATCTGAGTGTTCAAGAGTTTCTTGCTGCAGTGCATGTGTTCATCTGTTGCCTGAAAAAGGACATGCAGGAGCTTCAGTTTTTCTTTGACGAGGCAAAAGAAAATATCACATTGGAGGAGTTACTGACGAAGGCCATTGATAAAGCAAAGCAGAGTAAGAGAGGACATCTGGACCTGTTCCTGCGGTTTCTGATGGGCATTTCACTAGAATCCAGTCAAAACCTGCTCCAAGGTCTGATCACACACACTGAAGACACCAAAGATAGCATCACAAAAATAAGTGAATACATTAAACAAGATATCAAGTACTATATTTCAGATAAAGCTGTAGTCAACCTATTCTACTGCTTACTTGAGCTCAAAGATAATTCATTATATGAGGAAATTCAGAGTTACCTCAGTTCAGATAAACATCCAGGACGAGATCTCTCATCTTCAATGTGCACAGTGCTGACCTATATACTGCTGATGTCAGAGAAGGTGCTGGATGAGTTCAACCCAAAGAGGTTCACATCATCTTACCACTCAAGACTCATTCCAGCTGTGAGATGCTGCAGAAAAGCCCTGTGAGTAATTTCACTGACTGTTGTTCAATTAAAGGTTTACTAAATAATTATCTCAACATATGTGAAATAAATATGTGAAATACCTGATTATGAAGAGTACAATAAATTATTGGGGGGGAGGGACCTGAACATCATAAAATTATGTGGATAAAACATTCTGTTTTGGCAGATTTGATGGCTGTGGTTTTGATGAGACATGCTGTGAAACTGTGTCTACTGCTCTACAATCATCAAATTCTCTGACAGAGCTAAACCTGAGTAGCAATGACCTGAAGGATTCAGGAGTGAAGCTGCTTTCTGATGGACTGTCACACTGTCAACTGAAGATACTGAGGTTTGATTTTCACTGAATCAGTATGTCCAAATATGTTATAATAGGTGTTTTATAACTATAGCTATTATATATTTCCCCTGTATCATAGTATGATTGTACAGTATCAGTGACATTTTCTCCGAGAACACAAACCTGGTGAAAAAAACATCCTGGAATTTTGTAATTTTGCAGTTTTCCAATTGTGATTTCATAAATAATTGTGATTGCACATTGGAAAATACACATTTCCAGGTACCAAATACCTAAATGCCATTAATGACTTCTTTTGAACAGTTTGTTAAAAGAAGAATGAATATTTTGAACTCTTTCATGTTCATTTAAAAACCTGTTCCCTTACCTTACGGGTTTGATTCAAAGTAAAACACAACCACTTAACCCTTTCGCATGTACGATCACACCGGTGTGATTAAAACGTTCAGTGCAGTACGTCATCAACTGGTGAATTCAAATCTGCTCTCGCACTTTTGCTGGCGCAGAACCAGATCAGACGCGCTGAGCGCTTGTCATATTATCACAAATATGCAGTGTTTTCAACCATATACTGCTAATTGTAGGTTTCATACATTTAAAAACACATAAGTACCAGCAAAACCATACATTTATATACAGTTTATAAAATACATGCTGATGTCTATAGAAACAGCAATAATGATCTTTACAAATATAATCTGACGACATGTTTTATTAATAGCATATACAGATCATGTAGGTCAGTGTTTTTCAACCTTTTTTGAGCCAAGGTACATTTGTAACTGAAAAAAAATCTCAAGGCACACCAACAATCAAAACAGTAAAAAAAATTAAACTCTGTAGCCTATATAAACAATATACAGCCATTCTTACTGCAGTGTCTTGAACAAGAATCAAATAAACATTTATGATCTTTCATATTTCTTCTTCTTGCCAATAAAAAGTACAATTCACAATATACAGTTATTCTTATCAAAGTGTTGAGTATTTCTAATAGGCAAACTTTGGTTTAATGAATCTAGTATTTATTTCCTTTTCATTCCTGTTTCTATTAAAGTACGAATATGTGTCGTACAGCGACAATGATTTTGTCCTCCGTAGTTTCGAAATTCTGCCTCTGTTTGCTAGTAATCACATCACTACTAGAGCAAGCTCCTGATTGGTTAACGCGGCGCCCCTCATGTAAATCACTCGCACTTAACGCTTCATTCGCGTCTGGTGTAAACGCACCATAGTCTCTCTCTGTTTTTAGTTTTTATTGCAGTCAGGGTTGAGAAGCTCAGCTCACACATGGAAAATGGGAGCAATGTCAAAATAGCTTTGTTTGCCAGAATTATTAGTTATCAAAAAATGTTTTAGAACAATTAAGTGAAATTGAATCATTTTCCACGGCACACCTGACGATCTCTCACGGCACACTAGTGTACAGTGGTTGAAAAACACTGATGTAGGTTACTATAAAGTTTATTCTTCTCTTTTCCCCGTTTATTGGAGACTTACTTTAATGTGTTTCAGGAGGAGAGGATGAATTTACATGTTGTAAATCCCACAGCTCGGATTCAGTGTGAACTAACATTGCAGAGCCCATCACCCGGTATAGATCAACTAACACAGTGTTTATAAAAGTGTTTACATTTACTAAATTTTCTAGTGATTATCGTCGTTTTGATTACAAAGACTGCCTCTGCATTTGATAAATAGTTTATTTCTCGTCATTATACATTATCATCACTCTGTTCTTCTATTTGATAATGTTCAGTGCTTTGCTACACTCTGTATTGTTAAAAGCGCTATATAAATAAAAGGGATGATTGATTGACATATTTCAAAATCGGAATATAAAAATGTCATAATATAGTCAGTGTGTTTATGAATATTAATAATAAAAAGAAGGAAAAACAAAATTAAAAGGATCCATGTGTCACACAGCACTATTGCAACTGCGGTGCGTCACGTAACAAGTATGACGCGTCGCCATGGAAACAATAACGCTAAACATTTTAAATTTGATCGCCAAAAAACACACTCTGGGGGCTCAGCTAGAATATTTTGAACTCGGGTGTGAAAGGGTTAAAAGTTGGCAAAAATGTCACTCATTTCCATGATGGCGACTTAACCTAATTCACTTTAATAAAGATAAACTATAAACCAGTTGATGACGTACTGCACTGAACGTTATAATCACACCGGTGCGAAAGGTTTAATAATCCACGATCACATTACACAAAACTGAAAAATAACACATTGTCAATATTTTTTGAGACCCCTAAGTTGGTGTAGTTAATTACAAACACTAATAATATAATAATATTATAATAATACATTAGAGTTGTTATTGTTACGATCTCTGTCTGTTTAGTTTTGGTTTTTCCCCACGTGTCTGTCCTTGCCCATATTTGGAATTCCTGTCCTCATTGTGTTCATTTGTTCCCTGCTGTGTTCATCAGGTGTCTTGAGTTCTCCCCTCATTATGTCTTGTATTTAAAGTGTGTTCTTCCCTGTGTTCTCTGTCCAGTCTACTTGTTATATGGTTTCAACTTATGCCTACGTGATCTTTGTGAATAAAGAAGAATTATTTGTTTGGCTACTCCTGCATTCTCTTGCTTCCTGCGCAAAAGGTTACAGTTATAAAATCAAGTTTCAAATCATTGGATCTCATTGGTCTGTGGCACTGCTCAGGTGAGCACAGGTTGCTCTGATAGTGGCCTTCAGTTTTTTTGCATTGTTGGGTTTGCCATAGTCTCGCATAGCCAGACCTTCACACTGACAACTGAAGGTCTGGAATTCATAGCGGCATTCTTTGGCCAAGGCCCACCCATAAGGCCGTTTGACCGACATGTCAAACAACCAATCACAGTTCGTTTCGTTCAGCGTCACGTTTCAGGGCGTGGAAATGTCCCAACAACAACAGAACGGTGTGCAACAGTCAGTCAGATAGAAAATCCTGATGAGACGCTCGCGATAAACATCTGTTTGAAGCATATCTCTCCACTTTTTAACACCCACAAGCAATTCTGGAGAACCGAACACAATTCTGAAACAGCCAGCTGCGATGTCAGTGTCTGTTATTTCATGTTTGCCCGTAAACGCGGCTGATATCCCCTTCTCAGTTAGGTAACGTACTTCACTTGATCTTCCATAATAGATGGGAGGGAACACACAACCAGTAAAATTGGATCTGCTGGGACTCCTTCTAAATGCTGACAAAGGGTCGGCCAGGCTTGGAAAATAATATTCTTCCCAAATCCTGTTGTTTCCCAGCGGACCGAAAATAAACGCAACACTCGCTTCTCCCGGAAATCCGATAAAATTCAACTAATCAGATGACGACTTCGACATTCCTGAAGGGTTTCCAGTTAAGTGTACCATATGCATCAGATGTTTAGCCAACGTTCCCTGGGCGTGACGTCTGAGGCTGAGACTAGTTCTGCCATATTGCATCTTCCTCTTCACAATACCCCATTGATTTTCAGTGGGGTTAAGGTCAAGCCAGTTTGCTGGCCAATTAAGAACAGGTATACCATGGTCCTTAACCCTTAAAGACCTAGAGCATTTTTTGGCCGGCTGACACACCTGCACTTTTCTTTGTTTTCTATGTACTCAAACAGAAACTCTTGAAGTTTGGATTTTTTTTCTCTAGAAAGTTGTATCTGGGCATTTTACACTTCCAAATAAAATTGTCTAAATATAACATTCCCCAAGCAAGTTATAGCCATTTATTGCAATATTGTCATAGATGCTTTCAGTGAAAAACAGGTCTATTTAGTTTACTAACAATATAAACATGTCCAAAAACATTTAGGGAGAAAGTAAATAGAAACTGTATTATATAATAACAAAACAAAGTAGAAAAGTCACAGTAAAAATACTTTTTTGGGGGAGGAATTATGAACAATAAACACAAACCGTGCAGCTAATAATAAAAGCAATTGCAGAAATTGTCTTCTGCAACAAAAATACAAACAGTGCAAATGATTCACAAACTACACACAAAATGAGTGAGAAATATACAGAGTGCAACATAGAAAATTGTGCAAATAATCTTGAACTATATGAAGTATTATTTACATCATATAACCGCTGATACATCAGACCAAGATTGCAGCATGTGCACATCGTGAGGCTCAGTGTCTCTCCAGTTTCTGCAGTTTTGCGGTATTTTCCTGCTCATTTCGGGGCTGTTCGTATAGAACAGTTGTGCTTTTTCATCGTACACCCGACAAAAGCTTCTGGATATAGGTTTTTGCATTTCTGACAGTTTTATCAGCAACCTTGGACTCGTCCCTGAGATCGCCAGAACAACCGAGGCTGCGCGTCCTACCTGACCGGGCGGAAGTGCTCGAAGGCGGCGTCGAGAACGTAAACAAAGGCGGGGTAAGCGCGGAGGGCTAAGAGCTAAGCTAAAGCTAACACCACACCGGCTCTCTTTTCCCAGCATTTTTCTCGCCAATGTACGGTCACTGGTGAACAAAATGGACGAGATTCGACTCCGAATCAACAACAGCAAAATACTCTGGAACTGCAATGTCATGATTTTCACCGAAACATGGCTAAACAGTGGTATACCAGACAATGCTATTGCTCTAGCTGAACACCACACTTTCCGGGCAGACAGAACAGCGGATGACTCCGGTAAGACCAGAGGCGGAGGATTGTGTATTTATGTTAACAAAGCTTGGTGCACAAACTCTGCTATCGTTGGGAGACATTGCTCAGCTAACCTAGAGTTTCTCATGGTTAAGTGTAGACAGTTTTATCTGCCTCGGGAGTTTACATCCACCATTATAACTACTGCTTACATTCCTTCCGATGCTGATGCCAAGCTTACTATGAACGAACTTCATGCGGCCATCAGTAAACAACAGGCTGCTCACCCGGAGGCTGCATTTATTGTTGCAGGGGATTTTAATCACTCCAACTTAAAAACAGTACTCCCCAAATTTCATCAGAACATTTCCTGTCACACCAGAGGAAACAAAACTTTGAACCATGTTTACACAAACATGCCCGAAGCCTATGCTGTGACCCCCCTCCCCCACTTAGGACAATCAGATCACTTTTCTTTTCTTTTTCTTTGCTCCTCACCCCCAAGTACTCCCCCCTCATCAACCGTGTGAAGCCATCAGGTCAGGTGATACACAGGGCTACAGCACTTCCAGGGACAATCTGAAGAGGGGCATCAAAAAGGCCAAGCACTGCTACAAATTAAAGTAGACCCTTCACAGATTCGATTGATGTATTGCTCTTATCTGTACGATCAAAACTCAGTGTGTAATTTAAGTTCTTATTGGCGTCATCAGGAGAAGACACCTCAAAACGCATGTATGCGTTTGCCGACCTCAGGGGGTTAAAGCTAAAGGAGCACTTTTCAAACTCTGACCCTCGACGCTTGTGGCAGGGCATTCAGGCCATTACAGACTACAAACCCAGCAACCCCACCCCCACAACCACAACCACAACCACAAATGTCCTCTTTCTGAATGAGCTTAATGACTTTTATGCTCGCTTTGAAAGACACAACAAACAACCCGCTATCAGGATTCCCCCCTCAAATGACCACTCACCCATGATACTGACCTCCTCAGATGTTTGCACTGCACTAAACCGGATCAACGCACGCAAGGCTGCTGGACCAGACGGCATCCCTGGGCACGTACTTAGAGCATGTGCAAAGCAGCTCGCTGGGGTTTTCACAGACATTTTCAACATGTCTCTTGCCCAAGCAGTTGTTCCAACATGTTTTAATTCCACCTCCATCGTGCCAGTGCCGAAACACTCTAGCCCAACAAGCTTGAACGACTACCGCCCTGTAGCACCCATCATCATGAAGTGCTTCAAGCGGCTAGTCTTGGGACATCTAAAGGACTCTCTCCCACCGACCCTGGACCCACACCAGTTTGCTTATCGTAGCAATAGGAGCACAGAAGATGCAGTCTCCACAGCGCTGCACTCTGTACTCACACACCTGGACAACAAAAACACTTATGCATGAGTACTTTTTGTTGACTTCAGCTCAGCATTCAACACTGTCATACCCTTGTTAAGTTAATCACTAAACATAGACATTAATACCTCCTTTTGCAATTGGATTATAGACTTTCTGACCAACAGACCACAGCATGTCAGGTCAGGCCACATCTGCTCCACTACCACCACACTCAACACTGGTGTACCACAGGGCTGTGTGCTGAGCCCCTTCCTCTACTCCATCTTCACCCATGACTGCAGACCTGTATATGGATCCAACTCCATCATCAAGTTTGCAGATGATACTACGGTGATCGGTCTCATCAGCAACAACGATGAGACTGCCTACAGGAAGGAGGTCCAGCATCTGGCCACATGGTGTACAGACAATAACCTGCTCCTTAACACCACCAAGACCAAGGAGCTTACCTGGACCACCAACACCTCCAGCCTGGTCAAGAAGGCTCACCAGCGCCTCTTCTTCTTGAGTACACTAAAGAAGAACCAGCTGTCCTCAGCCATCCTGGTGAACTTCTATCGCTGCACAATAGAGAGCATCCTAACTAACTGTGTCACAGTGTGGTATGGGAGCTGCTCTGTTGCTGAGCGTAAGGCACTGCAGTGGGTGCTGAAAACTGCCCAGCGCATCATAGGGACTCCACTTCCATCCATTGAGGACATCCAGAAAAAACACTGCCTGCTTTTTTAAAAGCATTCAGATAGGATTAGCGGTTCTAAAGAACAATTGCTATTTTTAGCCACGGCCGGATGTCTCGTTTTTGAGGGTTAAACCAGTTACTGGTAGCTTTGGCACTGTGTGCAGGTGCCAAGTCCTGTTGGAAAATGAAATGTGCATATCCATAATGTTAGTCAGCAGCAGGAAGCATGACGTGCTCTGAAACGTCCTGGTATACAGCTGCGTTGACCTTGGACCTCAAAAAACACAGTGGACCAACACCAGCAGATGACATGGCACCCCAAACCATCACTGACTGTGGAAACTGACAATGGACCTCAAGCAACGTGAATTCTGTGCCTCTCCTCTCTTCCTCCAGACTCTGGGACCCGGATTTCCCAAGGAAATGCAAAATTTACTTTTACCAGAGAACATAGATGGTTGCCAACCAGAATGGAGGTTTTACCACCGCAGGTACCGTCGCCACGGCGTCTGCAGAGTGCACTTGCAGCTGTTGACCGTCGAGTGGCGCTTTAATCATAAGTTATTGAGCAAACTCTTCAAAGCTTGTTTTAGCAAATAGCCGTCAGCTTTGCCTCGCTGATGTGTTATATTTGATGGCAGCAGTCAGCGGAAAATGAAAGACAAAAACAAACAAACTGTAGTTAATATTCATAAATTACAATTTAGTAGTATACTTATGAAGTTATTTGTGTCTCTTAGAACGAAATTTTTTTTTAGTTTAGGCTACTTTTCATCAGAGCATTAAAAGTGGTAGCCTATTTTAGTAGTCTAGGAAACATACATGAATGTGTGAAATAAAAATATTCTCACATTATTAATATTCGCTAAAAGTACATTTTTTATTAATATTTTAAAATTTATTTGATTAAAATAGCAACAGCATATATTTTTGTGATGCACAGACTTTGTTATTCATCACCTGTGCTTTATTTTGACAGAGAAATACTCGGGAAAAGATCTACACTCCTTAAGAAAGTATTGCGTGTTTTATGAATTCTTTCCTTTATTTTAGTAAAACGTGAGACACTGTATTTCACTCCCATTATTAAGACCTAACTAAAATAAGAAACAAATAAATTAATCCTGCCATGATTTAGCTAAAATATTGTATCTGATAAAAAGGAACAAATTAATAAAACAGCTGTTTAAACTCAAGTTCTCTCATATAATCAACAAAGTGCACATTATTATTTGTACAATGTAACTTGACTTATACTTATTGTATCTTTACTATTTAATGCAAAAGAGATTTATTAAAACAAGTTTATGAGAGTCATGCGTCATTTAATCTTGATCAAGAACAACTAATGATCAACGAATTTCATCACCTGTTATTTTAAAACATCAAATAGCCTTCAAATAGTTATAACTGCATCTGTCTCGGTTGTAGATGTCACGATATGGTAGTGGAGATGGTGGTAAAGGTGCTCGTGAAGTGCGTGTGGTAGATTGTAGCCGTGCGTCTCAGCACGGAAGGAGCGAAGGAAACCAGGAAGTCAAGAAACTGGACTTTCCTGAACACGAAAACACATTGAAAACAAAAGCTGACGAGGCAGCGACTACAAATAAACAGATAATAAAGAAACACACGCACACATCGCAAAACACAGGACCTCACGTAACTTTAACACCGGATAACCTAGAACTCAAAACACAAGACTTAAATACAAGGCAACTGATAAGCTAAAGTGAAGGCAGCTGGAAAAACACAGGTGAGAGACATAGACTAATCAGAACGAAAGACAGGAAACCCAAATAAGGACAGGACTAAACCAGAGGGCCGGCTCTGGCAACAGCAGTGGCAGCGGGGCAGACTCGGGCAGGGACAGTGGTAACGTGGCAGACTCTGGCTTGAGCTGTGGCAGTGTTGCAGGCTCTAGCAGTGACAGCGATAGCTGGGCTGGCTCTGGCAACAGCGGCCGCAGCGGGGCAGACTCGGGCAGGAACAGTGGTAGCGTGGCAGACTCTGGCTTGAGCTGTGGCAGTGTTGCAGGCTCTAGCAGTGACAGCGATAACTGGGCCGGCTCTGGCAACAGCGGCAGCAGCGGGGCAGACTCGGGCAATGGCGTCAGCAGCGGAGCAGACTCAGACGATGAATTAGACGAACTCCAGCACCGGGAACGCACCGTCATAAGGCAGAGGAACATAGCCGACCTCCACGGCAGATCTCGCACGTCCGGTAATTCCACTGAAGTCAGTCGCTGAGCTGTGCTCCAAAATACTGCCGCCAACACAGAATCACCGAGACCCGACCACTCAGCCAGTTGGTAATAGGCGTGAACGTAGTCCTCGAACGGCGGGTCTCGGTGAAGGAGAGAGATCAGCTCCGCAGAAAAAGCCATCCTCGGAGGCGGAACGGGATCCGCAAAGATGTGCGCGTTTGCCATCTTTCAATAGATCCGGTGTTCTGTCATGATATGGTAGTGGAGATGGTGGTAAAGGTGCTCGTGAAGTGCATGTGGTAGATTGTAGCCGTGCGTCTCAGCACGGAAGGAGCGAAGGAAACCAGGAATTCAAGAAACTGGACTTTACTGAATACGAAAACACATTGAAAACAAAAGCTGACGAGGCAGCGACTACAAATAAACAGATAATAAAGAAACACACGCACAGGACCTCACGTAACTTTGACACCGGATAACCTAGAACTCAAAACACAAGACTTAAATACAAGGCAACTGATAAGCTAAAGTGAAGGCAGCTGGAAAAACACAGGTGAGAGACATAGACTAATCAGAACGAAAGACAGGAAACCCAAATAAGGACAGGACTAAACCAAAATCACAAAGACAGGGGAAAACATAGCACTAGACAGACACGGAACATGACAGTAGACTTGTAAAGATTTACTTTTAATGCGGATTCCATACTGTAACCTAAAAGAAATGTGCTCTATTATTATTCATATTCCCATTTTATTTGCGGAAAATGTGCATGTATGACAGGGAGGCGCTCACGCAAACACTGATTATGAAATAATTTAAAATTAGGGTGCCTTGCATAAGAATTATAATAATTTATATAGTGCCTTTTCCGAGCTCAAGGACGCTGGAAGATACAGAAAGCTTGAAATGTCTATTTTTAAATGAACCAATTCAAAACGAAAGCGAATACTCCTGATGTAATCTGTGAAGGTCCGTCCAAGAAAATATTAGTTTATTAATATATAGATATATAACTAATAATACGAGTGCTTGAGCGCGGAATATATTAAGACTCATTCATATAATTGTGGTTAGTTGCATAATATGACTTAAATGAAAATATAGCAGCCCTGTTAAACACCTTCTACACATCTCTGTTTGAAGCATTATACACGTTTGCATTCTGCTTTCAGAACTGTGCGTAACGAAGAGAGGATTTCATAACATTGTTTTTTCCTCTGAAACAAACAAAAAAAAAAAACCAAAAACAAACGTAATTTGAATAAAATTTATATCCATTCTGCAGATATTTTTTAATTCAGGGGTGCATTTCCCAAAAGCATGGTCTATGGTCACAAGTTCCATCGTTACCAGGACAGTTCAACGATTCGGTGTTTCCCGAAAGCATTGTTTAAACCAACGTTCGCAGTCAACGTTTCCAGAACAATGAATCTTACTATGGTGGTTAATCAGCGAGTTACATCGTCATTCGGGAAATGCACCCCTGGTTTGTGCACTGTAAATCACAGATGTGTTTGGTTTTTTTGGTCTTGTCCATAACACATGTAGTTCCCAAATCTAAAACAGCCTATGAAACGTGTTCATAGACAGATATGTTCCCTTTCAGTCGGTCACTCCGAGTCACGTCGGTGACCGACGAATAGGAATCTCGCTTCGAGATGGCAAATC
>JAUMHE010000042.1:6588397-6616561 GCA_032359235.1 Enteromius mattozi
AGTGGAGGACAGAGGAGCCTCTTAAAGAAGAAGTTACAGGTCTGTGAGAGCCAGAAATCTTGCTTGTTTGTAGGTGAGAACTTGCACAATTGGTGGCTGACTAAATACTTTTTTGCAGCACTAGTCAAAAATACATTGTATCGGTCAAAATTATAGATTTTTCTTTTATGCCAAAAATCATTAGGATATTAAGTAAAGATCATGACACAGTGCTGATGTGAGTTGAACAAGTTCAAGTCTGGCTCACAACATTACAATGATCAACCACTTTCTTTCCATAATTTCCTACCTTCTTTCTACTGGCTTATCAATAAAGCATTTTTCCCACAAACAAAGCTGCATCTTTGTGGCGGTGACTCTATTTCAACTGCATTTAAACACAAAAGTGTACACAAAGTGGATGTGACACAGAATACTTTTTAGACCTGAACTTTTTCAATCCCCTTGTATTGTAGAGTTCAAATAAAGATTGGACCAGTGGTCCAAAACAGCAATCAATGGGTTTATTTTGGCAGAGGACTGCCCAGGATAAAAAGCACATTGACTGAACAACATGAAAAGGAATTGACCCTTTTCCTTCTGCCCAGAACACATGAGTGAGTGGAATGGACAGCAGCAGGTCAGAGGGAGAGAGAGAAAGTGCAAAAAAAGAAGGAGTGAAATGGCAAAGAACGAAAGAAAAACTAAATACACAGACAAACGCAAGCAAATCTAAACAGCTGCTGGATTTTATGATGACCTGACAGTGATTTACATCATTTTAAATAATGTATAGACATATTTCTGATGTAAATATACAAACTTTAGCTTATTCTTTAACCTTAGTAGTACTGTTGCATTAAGGGTCTTCTAAATATGACCTTAACAATGCGTCGGAGAAAAAAAAAAAAAAAAAACAGAAAATGCAAAGCACACACATGCTTCTCACACACACCCACTCACTCAATCCTCTGGCCTTTGAGTTTCCTCAAAAGCATTCACGAATTCAAGCCTGAAAAGGCACACACATACGAGTGCATGCACCAGAATACATCTGCTGACCTGAGAGCTTCATAAGCAGTTCAGAGGCCACTTTGACGTTGATGTCCTGGCTGAGTAGGCTGCTCTTGCCCAACATTGGGCTCCCCTCCTCTCGTGGCTTGGTGGACCCCGGGGGTCCTTCTTGGCAGAAGGTATAGCTTGGTCCCCTCTGAGAGCTCAGGGGCTCTTCTGCCTGGGGCTCCTCCTTGACACAGAATGTACCCTTTAGGGCCTCCTTCTGGTTCGCTGCTGTGGGGCAAGAAAAAGACCAGCAAAAGTTTTGAGAACTATGTCCTGAAGCCCATATTTTTGTAGATGGCAAGGTTTAAAGAGTATGTGACTATATTCCATGTCTTCCTTAGCAGCATGATAGAAATGTAAGAAAAAAATGTGTGTTTTGCAGAAGAAATACAACCGTATGGTTTTAAATAATAGATAATGTCCTTCTTTGGGTAAACTAAACTCTTTAAAAAAAGGTATCCGAACATTATGGATTGTTAGTTGGTTTAGTTGAGTCTGCATCAACGCAGAATATGATTTAGGGTTCTTGTATTTGCTTCTATTAATAATTATTTGTCTAGCTTTGGCTCCATATTAAAAGAAAGGAAACCTTTTGAGAAGACAAGATAAATAGATCAGGAAACAATAAGCTAAATTGTCTTTTCAAATTTGGTGGACATGATGAGCCTTCTGGGGCTTTCACAGACAGTTTTATGGAAAATATGGACTGTGTTGTTTCTGAATCATCTAACAGTGTGAACATCTAAAAGTGTGTTTATGCTGACTGTCTGTAATTCCACAGAAAATGATTAATGATGATATAGTTCTGCCGAATTCAGATGAGAGTAAGAAACATTGCTTTTCTCACTCAATATGCTGTAAAAGTGGGCCATTTCTATTTAGGCTTCAATGAATAATTAATATTAAGACATGGAGCCCCTTCTTATTAGTGCCAGGAACAGAACACAGGCCACTGGTTCGATTTAACACACACGTTTGTTTTCTATGTTGGTTATGACTTTGTTTTTATATCTAATGATATTTTCTTTCCCTTAAAATTATTGCTAACCCATTATTACATCTTTAGGAAAATCAGTAAGATATTTAAATGTTTTTGAAGCAATCTCTCATGCTCACCAATTTGCAATTTATTTAATCAAAATTACAGTAAAAACAGAGATATTGTAAAATTTAATGACCAATTAATTTATTTCAAAATGTTTGAACAATAGTGTACATAAGGTTGGGTTTAGGGGAAAAAAACTGAATGAAATCCAACCATCTATTGTACAAAACAAAGGTACAATCAAACAGTCAAAGATTCAGATCAAAAGAGTTTAAGTGACAAGTTACAGGACAAAATGATCCAGAAAGTGTTAATGGTGTATTGTCAAAAGGTGAAATAAAACTGGAAGTCTTGTGTTCTTTTAAATTTGCAATCTGATTAGGTGTGTGGATTCCCTTTTGTCTCCGTTTTAGATTTTATTAAATAAGATTTAGCAAGTTCGTTAAACCGTTCTCCTTGTGGATATTGTTGGCTGGTACCCACAATGCAGGTGATTTCAGGTTTTAATAAAAATTTAGGAACATTTGTTTCCTGCAATGTAGGTAAAACCTGAACCAGACATATAAACACATCTCTCACCGAACTATGCATGTTCTGTAAAAGCCAGACCTTCTTATCTTTGTTTACCAATGTGATGTAACCACACAAAGATGAATGATGTGAAACTTACATTTCCTGACAAGCGCTGCCCAATACCTAAGTGATAATTCACCCAAAAATCTGTTCGATATTCAATCAGCATAATTACCACGTTCAATGCCCAGAAAGGTAGCAAGGACATCATTAATATAGTTCATGTGACATCAGTGGTTCAACCTTGATGTTATGAAGCTACAAGAATAGTTTTGTGCACAAAGAAAACAAAAAAAATGACTTTATTTAACAATTTCTTTTCTTCTTTGTCAGTCTTTATGATGCGTGTTCTGTTACTGTCTATGGAGGGTCAGAAAGCTCTGGGATTTCATCAAAAATATCTTAATTGGTGTTTTAAAGATAAATAAAGGTCTTATGTGTTTGACATGAGGGTGAGAAATTAAAATCTTAGTTCACCCAAAAGTGAAAATTCTGTTATTAATTACTCACCCCCATGTCATTCCAAAATCGTAAGACCTACGTTCATCTTCGAAACACAAATTAAGATATTTTTGATGCGTCCCATGAGCTCTCTGACCCTCTCATAGACAGCAAGGATCCTTACACGATCAATGTCCAGAAATGTAGTAAGGACATCAGTAAAACAATCCACGAAATATCAGGGGTTCAACCGTAATTCTACAAAGCTACGAGAATACTTTTCGTGCACAAAAAATAATCAAGACTTTATTCAGCAATTCATACCGATCTCCCTGCTACGTTTCTGGACCTTGATCGTGTAAGGATCTTTGCTGTCTATGGAGGGTCAGAGAGCTCATGGGATGCATCAAAAATATCTTCATTTGTGTTCCCAAGATGAATGGAGGTCTTACGGGTTTAAAACAACATGAGGGTGAGAAATTAATGACAGAATTTTCATTTTTGGGTGAACTATCTCTTTAAATTATAAATCAGGCTTACAGTTCTTAATCAGGAACAATAAGTTCTTTTTAAGTAAAAACATTTCATACTTGATCACACTTGTTCTTTTTTAACCACGTGGGCAACTTTTTAAAATCAAAATGTCATCTACCAATGAAACAACTTATGTCAGATTTCTCTGCTCATTTACAGTATTCTACTTAAAGTCACTTGTTTCTTACAACTGAGCTCAAAACTGCCTCCATCCATACAAGCAACAAATTCTTTCCTTTGATAATCTAATCTTTTGAACATACACATAAAAGAAACATCTCTTGCTAATTCTTCTTCATTGCGACATTCATATTGTTCATTTGAAAATATATGTACGTTTACACAACTATACTTTATTACCTTGGCATTAATCAACTAGTAAAATGGGACCACAACCATTACATTTGTTGTAGCTTCCATTCTCCACTGAAGAAGTTCACCCATTCATGTTGAAATCCCTGGAAATACTACTTTGAATGAATCTGTGAGGACATTCGCTCTTTCATTAACACACACTGTAGGCCTACATGCTTTGACACACATTCACAATGTCAAAACTGTTCTACCTATCTCTGTTCTCCACATCACACTTCCCCTCCTGTCCTGTCAATCTTTTCCATGCAAGCGCCTGCCCGTCCTCTTCCCTCCCTCCCTCTCTCACCGTTGTTCCTTTCATCTCTCTTACAGATCAGCAGTGATCACTCAACCCTCCTGTCTCTACCACACTCCCCTCAGCAGTCATCTGATCTCCCCACCACCCCAAACCCGAGTACATACACCATCCACAACGCCGCTGACTTATCTCATCAATCTCCACGAGCTGACCACCGCCTCACTCCGATGACTCTGATTAATGGTGACGTGCATCCGCGACAGCATCAAAGGTACAGTCAGGTTAGGGGACAGGACACGGCTACAAGTTAAAGATCGTCAGGAGCCACTGGGAGAGTTTATGACCTTCACATGGAGAGTGCAGGCGGTGGACGAGGTGGTGTATGTGGTGGCACCGGCTGGAAATGTCACCAGTCAGATGTCAGCGGACGGACTTAGCGTGGTCCGGTCAGCACCTGGAAGGGCATCCTCTAATTAAGAGCGTGTCGGGTCGCGTGTCCTATCAGACAGGGACAGGGCGTACGGCACGCGCACAAGCGCCCTCTCTTTCGAAGACATGCAGAAAAGTACAAGCTGGAGATGTGAGCGCGGAGATACAAAGTCACACCACTCTGGTGACCTTTCGGTTTGCAGCTAAAAATAGAGCAAAATTTCCATTCGAATTCATGTTACAGAGAGCGCTGAATAATTTATTAGCTTAATCCGCCAGCCAAGTTTGTTTTTTTTTTCCTCATAAGGCATGAATGTCTCCAAAAGACCAAAATTAAGCTCAAGGAAAATGAGCACTTTCTGTTTACCGACTGTTTTATTAGACTTTCATAAAGGAGTAATCCCAAGTGCCTATCTTGATCTTTCAAATTCCGACCTGTCATCAAATCATCTTTGGCATGTATTTTTCTACCGTGGAGGCAAGCTGCCATCTTTCTACCTCCATTCACACTGTCAGCGATCAGGATTGGCCAAAGCATTTTTAAACAAATGGATGTGACTCCTTAATTGTGCTGTTCATATAACAGCACACAGAAGCAGCTCAAATACTGTGTGTATTAGCAAATAACTGAAGTCAAGACCCTGTGAATATGCATGTAACCATAGCGACAGTGACTAAATGATGTATCAAAGATTTCCACTTTCATAAACCAGAAAGTCTTAAAACTGCATCCAATCGGGTGTAAATTGTTGTTCCAAACATGTATGACTTTATTCCTCCAGCAGAATGAACAACAAGAAATTTTGAAGAATGTCTGTAACCAAATAGTTTTGCTACAAAAAAAATAAAAAGTCACAGAGACATTTCTCTAAATACCATCTTCTATGCTCCACAGAAGAAAGTAAGTCATACAGGTTTTTTATAATGACATGAGGGTGAGTAAATAACACATATATTCACATTCATGTCAGAATTGCTCCACATATGTCTGATTTCCATTTCACACTTCCACTATTCTGTGGAGCAATTAGTGCTGGACAATAAATCCTGGCATTTTTATTCGTTAGCTGACATTTAATGTTCTGAAATTGTAATAAAAGGGTATTGGGGCCAATTCAAGATTATGAAGGACAATATAAAGTACAAAACTAGGTAAAGTAACCAAGGCATGTTTTCCAAATTTCATATTTAATATTTCATTTTCAAAATTTGCATATTTATATCTACCAATATATCAATTTTTATTAATAAACAGCAATATTAAGGGGGTGGTTCACTCGTGTCAAAGACTGATAGGGAAGAGAAGAAACAGTTGAATAAAGTTGTAATTTTTGTTTTCTTTGTGCACAAAAATATTCTTGTAATTTAATAAAATTAAGTTTGAACCACTGATGTCACATGAACTATTTTAACAAAGTCAGCCTTGAACGTGTCAGTTGCATTGCTGTCTATGTAGGGTCAGAAAGCTCTTGGGAATATCTTAATTTGTGTTCTGAAGATAAACGAAGGTCTTACGCTTTTGGAACAATATAAGAGTGAGTAACTAATGACAGAATTTTCATTTTTCGGTGAACTGTCCCTTTAAATTAAATAAAAAATGGCAGATGATTTACTCAGATGTACCATACAAAATAACTTATGACCTCAACAAACTAAATAAAGACTATATTAAAGAATTTAGTATCTTTATGCTATCAAATTTTGAAGAGAGATTTCCAAGACATTTGAATACTTTTTAACATTTAAGTGAGTCACTTTGATTATTGAATACGGTTGTCTCTTTCATTTCACTAAAATGTGTGGTGAACATAACTGCATTGACAATCATATTCAGCCTGTGTCTAAATGCAGCCTCTCTCTCTCTCTCTCTCTCTTGCTGTCTCTGCTCTCTCTCTTGCTGCGACTAGAGTGAAGCCCCCGGTCAGTGTTACATCAACACTGGGGCTATCTCTGCTCTCGCCGGTGAGGCTGTCATCTGCCGTTGCTGTCACCTGGCCTTGGTTTTTTTTGCCTCCTCCTCTCTGTGGGCTGATTCGTTTCTCTGCTGGGCACTTGTCCAGTACCCTGTCACCTCTCACTCTGTTGCGGCTGCCCACTATTGGACCACTTCATTAGCTTTCCACCTCTGTCATGCAGCTCTGCTCCCAGCTCTGACAATTGGTCAGCGCTCCCGGCGAGGATGGCTTAACGTGGCAGGTTAAGGGGGCAACAACAGCCAACAGTCTGCTACGGTAGGAAGGCTTTGCTACATGAAGCAGCAACGGTGCAGCTACACATCACTGGATGCTAGATGCAGCAGGGGTCACTTACGAGCACGAGCGCAGCATGGTGAATGTGGGAAATGGCTGGCAAACCTCCGTGCTGCGAGTACTACGAGGAACAAATGAAAGACGAGCGTACAAAAACAGTACGGATGGAGAAAACACTCCAGCTTCTGTTTCGTTCCTTGGATTCGCAGATTTTAACACCTCCCACATTTGTACAAGGCAATTATTCACCCCTGACCAGAGTCACACCCAGTGTCACTTTCTCTGAGAGGAAGAGGCAACGTGTGAACTGTCATTATTGAATTAGGTCCAGCAAGCATGTGCAGGAGCCTGCATTTCAAAGCATTTCCCCAGCTTTCATCTTCAAATCAAAATGTGTATCGCAACTGGATGGCTGACAGTCGTGTCAGCGTGGAGGAAAATCAAAGCGGATTGGTCTGAAACTCGGAGGAGAACCAGGCAGTCCAAAGAAATGATAGGCCAATTATGTCAGAGGTCGATGAGAGTTCACCTCATGTGTGCGTGAGCATGTGTGTGTTTTGCCTGGGGAACTCTAAAAGCAGTAGTCTGCTATTTTACACTTACATCTCTAGTTCTTTAATTTCCTTCTCATTTTTCATTCTTTTGTTTCTCTCTCCATTTCTCTTTCCCTCATGTACCCCAAGTGGGAGTATGACAACAACAGATAACACTCAAGACACTACTTAAGAAATTTGAAGGATGTACGTTGCCACATTTGCTGGTGAAAATCAGGTTGCAGCCATAGAAAGAGAAAAAAGAAAAATTATATTTGCAAATTCCTAACTGGTATTGTAGCAGTATGAATCATAAATGTACACTGTACAATTTCTGAGTAGGGCTGATTACTTAATTAATCAATTATTTGCATAAAAAAGCCACATATATACATATACACATAAAACCAATATACATTATTCCCAATCCAGCTTTAAATAATGTGCATACATGAATTTATGCTAAAAGTTAGTAGTTTTTATACATTTTATACAAAAAAATATGTTTTATTTTACATACCAAAAACTGTGTGCCTATACTTTTAAATGCAATTTAAAATCTTTGACGAAAATTCTCAGACAAATTTCTTGTAAGAAACACTTCGGGTAACCTGATTCTTTCCTGATCCTGCATCCCTCTCTGTCCTAATTTTCTAATAATCTATTTTAAAAAACAAAAAAACCATGGAAGCACAAACAAATATAGATAGTTAAAGGGATTGTTTACCCCAAAATTGTGTCGTTCCAAAACCGTTCATCTTTGTTCAGAACACAAATCAAGATATTTCTGATGAAAATCTGAGATCTTCTGACCCTGCATAGACAGCAATGCAACTGATATGTTCAAGGCCCAAAAAGGTAGTAAGGATATCAATAAAATAGTCCATCAATGGTTCAACTGTAAATTTTATGAAGCTACTTTTTGTGTATTTATTCAAATAAAAAAAAATTGTAATTTGTGTGCATCAACAGTACCACACACATATGTTGTGTTACTCTCTACTCTTTAAGGTGTGTCAAAGTTTGTCGTAGCTTCATAAAATTATGATTGAATCACTGATGTCAAATTGACTATTTTTAAAATGTCCTTACTGGATTTCTGGGAATCTGTCAGATGCATTGCTGTCTATGCAAGGTAAGAAAGGTCTCGGATTTCATAAAATATATACATGTTTAGTACGACATTAGGGTGATTAATTAATAGCTAAATTTTCATTTCTGTGTGAACTACCCCTTTAATGCACTTCAGTACATGACACTTCAGAGATTCACTTGCGGTCAGGATGTGCATTTTTGAAAAATGAAAATATTTGTGAATTTGTAACATTTGCGGATAAGAATATATGAAGTTGTGTTCCAAGCAAAAATGCACGTTTTCAACAGCACACGAGTTTATAAGTGTAATAAAGTTCTCTCCTGTTTTTGACTTGGGTCATGTGCATTTCCTGCAGTAGCTCTGTGATTGCCATGTTTCATGTTTTTTCCCCCACAGAAATGCATATATGACTGTAAAGTGATGTCACTCAAAGATCCCACTAATCAATAATGACATCTGAAAAGTTTTTAACATGACACAAAGTCTCAAAAGCCAAATGTTCATGCTACAAAACACTGAGCCTTCAAATTAAAATGTATTATTAAAAGGCAGTGAACATGTTAGAAAAGCACAGCTCTGATAGCTGTAAAGCACTGCTTTAAAGGGGATAAGTTAAAAGACGCAACTTCTCAGAGACAGTTTCAGCATCCTGACAGTTTCAGCACACTAAAGCACAGCACATGAGAAGTGGTGTCACTTGGATCATCGCTGCACAAATTATTAAAGGTAAAGCTGAAATTAAAAAAAATATAAATCCATCCAAACTAGCTGACTGAGGATTATCCTCTATCAAAAGGTTAGCTTCTGGAGTGAAGCATATCTCCTGCTTGGAACATCTTGCCTCAGTCTAGCAGCACATGTCCACTACGTAGTGACTCCAGCCCGCATTGTTGAGGAGTTTATCTAACCCTCTGGGACCTAAACCTGATTGTTTGGGAGTCCAGAAACACAGCGCCATGGGCGACAAGGGGGCGACAGTGCACTGAGCGTAGACTCTGCACGTTCCACCAAGACGGAGATGAAGTTAACTAAGCTGGAACAGTCCCTCTGCATCCAGGCAAGAGGTCACACGATGGAGCTGAGGGCGCTAATCATTTCCAATTACAGATTCCTTTTTAATTATGAATTATGCATGAATTTTTAATTAATCTAATGTTCCGAAGGTTTTCCTTTTTTTCTGTTCCGAGATCTCAATCTAATTACTCTGCATTAAGTGAGGGAGCAGCGACCCTGTTGCCGACCTTCTGGGTATCCCTTGGTCAGCCCTCTCACATCAATCTCGCTGCTGTCTCACAATTACCTATACTTTCAGCTACAACATGTATTTAATGGTCTAAAGTTTGGAGTTTGATTACATTAACAATTCTGAGTTTTGTACTTTAACAGCAAAATTTCCTTTTGTCCCCCCCCCCCACCGATAAAATAATTAATTGATACATTCAATATTAGCATAAACATTAACTGATTATGATATTGTCTGTAATCCACTACAATTAGGGTAAATTCATTCAAATTTGTTAATGCATTAGGTAACAATGAACAATACTTTCACAGCATTCATTAATGTAGGTCAGTGACACTAATAATAATAATAAACATTTCTGCACATATTAATATATTTCAGATTACATAAATTGACAATAATGCTAACTCTTTAGCAGCATTTACATCAGTCTTTAGTGTCACATGATCCCTCAGATATCATTCCAATATAATGATTTGCTTCTCAAGAAGCATTTTTTATTTTTTAAATGTTGAAAACAGCCTCTCTGCTTAATATTTTTGTGAAAATCATGATTAATTTTTTTCAAGATTCTTTTATGAATAGACAGGAGTTAAGGAAATAATTTGAAAAGAATTGTCTTTACTATTTTTGATACATTAAATGATGAAAATCTGAGATTCTGAAAATCTGGCGTAATTATTCATTGTTGAATAAAAGTATGATTTTTTTTTTTTAAATCCTTCTGACAAAAAACACGAATTTATAATTAAATATATTAGATATGAATCTAGGTTTACTATTTAACATGTAAAAGATTGTTAATAAATTTTAGGTTTATTTTCAGATATCTAAGGCTTTAACAAATCTAAATATACAGTTTAACCATATTGTCTTCTTTTCATTTCTGGAAACATATTAATTAGCAATTAAATCTCTAATCAATATTAATCATGTTAATAAGCGTAATCTGGGATATACTTCTTTGTTAGTTCTTTACTGTCTAAAGCCAAGTATAAGAGAAAACTAGCACTGAACCTACATTTAATGCCTTCAACAAGGACTACAACTGGCTGATTCAAAAAGTCACTGACTTTCAATTTTTATGTCAGCCTTAAATATGTATTTTTAAAAACTGGCAGAACAAAAAAAAAAAAAAACAGCATCAGGTATCAAGATGGTATAGTTTAGCTATAATAAACAGGCTCTCCATGGTAGAGCGGTAACTGAGGTTAAGAATTAATCATGCAGACACAGTCCTGCAGGATCTTGGCTTTGGGTTCCCATCCAGCAAGCAGAATTCTACTGTCTTTGCCAACCCATAATTATATTAGCAATTCATTCATTCTAAATGCAAGGAATTACGGATAAATCTAGCTGGTTTACATAATCAAGCATCTAATATCATCACATTGCCCTTTTACATTGTGGTTTAACTGAGATCTCTTACCTGAGAGCTTCATGAGGAGGTCCGTAGCCGTCTTGGTGGTGATATCTGGGCTGAAGAGCGAGGCAGCTGTAGGTCCAGGCCCTGGTGGACTGGATTTGAGCCCAGGCAGATCCAGAGAGCTGCTGCTGCTGCTGGGTCGCTCTCTACACAGGGCAAAGGGAGACATCACAGACACATCCCTCTCCTGGGGTTCCTCCTTGATCTGGACGTGGTTTGAGGGTTCTGCAGGGGAGGCCAGCAAACGGCCGTCGGGTTGGCTCACAGTGGGAGACGTGGAAGCATCTGTGTTCATGACCTGATCACCAGCGACTCCACCGTCCCCTATGAGCAAGCCCTCGCCCTCCTCGGTGTCTGTGCCGGGTTCTTCCTTGACTTTGAGGTCAGGACGGGGGAAGTGCTGATGGCAACGCATGTGCAGCTTGAGGCTAAAGTGGCGGGAGGATGTGAAGGGGCAGAGCTCACACTGGAAAGTCTCTCCTCTGTCTTGGTGCTGATGGACCTGAGATGAGCAACAGAAGAAATTAGAAAAAACTGTGCAAAATATGGGTCCCACTTTATATTAGGTGGCCTTAGCTGCTATGTACTTACACTAAAAATAATTACAATGTACTCATTGTGTTTATACTGTATTGCAAAATACTTTTGCTGTAATTGAGGTGGGATAGGGGTAAGGTTAGGCACAAGTTTGGCTGTATGGGTAGGTTTAGGGTGGGTTAAGGTGTAAGGGATGGGTCAACAGAAATTACAGAAATTAGTACAGAAATTAATTTACAGATGTATTAACATGCAGGTATTTTTTTAAAAATACATAAGTACACTGTAAAAACATGTATGTACACATTAACTGCATTGTATCAAATTAATCATTTAAAAATAAGCGCAAGTGCTGTCAAACAATTAATCGCATCAAAACTAAAAGTTTTTGTTTATATACTATATGTGTGTGTACTGTGTATATTTATTATGTATAAATACACACACATGCATATATTAAAAAAATACATGTTATATTTGTATATTAAATATATTTATATATAATTATATAAATACAAATATATACATGTAAATACATATGCTGTATAAGTGTGTATTTATTTATACATAAGAAATATACACTGTACACACATATATATTATGTGAACAATAATTATATTTTGGATTCGATAAATGGTGATTAATGATTTGACAGCACTGGTAAGTACATAGTAGTTAAGGCCACTTAATATAAAGAGGAACCGAATATCAAAAATGATTAATGATGAATCTCTATTAATTAATTAAAGTGAAAGAGAGCATACATTTTTGTAAGTTTTAAATTATTTAAATAATATAATTTTAATGGTTGTTATTTTATTTTAATTAAAAAAAATAAGACTGAGTCCTGCATAAATGGCCTGTGGGCAGTAATCATAGGTTTACATTCAATGATATGTAAATAAACAATCTTTTCACTTCCAAAGCCAGTTTTTAAAATGTCTATTCAATGTTTTCATTTACCACAATGATATATTACTTTTGAATTACCTTAATTTAGAAGCTTTTCCTTGCAAATATTTATAAATGTGATTAATTGCGACTAGTTTAATTATTTGGCATATCACGTACTTAATTTGATTAAAAATATGAATTGACAACCCTAATAATTTTGCATCATAAAAAATCTGCATCTAGAGACGTTATGATAATTGATCTGATGGGATTTATGGCACAGGCATTTCTGCTCTCTGCGATTGAAGTCACCTTCATGTGGGACTTGAGATTGTCTTTACGAGCACAACGAAAGGGACAGAGGGGACACTGGTGACTTTTTAAGCCTGTGTGGATCACCATATGTCTCTTCCAGTAGCTCTTTCTCTTGATGACCAGACCGCACACTGGGCACTGAAAGGGCTTCCCTCCATCCTCAGGAGAACCTGCAACAAATAAATAAAATACATAATTAAATAAATAAATACAGTACATATAGCCTATAGATGCTTATATAGTTCACAATAAATATTAAAACCGTCCAAAAATGACTTGTTTCAGTTATCTTATCTGATGTTCGATGTTCAAAAAACGTTCAGTATTCCCATAGAACCATTAGCTGGACAATGACGGCACATTATTAGATAGCCCTTTGGCATGCTATAATATGTAGGCTAAATATCCTTTCGCTCTTGTCAACCTTGCATCTATTGGTGTGAATGAGATAAAAATTGTGAGCTATGATTACCCCGATCAATGCCAAAGACTCCTCACAAAGGAAGCCAAACACAAGGATGTTTTTAGTAAGCCGATTATTGTTGTTGGCTCCATATCCGGTGTCCATTAGGGCTTAATTGGTCTTATTAGAAGCTGGCATGATTGCATTACAAATTCTACGAGGGCCTGTCAGGATGGCTTCATAAGTATTCCAGTCGTGTTCCTCGAAAAACATCTGGTAATCAGTGTTTGGTGAAATTACCGCGCTCAGGCATTCATTGACCCGGGGTGTAAAACTTCGAGACTGCCTATTTGCAACAATAAACCACCATCTGTGGCTCAACCTCTCCCGGCGAGATCACTGTGGAAACTGCTCGTGAGGTAAAAAAACTGAAGGTCTTTGGTATCAAGGGAAAGGAATGAGAGCCGTTAGCTGGTTTCTCAAATTTTAATGTCCAGTCGGTATTGTTTCATTACCAGACAAACACTCTTAGTGTGACCGTCTTATAGATCTCACATTCACAAAAACAAGCCAGGTGACACTCAATTATAATTTTAATGGAGGTGTTCTTATTTAGTATTTAAACTTTACACTTCAAAATCTGCGATGTTATAGCTGCTTACAATATATTTATCTCTCTGTGACATTATACTCTGTGTCTGCAGCTCCTTTGGGTCAATCTTGATTCCAAACCACAGATGTTTGAGAATTAGCAAAAGATCAGCCATATCTCAGGCACTCAACCCGGGCCTGTGCTGAATGGAAACTCTGATGGTTGTGCCGGCTCAGGAGCCTGACCTAAATTCCGGGGGAATCTGCTGAGATGGTCTCCGACTGTTCGGGCTATAGGGAGCACACACACTGCCGGCCTCCGTTTGGCAGGCTGCACATCCGCGGGAGATGAGCTGGGTCTGGGAACGTGCCGCCAACTCCAGCAAACCCCCACTGTGCTAACAGACCTTTCCCAGATTCTCCAGCCAACCTCTTGCAGACGAAGCATGACCTTATGGCACTACTAAATCACTACACAGTGCATTCTTCAGTGGTGTAATAATCAAACATTTAGGCACTGTTATCTTCAAAAATAATTACAGTTTAGAAATTATTCAAATGCAAAAAACAAGACAGGAGATTAAAAATTGTCTAGCATGACATTTTCCATATATTTACTAATTTATTTATCTTTATTGCATCTTCTTTTATCTTTAACAATAGTGAATATTTAATGTAAATATACATTTGTAGCTTTGCAATGAGTCACGTTTGTGAAATTTCATCCATACTAGATATTCCACAGTTAATTGAAATTTGTATTGTCGGAAAGTAAAAGCATTTAAGAACACCTCACATCATCAGGTACAATGTCAGTGGATGACGAATAACACTTCTCTGTTTGGCAGTCTGTTAGATGAGTATGGCAGTTTGGCGAATGCCAGGTGAACGTTACCCGCCTGTCTACATTGTGCCAACTGTAAAGTTTGGTGGAACAGGGATAATGGTATGGGGCTGTTTTTCAGGGGTTCCACTTACTTACAGTGAAGGGAAGTCTTAATGCGTATCGGCATACTAAAACATTTTGGACAATGCTATGCTTCCAACTTTGTGGGACAGTTTGGGGTAGGTTCTTTTCTATTTCAGTGTGCCCCAGTGAACAAAGCAAGGTCCATAAAGGTTTGGCTGGGTGAGTTTGGTGTGGAAGAACTTGAGTGGGCCTCACAAAGCTCTGACCTCAACCCCATCAAACACCTTTGGAATAAATCGGTGGATAAACAGAGTTTGGGAGCCAAGATTTCTCGTCCAACATCAATTCCTGACCTCACAAATGCTCTACTGGATGAATGGGCAAAATTTCCTGCAGAAACACTCCAAAATCTTGTGGAAAGGCTTTTCAGAATAGTGGAAGCTGTTATAGCTGCAAAGTGGGGGACCAACTCCACATTAACTCAATGTCATTAAAAACCCTTTTGGTGTAACTGTTAGGCGTCCCAAAACTTATGTGTCCATCTAAGAAGGGCTGAATGAAAATGCAAATTCGCTCTTTAAAAGTATGTGTTGCTTGGTGGAAAAGTTGAAATACACAAAGCACTGCACAACTGTGTGTTTCTAACACCTTCTTGGAACTTCCATTACTGCACATGCAAGAAACTTCTTGTACCTGCCAGTGACTAGCAACCAACTTCCTGTTTACATATCCAGGGTACGTCAACATTAACCTGTATCCATTTGAAAACTTTGTTTTATTCTTTACACTCTCTGTCCACATTAGCATTTTCAAGCCTTTTTCAAAAGTTTCTCATTCACACTGAAACATCAAAAAACGTTAAATTCCCTCAAGAAAGTTCACTGAGATAATACAGATGAACAGACATGTCCAGGTTGCGCTTACTCCCCCTTATGTGTTTTATCTAAAACGCAACTGCCCACATTTTTTGCCGCAGGACATCAATTCTGAGTAAATTTTCTTTCATTTTTGTAGGAATGTAATATAAAAAGAGCAACAGTGTCAAAGTTAATAGCACACAACAGGCACAATACCGGTATAAACATAGATATCTATTGGTACAAAATGCTTCACATGACTAAAAATGCGTTATTGTTTCAAAAGCCTTCAAATTTATCCACTTTGGAGGCCGTTTTTAAAAAGCTCAGTTTTTCTTGACAAAAATGCCATCTTTTTGTGGGCAGAAGGTCAAAACCAAAACATATCAGTGTGTACAAGGCCCCACTGTGGTCATGCAACATGCGTCTGTGTAACGTAGATGAAAATTGTTTCTGAAATGCAGTGAAAATATAGATGGGAATCACTTTCATTTCTAAAATGCCAATTTGAAAACGAAAATGCACTATTGTAAACAGGCCAGAGGAGCCAACTTTCACCCAAATATCTGGATGTAATTTTTTTTTCAACACTTACATGTGAATCAATATAAGCACAATAAACACAGGCCACCTCTGGTGTTTGTACGTTGCGTACTGTAATTGGCACGGTCAGCCTTTTTCATCTTTATTTTTTTCCTGTTTATAACATCTTTCACCTTAAACATCATTTAAATAAATATTCAAATATAATTTTTTTTATACAATACAATATTTTTGAAAAATGCAAATCCCTAGACTAAATTTAATTTTTGTTATAGTGTTTAATCCTACAAATGTAAACCAGCTGGCAATTTCCCCTCAAAAGCATAAAAACAACAAAATGGCATGCATTTTTTTAGGAAACAAACAGTTACCTGCTTGACTGCTGGGCTTGGCCCTTCCCTTGGGGATTGTTGGCAGCAGAAGATCCATGGCCTGGGTTGGGGTGGGCACCTTCTGGTTCCTGTCTAACAGGGGCTTGACATCTTCGGAGGCTCCCAGTACTAATGCCGGCTCTTTCTTATCAGCTAGAAGGTTCCCTGCTGCTCGTGCGGCCACCTCCTTTAGCAGAGCTGCTGAGGAGGTCATGGAAACCAGAGAGAGAAAGGAGCCAGCTGAGGGTTGATGCTCAGATGAGCCCACCTGCTGCTGACTTCTTTCAGACACTTTCTTTGAGAGGGCAGCAAGCGTGGAGCTGGCTGACTGCGGACTGAAGGGTGAAGCGAACGGTTCAAAGCGCACCGCGTCATCAGAGCGAGTGCCCAGGGCTGCCATTGAGGAGGAGGTGACTGAAGAGGATGAGGAGGAAGAAGAGGAGGATGAGGACGCCGAAGTGGAGGAGGCCACCGCGCTCTTGTCTTGGAGCACGGCGTTGGCGGCTGCCTTTAACTTCTGTATAGCCGAGTCTGGTGATAGGCTGCTGCCGCTGGGAGCCGAGCAACTAGTCGACGGCCATTTATCCGCAACGCCTACCCATACAAAGCCACTGCTGCCTGAGTTAGGGCCATTGCTGGGGCCATATGGGTCACAGGGCTCCTGCTTGACAGTTGCTACAGACGCAGGTGATGCAGAGTTCGAGTTACCGCTGTTGTTGCTGCTGCTGTTGGCCAACCTCCTCGCCAGGGCACTCAGCTGCTGTGCGTGATGCGAAGACGGAGACAGTACCAAGCTGACCGGGGGCGACTCTTGTCCTCTGCCCGTTCCACGCCCGGTCAGCTCCCCTCCCTCCAGCTTCAGCGAGCCAGCCTCCAGAAGACGCCGCAGGTTGCTGCTGAGGGGCTTGCCCAGGGCCTGACTGGAGTCTCCGTACAGAGAGGACACCTCAGAGGACAGCATGTCCTGGGTCGAGAGGACCCCACTGTCCAGCCCCAGTAGCTCCAGGGAAGCCCGTTGAACTGGCGTCGGGCAGCCCAAGGAGCTCTCAGCTGAGGTGTCGTGGTCCGGTTGGGGAACATTGTCCGGGGAAACCCGCAGCTCATCTTGCACATCACCGTAGGACGATTCAGAGGGGCTGTCGGAGGTATTCCCAAACCAGCTGTCCTCCTCTACTGAGCCACCCTCTGGCCCTCCATCCTCTACCGTGTCCACATCTGTGAAAGAGAAAAAAAATTATTTATCCAAATGCTTTTACAGCAAGACAACTGGCAATATTTCATTATCATTTGTTGTATACTAGAAAGCAAGCATCTAATTAAAAAAGTATATGTAATTGCATGATTATTATTAAATTCTGGAAGAAAAATCTGTTAGGACAAAATGCTAACAGTATTGTCCTTACAGCCATTGATTGACCTTTTCAAACTGACTTTTTATATTAGGACTAAAATGGATGGTTTCTGAAAAGATGGGCGGTATAATACAATCGAGAGTTGTCCTGGTGAGTATCTGACGCATCCCTCACAAGGCACAGCGGAATAACTTGCTTTCTATTTTTTTTTCAACCATGCTTTTTTCCAAGACTCTAAAAGAGTGTAGTAAAAGGGTTACCATGGTGACAGGCCCTTCCGGGAGGCTAGACAGCGAAGATTAGGGTAATGGAGGTTACAGAACCGGATTAATATTCATGAGCTTGCCGATACCACAAGGGAGCCAATAAGGATAGGGTTAAGGTCACCAAGGGTCATTAATATACACTTCATGTATCAATATTCATAAGCAAAACATTACAGCTTGCCAGACAAGGGCGAACAAAGAATGTGAATATTCCTGATACATATTAACAATCTTTCCACAAGAGCATGTCAGGAAGCAACAAGCTTAGATGAGGGAGAATGTCAAAACTTATCAAGTGAGGGTTTTTTGTGTCCATTCACTTGACCAAATTAAATCCTCACACCTCAGTGAAAGTGTGAGAGAACAAGACCTAGAGACAGCAGGAAAAAAAAAAGGCCGGGGACTTGTGACATCGGAATATGATCTGTAAAAAAATTCATTTGAGCATCTTTTCTTCGCCTTTTGCTCGCACACATAAAGGCTGGTCTCACCTTGCCGACCCTAACATAAGCCTGGCGAGTAAGCTCTCTGTTTACAGGGAAAAGGAAAAGCCGTTGCCTGGCAACGGTATCCCGTCGACCCGTAGGGATCATTACAGTCAACACACATCTGGCCAGCACTGCTTACTTTGGTCCAAAGGGGTGGCAACTGCCATGACCCTGTGCGACCATGCACCATGATACTGACAATGCAGCAGAGCATGCTTTGTAACAAAAAATCTAAGAAAATCAGATATTTGTGTGTCCAAGCTAGATATGTAATGGTAGAAAAATCTCTTCTGATGATTGTAGTGACCAAAATATTCATGGTTAAATATTTATCATATATTCATCATTATATGACAATTTTATGCATTTGGTGTAAAGCAATGTGTTTACAAGGTTTAAGGTTAAAAAAATTGGATCCATTTCTTCCCCCGGCTTGCTGAAACACGTACATTTTTGCAAAGCTCATCGTTTTGAAAAGCGTAGTGTGCTCTGATTGGCCAGCTATCCAATGTGCTGTGATTAGCTGAATACCCCAAATGTGTAATGGAAATGTTACGCCCATTACCATATTTAGAAACACACAGCGTCTCTATGACATGGTAGCGGTAGCAACAACACTACAGCTAGAATAAATGTTACGCTTTCTTTCTTTACATAAACATTTGGGCGGTGCTATGCAAATTTTTCCACACAGTGACATAGATATGTGGGAGCGTGCTTAAAAAGGCGTTTTAGGAAGGCGTGGACGAGTCTTAAAGGGTTAGTTCACCCAAAAATGAAAATGTTGTCATTAATTACTCACCCTCATATCATTCCAAACCCATAAGACACAAATTAAGATATTTTTGATGATATCAGAGAGCCATCTGTCCCTCCATAGACAGCAATATAACTGAAGAGTAAATTATGTTATTTTTGTTTTCTTTGCGCAAAACTAGTATTCTCCTATCGTTGCAAAACTGAAGTTGATCCACTGATGTCACATGGACTTTTCTACCAGTGTTTTTTACCTCGTTTCTGGATCTGGGATTATTTCAGTTGTATTACTGTCTATGGAGGGACAAATGACACTCCGATATCATCAAAAATCTCTTAAATTGTGTTCCGAAGATGAACGAAGGTCTTATGGGTTTGGAACGACACATGACAGAATTTGCATTTTTGGGTGAACTAACCCTTTAACTATAAAGAACCTCTATTTGGGTTTGAGACTGTAGTCTTTACAAATTTACATATCTTATATATGCACAAACAGATTGTAACCCTCCAAAGACAAAGTAAAACTTGAAATTGCATCATATGCAAGAAAAATGATAATTAATTAATTTATTCATGATAATACATATTTTATCTGCTCAAATAATTTTACACATCTTATACGAATTTTATAAATTACAGACTAAAAGCTGTTTCCCGTAACCTGCGTGGACAAAGTAGTATTGGGTTTAAGAACACTACTTTATTAGGTATTACATGTAGCGAAGATGAAAAAGCCTTTGAATCTTTTCCAAAGACAGTCAGAACAGTCAGAGTTACATTCATATATTGAATTCATTTATATATTAATTTGTATAATTCCCTTACTCCCTTAGCACTCTTTTAAAAATTCAATAGGCCACGACTGCCCCCAAAAGCAAAGGTCCAGGCATTGACAGACGTTGGACTTGTATCCCAAAGGTTGTGGGTTCGAGTCCCAGGTCTGACAGAGATTGTGGGTGGGGGAAGTGAATAACCAGCGCTCTCTCCACCTTCAATACCACGACTGAGGTGAGACCCTTGAGCAAGGTACCGTTCCCCCAACTGCTCCCCGGGCGCTGCAGCACTGGCTGCCCACTGCTCCAGGTTGTGTTCACGGTGTGTGTGGCTGTTCACGTCTCACTGCTGTGTGTGTGCACTTGGATGGGTTAAAGAGCACAAATTCCTAGTATGGGAAACCATAACTGGCCACATGTCACGTCCTAATTTCCTAATTTTCCTAAAATCCCCTAGTTTTCCGCCATGTGTTCACATAAAACGATCTGTATGATGGTATTTACTGTATTTATCCCTCAAATTGCAGTAATCTAATGTTTTAATGATACATAAAATATAAAGAGGTAATAATAACCATGGGGAATTTTATTATGATTTATCGTCAAACCGGTAGCCTAATCGTTACATCCCTAGTGGAAGCGTCCTCCTGACTTGCCGTACCTCATTGGTAAAGGTTCGAGCATTTGATGTACATCGCCAGGGCGTTTCACTGACCGAGCTCTCGGTCACCTGAGCAAAACAGTGAAGTATGTGAGGCATGACCCATTTCCATGTGACACCAGGGAGGACGCGCAGTAATGGCCATAATGTTGTTAGTGAGAAATGGCTAGATTGCTGACCAGAGGTCTCTGAGGCAGTGGCAGAAACTCGGACTGAACCCTGCTCTCGCCACGCTAGGTTAAGCTAGGTTGTGCTACGCCCCGCCACTCTTGTTCCTAGCTGCACCGGAGAGGCAGACACAGGCAAGCCACTCCGTGGGCGGCCTGACATTTCCCAAGGTCACGGCTCGGGCCCCAGTTCCACATGGCTTTGTCTGAAACAACCCCCTGCCTCTCAAACGCACACACGCGGTCGTATGTGGCTCGATAAATGGGAACAAAACCCTGGTAGTTAGCTGCAACGGCAACAATGCTATCGCATAGCAACAAGCTTGACAGTTTGGGACGAGGGACAAGATACTGGCCGTCTGCCTTTGAGAGGTTCGTTTAATGGCATAATGGTGAGCATGACTTTGTGTGGCCAGAAAAACAGCTGCGGGAGGCACTGTGGTCCAGATCTGTTATCAGTCACTCTCACTGAGACTTGGTGCTCGTCTCTCTTGAGGCTAAACTGCACATGATTGTGTGCTGCTGCGGACATGACCCTACAACCCTACAACCACAAGTGCTAAATGCAAATCATAACCTCGACTAAACATAAAAAGAAAGAAGAAAGTTACATTCAGGCTCTGGAATTTACTTTTTATCTTACCAGACAGCCATATGTTTCATAGCCAATTTAGTAAAAAAAAATAAAACAAATAAAAATAATGAACAACTGTGTTCTTTATTATTTAAATTATATATATATATATAAAGGTTTAGATGTACATGCTACACTGCAATCTGCATATAGCTTTGTCACATAAAAACAGAAGAAATAAAAACAGTTTGTTCACCATTTAAAAGCTGCATGTTTATAGATAAATCCATTCAAATTCTGTCTTTGGGGAATAGTAATTTATTCTGTAAATGTGAGGCACCTATTCATAATTCCACTACAATTTTCGGCATGAATTTCACATCCAACAAGTACATATGAAAATGCATATTTACTATTGTGCTCATTTCTCTGACGTGCTCCATCTAGTTGATACACATGTCTGTGTGTTTGTTAAGTAAAGTCCAGTTTATGCACAAATTTCAGCAAAGATGTATTTACATTTTTAAGACATACACTTTAAGGAATTTTACTTCTAATAAATGTTATTTTTTGAACTTTCTATTTATCAAAAAATCCTAAAAATATGTATGCTTTCCACAAAAAAATATTAAGCAGCACAACTATTTTTGCTAAAAATAAGAAATGTTTCCTGAGCTGCAAAACAAGATATTTTTGAAGTTTGGAGTAATGGCTGATGAAAATTCAGCTTTGCTGTTATAAGCATAAATGCCAGCATAGTAACATATTTTAAAATGTAAAGTTATTTTAAATTGAAATATTACTGTATATACTGCACTGTGATATGGTATTTTTTATCAAATTAATGCAGACTTGATGAGCATAAGAGATTTCTTTCAAAAACATTTGAATAGTAGATTAGTTCTTTTACCAAAAATTATAAATAAAATGTCCATCAGCCATATAAAGGAGACCAACACATGTTTAGAACTACATGATTTTGAATAAACAATGACCATATGTTCATTCTTGAGTGAACCATGCTGTATACATACAAATTGGCATTTTTTACCATATTGCTGCACTGCAAATTATTTTCAGAATATCTGTTCCCTGTATTACAATTAGACTTGGAAAACATCTTAAGGACCTTGTTAATTCTGTTTTGTTTCTCAGCCCGCAGTACATGGATCCAGTGTAATTGTAGCCTATATTTCTCTCGATTCATTTGAACAACAGCCGTTGGCAGCTATACAGTTAATGCCATAACATCTCAGCTGTGCGATGCAATAAGCCCAAAGGCCGAGGCGGAGCCTGGGAGCGTTCTCTATTAGGGCCGGCAGCCACATGACTTGCGTAAGGTTGCCTACCAATACACTGAGGCTATTCTGCAACTCAGTCGGGCATAAAAATCGGCCTGCCTGACCCAGAGGTCGCCGAAAGGGCACAGAAAGGCTGTGCTGGGTTGGAGGGTGGCTGCTTCAGCAGAGTGAAGGAGAGAGGGAGAGGCCATTAGTCGATTAAGCCGGGGTGGAGCCATCAATATTCCACTGATGCCAATGAAAAGACACACTCGCAAAGTCTCGCATGAGAGGCTCGGGTCGAATAGCTTTAACTCTATCAGAGATATTGCAGTGCCTCACAGCGAGCGCTGCTATCGAATGTTACAGGCTAACTAACCACCACTTTGGCATCTATAGTTTCCCAGCATTCTCTGTGGATTGCAGAAGCAAGTGCCGGTGGCGTTCCAGGGGTGGGGGGCTGGGTTTTGGAGGGGAGATGAGGTGGCGGTAATTAAGTGTCCGACCGTGCTCTGGCGGGGGTTGCCACGGCCGCAGGCGATGCTAATGAGCCCGTCCGGCGGTCAGTGCTACCTTATTAGCCGCTGGCCGACAATATGGTGGGAAGGACGCTCTGCTGCCGCCACCAGCCACACATCGTCACGAGTGACTAAGGCAGAACCAGAGGTGGGAAGTAATTCTGTTAATTAGGGGGCTCTCAGGATGACCAGTCTACGGCTTGAAGAAAACGGGCAATCAGTCAAGGCTAAACTAAGATTCTGCAAATACGATCGTACATCGATACGTCAAGATTCATTTTCTTGCAATATAGCAGTATCTTTGAGGTTCTCATATCGATCCTTCATATCATTTCCTACAGTTCAATTAATGAAGCAGCAGGAAGTCTAAATTAGCAATAAACTGGCAAGCGGCGTTTCTCAGCGCAGTCTGAGCCACTTCTGTGGTAATGTACGAAAGTGAAGGGAACCGCATGAGTGAGATTAACACTGACACCACAGATTACACCACAGTCTCTCGCTCAACCGCATTTCAGTTATGATATCACAAAATTTCACAGTGCGTTAAATCGTGAAAAAAGTGTGCCGTAATGTATCCCTAGTATCTTAATTAATCACGTAAGACTTGAAATTACTTCAATCCTATCCCATTAAACACACAGAAAATGCTTTTTAGAAAGATTGTGATACACTATGAAGCAATTCTGGTGACAAAGCAGGCCACCCCTATTCTTACAACAATAAAACATGACGAAACAAACATCAGAAACAAAAACAGTTGCTGACTGAGACTGGTATAATAAAGTACACAAGTAAACATGATACTGATTTCAAACACTGACAGCAAGTATTGATATTTAATAATTACCTTTTTTTTTGGAATTCGAAAATGAATTTCCACAGAATCAAAATGTCCAATCAATATTCGCCATCAAAGGAATTTCAAATGCAAATCAGTTTTCAAGAACAAAAGTCTTATATCTATTAGGTCTGTCGGTATTGACTAAACTGGTATTCAGAAGTGATCTAAATTTGGAAAATTAACAATTAAAGATAAATCAATAAGAAAAAGAAGTGCACAAGAGCATAGCATGCTTAGCATTTCAGAGCATAGCATTTCAAAGAATTGAAAATGATTTATTGGAAAAACTGCACATGTATATGAATGTGTGAGTGTTTGTATGAATACTCTAGGTGTATTTATCTGTGTGTGAGTTAGTGAAAATACAAAGAGAAAATACAAAGTTTTTATGAAGTAGTGCTGAGTAGCACCAGTTACCTCACAATATGACTGGGTCAAATATTTCTCGACACAGATTTCGCAGATTTTTCATACAAATTCACAGGTGACCAACAGAATATTGCTTGCTTGATTTTTGTTTTAGCTTTGCTTTGTGCAACACAACACTAATGACAATGGACAATGCAGTTTTTTGCTGGCAAAATTTTGCTGAACTGCTTCTTATTACATTATTTTCCTAATATTAAGTAAAGTGCTCTCACACAGCTTACACTATCATTTTCTGTCTATGAATTACAGATTCTGTCATATTTGCTGATTCCTTAAAAACTGTATTTGTAATAAAAAATTTTTTTAAAGCGAATTATTCAAACTTAGACTAACCATAAAAGCCTTACTTGCTGCACCCAAGTAAAACACAGGCTACAACAACCAACAGTCTATTTTAATAGGATACCTGGTGTAACACTTACACTACATATACAAAGATTATTATATTGCATGCTGTGATTTATAGTGATTTCGATTCCCTTGTATCCAACACCCATATTAAACTGTTAAATGGTACGGTCCCACATATGGGATTTTTCTTTCCGTGCCCCTGGGAGTACAGTCCCACATATGGGATTTGTTCGGTGACGTCGCATAACTACCTAGCTTAGCTTTCGCGCGTTTGCTGGCGCTGAGCCAGGGAGAGACATGCACTGTGCTTGTCATATTATCACAACTATACAGTGTTCTTAACCACATAATGCATATTTTAGGTTTCAATCTCATGTTACAGATCAGGAACAAGATAATTTGTAAAGTTTTTTAAATTACAAAACACACTTATTTACATAGATTTGTGAATCGGAATATCAGATTGTTCATGACACGGTAAGCAAGTTTGTGAATATTTGAAATAAAAAAGAAAAAACTAAATAAAAGCGATCAATCTGTCATATAGCGTTATTGTGCTCGCGGTGTGTCACCGCTGGAATATTTTAAACTCACCGCTGAAAGGGTTAAACAAATCAGTCGCCTACGGTATTCCACATTAGTACAGGCCTTCATCAGCATGTATTAGCAAAGCATACTACATATTACCATCTGTGTGTTTTCCGCATGGCCTCAGCGGTCTGTGGGCATGTTGGGCAGGGTGCCAGAGGTGAAGCAGGAAGGAGATGTGTTCTTGGAAGAGATTGAGACAGTGCTGGCTTCCAGACCTCTGAAATTCCTCTTTGTAGATGAAGCGCCCTTTTGCACTCTTGTTTATTTCCCCCAACTTCCATTTATAGATGCAAGAGAAAAAAAAGCAGACGACGACAGCGCCTGGACTAGTAATAACTGACATACCATCATAGAGTTGGTAGATCTGCACCTTCATAATCAACAGTGAGATGCTAACTAATGGGAATCACTGTACACACTTCAGTGGGCACGAAAGTGGGGCATGAAGCCCAGAGCTCAACGGCATTGAAGATTTTACATTTACAGCAAGAAAATGAAAGGAAAACGGATGGCTCGCTGTGTCCGCACAGTCACCAAAACATAAGATAATAAGTAAGGCTCTGTGTATATACCACAGGGACAGGAAGCAGGGGTGGATTCAACTAGGTGCTATGACGCTAACACCACAATATGCTGTTGCTACAGCATTACTGCCGCCTACTCATATAGACAGCATGCACACAGGTTAGAGCTGACAGGGAAACTCTCCAACTACTGTAAATCACACTTTGTCCCAGTAGCTCAGGCAAGGGATGCAGCCAAGCTTGACTAGCCAGCCACCCAGAAAGACAGAGAGAGAGAGAGAGAGAGAGAATATGAGGGGGTGTGTGAGAGAGTGGAGGAGGTATGTGTGCGTCTGGTGGTGGTGGTGGAGAGGGGGGGTTGGTTGAAGAAAAGGGATGGCTTTTTTACAGTGATACCGGGTTGACAGCAGCTTGGCAGTGGCGCCCACGGCACTGCCTGCTTGGATCCAAGCCTGTCACTCAAGACAAGGGCACTAATCAGGATTGGTCCCGGTTTCTTCCTGAAGAATGGGGGTGGCAGTTTTGCAGCCATTAGAGCTGGAGAGGAGAGTGGGGGGATAGAGCGGTGGCACAGCAGGAGAGGCTAAGCTCATTTACATGCAGGTCCTGGAGGAGAGGGAGCTGATTCCTTTTCCAATCTCCATGTTAAACGGTGGCCGGGGCGGCCGATGGTTAGCGCCGCATTGTTCGGTCCTAGTGCTCTTTGTCACGCCGATAGCCATCTCGCTTTTGCGAAGGTAAAGACGTACGAGCGAGATAGCGGTGACGGCACCCACGTATGACTGAAAACGTGCCGTGTCAGAAGAGTAAACGGGAATAGTTGTTCACCTCTCCCCTTTCGTTCGCTTCACGTCGGTGTAACCAGGTGCTTCTAATTCAACCCTACAGTATCTGGATGACAAATGATTGCAAAAAATATGATCACTATGACAACCATAACTGTGCCTTTGAAGAGCACATCGAGCCAACATTCTGTGCCTAACCTTAGTGCTTCGTTTAAGAGTCTCTGCATAGACAGCAACTAAATGACTACAAGGGTAAACTGTGGCCGCTGAAATATGAGTGTGACTTACAGCTTTGAGGGAGTGAGAGAGGAGCAGAATAACAGTCCACTGTGCATGCCGGTCGGGGACGTCTTTATAGAGAGTATTTGGGGTAATCTATAAAACCATAATGAAGATATGCATAAAGATCTTCAGCTGAGCAAACAACTGAATTATAGTCTGAATCAACAACGTGCTGTGAAACAGTTCACTCCAACTACAACAGCCAATCAGTAGTGGTGTATAAAATAAGGGCTCCACTGATGTTGAGATTATACAATTGATAGACCAAGCATAACTGATAAACACCTTATTATAAATGTTAGATTAAAAAGAAAAAAAACTGTAACTGAAACACAACCCCCGAAATATAGTAAAGTAGTAAAATTGCTAAAAACTTAAAAAGAGTAAATTAAAGCTTAACACACATTTTAAAGAAAAATTAAACAAAAAGTAAAATATGTATTTAAAATATAATAATGCATACTGTATATATGTTAGAATATAAATAATACACAAAACACTGAAACACACACACACACAAAAAGGGTTGCAGGGATCATTATTGCCAATAGCCAATAAATGGCCAATATAATTAAATTATATGTATATATATATATATATATATAATTATTATGCAATGAGATTATATGTAACCGTATTTCAAAAATTAACTTGAATTGAAATTAGATATCTAAGATTAGCTTGAAATTAGATGTCGAAAAATGCAATCTAAGTCTGAAAAGAAAAATCTAAAATCGCTAAAACTGAAAAAGGCTAAATGCGAGCTAAATAAACCTGAGCAAAAACTAAAAAAAGGCAAGAGCCACTGATCTATATAATGACTGGATCGCTCATTGCGTTCTAAACTGCCGACAGCCAGTGAAGCCACCGGAAGTGTTC
>JAUMHE010000042.1:6616661-6643451 GCA_032359235.1 Enteromius mattozi
ATACGATTTTCTATTAATTCAATTGAATGTATAGGAATAGTGAGGAATACCAATATGGCGGCGCGGCGGCTTCACTTCTATGACGTCATGAGCAATCCAGTTCTCTATTATAGATCAGTGGCAAGAGCACATAAAATTTTTTACTAAAACTTAAAATAAATACAGCCACTTGAAATATTAATAAAATACTATATAGAATATAAATAATAGTAAAATAACACTGCATTAGCTGATACCGTGTTGTATATATTATGCATCCTTACATAACAACTCAGTCTCATAGTCGTGTATTGTTTTTTTTAGCACTGGAGCAGTGATGTTTATTTTCAGTGAGTACAAGCTGTATACGGTTGAAATGACAAAACCACTCTGACTAGCCATGCAGCTGATGCTTTTATTTACCTTCGAGGATACCATCCCAGTGACAAGCTGTTGTACCCATAAAATTTTAGCACTTTTTTTTAAGAGTGTACAAACCTGCAAACTTTCATTAGCCAACACAGATTTTCAGCCACCATGGCTGCAACGTCCATTAACTCAGAGCATAAGTATAGCGTGTGTAACAAGGTTTAACACTGAAAGAACATGCACTTGCTTATAGCCCCCCCACCAACATCCAGTTAGACTCCCCAGACCAATACTAAACAGCAAGCGACCTCGTCGCAACAACTAAACATGAATACCGGAGCTTTGCATCAAGGTCGGGAGTAATCAAACATACTGTGAAGTCATCTGCAAATGCGAAGGACATTTTTTACACGAGGGGCTGAGCAGGTCTCAGACACTCACCTACGTTTTAAGCCTCGTAAATCAGCATAAGACATAGTGACAATAGCTTTCGCAGAGATGACTTCACATCATGAATATAATATCTCGCCTTTGTAAAGCAGCCAAACACCTCTACACTTGCTGATGATATACCGTTTCCCTTGGAGGCTGTCAATACCTCAGGGTGCCACTACTCTGTGTCTGTTTCCTTCCTGGCACTTTTAATCTTCTCAGCTATAAAACAGCCCCGTCTCCAGAAAAACCCTTGGAGCACATCTGCTAGTCCGCTAGTTAAACTCATTAAGATGCTTATGTTCTCTGCGCTGGACAGTGTAGTCTATTTTAGATATGTGACAGAGGAGAAGTTAGCCTCGTGTTTGGAGAATACCCAAATTTCAAACTCTCATCAAGCACACTATCTTGGGATTGGACAATTATATATAGTTTTGATTATATATATATATATATATATATATATATATATACCTACTTTTCGAATTTGACCCAAACATACCAAGCTCAACGGAATCCTGACAAGAATATAAATATAACCGTTTCCGTTTTGAAACTACATTGGTGTCCCAATGTCTCTTTATGCTAATGATGACAATGATAGTAATTACCATCGTTATTATTGTTGTGTAATTACTATGATTATGATCGCTGCATGATTGTGAGAGCAAATTGTCTAGTTGAGTCAAACTTGCCATTTTTGGCGCCACTTTGTTGGTGTGGAATCAGCCTCCCCAATCACAACAAGAAAAAAAAAAAAAAAAAATCAAGTAGCCATTATGGCAACAAAACCGATCAGGACTAGGAACAATCTATTAAAGCTGAACGCACTCAATAATGGTTGCCATCTGGAGTCCATTTCAAGGTGGAGAAAGAAAACAAAACCAATCCATTCCATTCTATTTAACTTCGCTGGGTTTGAAAAAGAAACTGGTGTAACCTACCTCATGGCTTTAAAGAACTTCTAATCAAGTGGTTAAATTTTTGGCTCCAAGTGAATCAAATTAATCAACGACTAAAAACCGCAAAATAAGGTCTGTTTATAGTCTGCATGCACTGTGTGATTTAAAATGAATAAACTGCACTTTATTCTGTCTGTTCTAGTAGACATGGAGCACGTGTGGAGCTCAAGCACAGTTCGCAGCATGTGTGCACTTCACACAAAGTAATGAGGAATGTATTAAAACTACTGTCAACTAGACAAGACTTGAGTTTTCCAGACTTTAAAGGGTAAGTTCACCCAAAAATTCTGTCATTAATTACTCACCCTAATGTCGTTCCAAACCCCTAACACTTGTATTGCGATACTCTAAAATGAAGAAGACGTAACTCAGGGGAGAAGAATGGTAGAGTAAATAATGTTATTTTTGTTTTCTTTCCACAAAACAGAAGTATTCTCGTATCGCCGCATAACTGAAGTTGAGCCACTGATGTCACATGGACTGTTTAACAGATGTTTTTACTACGTTTCTGGATCTGGAATCATTTCAGTTGTGTTGCAGTCTATGGAGGGTCAGATGGCTCTCTGATATCATCAAAAATATCTTAATTTGTGTTCCAAAGATGAACATTTTGGCAAATTAACCCTTTAAATGTTCTGCGTCAGTGAAGAATTTAAGACAAAAATATATTACTAACCAAGTGTAAAATTCAAGATTCATATAACCATGAAAGTTTATTAATATTATTATTACTGTTCAGTTTAATGTTATAATAGTAATATATTCCACCTAATGTATTGGTCAGATTTTTAGATTTTGGGCTATTTGGCTTTACAATATGTGTTGTTTTAAACTAGTGGAGGAAAAAAAAGCATCCAAATAAAGCAATTTCAAAAGGAGCCTCACACCATTAGTGCTTGGGCCACATATTGTTTCTACACATTTGATCTATTTGCCTCTGTAGATTTTAATTACAGTAGATATATTAAAAGACTGATTTTTCAAAATGAGTCAGAAATCTCTGCTTCAGCAACACTTACAGTATACAGCAAATGCTCCAGTTTTATTCTTATCTATACTGGAGATGTTTATTAAACTTATAAATTTGCCTGGATTTAAACATTTTATTATAATGAAAATTTATTTATTTTTCTGGCTGTTGACAGTATTTTCTGATTTATGTGGTGAAAAAAGAGATATCCAAAATTTCCTCAAAAAAATTTAACTAGAATAAAAAAAAATTAAAGAAATATTTTTAACTTGTCTTTATACAATGTTCAGATTTCTGTTCAGGAAATATAATATAATTAAGGCTGTCAGTTAATTAAAAATTGTAATCTAATTAATTACAGGGTGCTGTGATTAATTAATTAATCGCAAAGTAAATTGGTTGATGAAATAAAATAAAATAAATGATAACATAATTATTTATTTATGATATATATATAAATTATATATATATATAGACAATTTTGTCTTATTTAAATAAATTGAATAATAAAGAAAAAACTAAAACTACCAGCAGGTGGTGGTAAATGTCTTTATGAGTCGGTTCCTTCAAACTGCTGATTCAATCAGGAAGTCAGTAAACAGTTCTCTCTATGAACGGGCTACACAGAATCATTTGTTCACACGATTCATTCAAAAGGCAGATTCATTCAGAAACCAAACATTGCTGTGTTGCTTGGAGATGCATAACAGTTTGCTGTGGCTTTATAGGTAATATTTTTACGAAATACACAATGTTGTGTTTAAATTTCGCACAATATTAACTTCTTATTTACTGAGCTGATGTATAAAAATCTAATTTGCACTCGTGTTCTTCGTGACAAAAACAGCACTTGTGTGATATTGCTCTCACTGCTGGTGTGACATCGCTTATTATATGATATAAATATGAGACAAATCTCATACAAAGGCATTTTTGCCCCAATATCTTAATGCATATATGGAGTTGTTGTTCTGCATTTGTCAACTTGTCAAACATGTGGCCACAATGAACAAAGAGGGCAGCAAGCAGGTCGAGCACAGAGGAGTCACACTCCAGCCAAGCAACTCCCATTCAGATGAATGGGAATGTTAACGTATAGCTTTCTCCAGTTATTATTGACCTCTCCACTTCCAAAGCCTTCTCTAAAATATGACAATTCAAATCCAGTTTTAAAAACTGACAGAGGCTTGCCTCTTCTCATTCCCTGTCAAGTGAACAGACTGCTCTTTGATTCTGCCCAGTAAGCCTCATCTCATCTTAAGACGGACCCAGAGTACTGACTCATAAATCAAATCACAGTTTGGCATAGCTCTGCAGCCCGGGCCTGCGTCAGACCTGTCTGTTCGATCCCTTGTGCGGCGTGGCCCAGCGTTAGCAGCCTGTTAAAGGTCTGTCCTGGAGGGGATGGATGCACTTGTGTGGTACAACAACACAGGAAAGTGCCTGGAGCTCTCCAGCAGCTCCCCCCACCCTTTCCCCAGCTGAACCAGCGAGCTGTTCCTTATGAACCACTGCCAACAGAATGCCTGCTATGAGCTGGTTATTACTCAGTGCTGGGCCGCCACTAGCCAAAGGGCTGCTCTCCGAGCTGTAGATCTCCATGTTGTGACTTGTCAACATGCGGAAAATCGTTACCCAGCTCAGGCACTTTTATTCCATACAGGCTTTGATTGAGACTTGGGTGGGTGAAACATTGTGTGCAGACTTCGGCTGTAGTGCTTCATGAAACATACGGACACAAGGTGTGTCCTATTGATAGGAAAAAAATATTAAGTGAGCATGTTGATTAACTACAGGCTTAGAGGGATCGATGGACAGGTTTAGAGCAGAGCACAGCAGTATAATGATAATGTTTTCACGGCAATATATATTAAAATATCATTTATTCATATAATGGCAAAGCTAAATTTTCAGCAGCCATTACTTTAGTCTTGAGTTTCACATGATCCATCAGAAATCATGCTGATTTGGTTTTTAACAAACAGTTGTGCTATGTAATATTTTTTGTGGAAACCATAATAAATATTTTTTTCATTAAAAATTGTAAGCTTTATTTTAAAATTATTAAAAATTTTCTATTTAATTATTCTATTCAACTTCTATTTAAAATATTTTTTTCTCAATAATAACTGGACGATAATAATAGATGTACAATAATTATGTTATTAATATAATCCCCCAAGAAACACCAACAATTCTTTAAAAATACACTGATGATTATGAAAACATTAAAACAACCCACTTTTTCTGGCACCACCAAGATTATCCAAATCAATTTCCCTCATGCATATTAAGCCGATAAGATCATTTTACATGGCTAACAAATTAAAAATTTATAAAAGTAAAGTTCACAACTAAATATTACAAAAAAGCACATGTATGCATTTGAAAGTTGCAAAAAATGCACATGCATGATAAAAATACATACAGATGGATACACTGCAGACTATAGAGCAAGCGATTCTTCTCATTCTTACTGTTGAGCCCTGAGCTCGGCTTCAAGACAGTTTGTCTGATTCAGTGCTTTCACAGGCGAAAGCAGGCTACTTCTTGGCTTGTCATTTTAAAGATGCACCGTCTTTAATAATACATTACACATGATGAGCCTAGTCCTTTACAATCATCGAGCCGTACAAAAATTGTCTTAATTATGTCACCACAGTCCCTTTGACTGAGCACTCCCAGCTAGACTACACCTGTGATGAAAGCCAGGCGATCCAGCTAGCCAAATTAATCTAAATGTTCTGGTTCAGTATGCCTGGCTGAAGCCCCTTTCTGTGTAAGCACTTGTTCAGGAGAGCATCCACCACCCTTCCCCTGCCCTTTAATTCATTTCTGAGAGGAAAGCCTGTGTATCATTATTCGCTTGAGCTCAAATGGGCAGACACCGGTGAGAGAGCCTGATCAAGTTGGTGGGGCAGGGGGAAGAAAGAGGAGGAGGAGGAGAAGGAGGAGGAGGGGGTATTCTTGGCAGAATTTCCCTACAAATCAGATGCCAAGAGCGAAATGGAAACCTCCCCTCATTTTCCTTTCCCCTTAATCCAATGTTTTCAAGCCCAAGCCCAGCCAAGGTCATTATAATCATAGATGAGTGGAAAGGAGCCAGTGACCCACCATTACGGTAAGGTGGAGAGCCACCCAGTCGCACACACTCTGCCATCGGTCTGTAATGGAGAACTGAAATCCGTGCAATGCTCCAATTCCTCCATTTGCAAATGCAGATAACCTTAAAGATCATGTGTGTATAATGGAAATGGACGGCTCCCATAGGGAGACATTTTAGCTGATGGCAAAGGTCAGGGTGAAAGAATGATACGGGCTATGTACTTGCACAAAATGGAGGCCTGCGAGTAAGACAAAGACCAGCAGAAAAAGAGGTAACCTCAGTCGACCTCCACACCTCGGAGTGGAAATCTGAGGAAAACAGCTTAACGAGACGGGAACATTTTAACCTAGGCTCCCTTTTCGCGATTAATTTACTGCGAGTTTGCTGAACTGTGACCTGTGGTTTGAACAAAACGTATGAATTCTGGCAAAAGGAGTGTGCAACAGTGTTATAAAGGCCGTGCTTTTGTAATCCCAGTGGTTTTCATTGTAGCACTAAAGCCAAAGGTCATATTTAACTGTCAAGAAGATCATCTGACTGTATCAAGGCCTTAATGCCCTCTTGCACGTCTTGACCCATGCACATCATGACGCAAGCGTTTCTGAACTCAAGATACGTATTCTCAAGAAAAGGAAGTGAAAGATACAAATGCAAAAGGATATGACACAGCGCTTACATAAAAAAAAAGCAGATGCCTAGCACATTACTTTTTGACAGAGCAAACAAACACAAATTCTACTGTCCTGGACTTGTATTTTTAACTTTTCAAGGCAGTAATCAAGAGCAGATGTGATAAATTTAGACCAACAGTCGTGCTTGTCATCTGCCTCTCTGCTCACAGGTGTCAAAGCACAGTGAACACAAAAGCGTAATGAAACGTGACATCACTCCTCCAGAGGCTGAGGAGAGGGCTGTGTGGAGCGCCACCAAACTTCAGACCAGATTTTGCTGAGGTGGTGATTTTTATATGGCAGGAATCAGAGGTGGGACAAATGACAGTAGATATTATGTAGTTTATAAACAACCATTACTGAAATAAAGTTATGAAAAGGAAATTAGCATAATACACTGTAATGATAATATTGAGGTTCATATACAATACCCTGAGTTTCTGTTACTAAATAACTTTTTATGTTTTGTTAATAAGTTACATTTGCTTAATAGGTAAAGTTACAACGCTATTATTATAATGTTGTGGTTTAAATACCATATCCTGAGTTTCTATTAAGGAATGTGTTCCTCAGTAAATAATTTTTTTCATAAAAATCAATAATCCAACATAACTTTTACATTTTGTTATACTTTGAAAAAATTTACTAAACCCAACAAAAAGTTACATTTGCTTCATTTCAAGTCAAAAGTGAAAGCTTTAGACTGCATTAGTGATGAAGAAAATCGAGTTGAAAGCGAGTAGGCATGACTGTGACAAGTCCAGTGGATGTAAACAAACACGTTTGCCATGATGAAGAAAACAGTGTACAACGTAACGCCGCTAAACACGGGCAGAAATTTCCAAAGAGGGACCGCAAAAGTGTGTCTCAGACTTTCAAAAAAGTCCCAGAAGGCGCCGTTCCGCTTTCGAACGACAACATGTACAAAGAAGCATTACGAGCGCTTGCTTTCGTGCATTTAAAGCGCCACCGTGCCACATTTCGCCAATTCCTCTGATCGATGTTTTCCACACTCTACATCATGTCCCCTCTAGCGGCCGGCTCACGCAACCGCAGCCGTTATTAGCGAGCTGATAAAAGCACAATGTTAACATCCAGCTACACAGGGTCAAATGAACAAATTTCGCGATTAGTAATTCCAAGCGCAACCCGCGCGAAGCAGCGCGAGCCGTAAGATTTCCGTCGCGCGAGCTCCGAAGCGACAGGGAAAAACGCGTTTCGCCTTTTGTGCGTTATTGATCGCAGATCGTCTGCAATGAATGGCTGCATGAGGAAGGAAAAAACCCTGAACTTCAGGTGACCGACCATGGCTTTGACACAGGCAGCCTGCAGACATGAACCCCACTGAACTGGGAGGGGTGGAAGAAAATACCTCAGCTTAAAAAAATCCCGCTCGACTAACGAAAGAAAAAGTCGCGCACACATACACACACGACCGCGGAAGGCGGAAAGTTGTGCGACCGCGTTTTAGGACGCATTTTGTAAGTTGCGGTGCACTGCTAGATAGCGCCGGAGCTAAGTAAAGGCAGGGGCACGGATGGAAGGCTGAGTCTGGCTCTCAGTCTGATCCGACTGACCCTTCATTTTATTGCGGCCAGATCCTCAGATCCTCCCCTTTCCCTTCCGCGCGTCTCTGCCTCGCTCGCACGGACACATATAAGAAAAGACGCGCGGCCATAAGCGCCAAATAAGCGGCGATAACGCGAGCTTTCCTGGCCGCAACCTTTAGGCGGAACGGGACCTTTATCGATTATCTGCAATTAAAGGCACCGCTAGTGCGCTCGCTCCGCTAGCCCCCTCATCGCCAACATGGCTGCCTAGCACAGACCTAAAAAAGGAGAAATAACCTCCGCCGTGCCTTTGTCTGTTTCACCTCTTTAACCCTAAACTACTGCGCAAAACACACGGAGACGCGCTAAAATCGCGCCGAACGAGAAAACGACTTACGTGAAGGCAGGCGCTTGGGTTGCTCCTGTTTCCTCCTTGGCATTTTCCCCCTTTTATCACATTCTCCTTCTTGTTTAGGGATAAGAAGAAAAAAGGTCTTTTCCCATTGAAATTTTGCGAGGGAGCCTGATGGCAGGGACTTGTCGTGCACCTGGCTGTCCTCGGTTAAGTGTATTGTTGGGAACAGGGAAGAGTAGAGGAGGAGGTGCTGTTGTTGTTGCCGTGTCTTGACTATGGCTGCTCTCTGTAAGTGTGTGTCTCCGAGCCCCTAACTAACACTAATGCAGGGATCAAAGGGCAGCAACAGCAGAGCACACACACACACACACTCACACTCGCGCGCACACGCACACACACACACGCATACACACACTCGCTCGCTCGCTCGCTCACAGAGAGAGGAGCTCTCCCGACAGAGCAACGAGAAAGGGACAAGGTGCCCCCAAGCTTTCAGGGTGTATACTTGACTGACCACGGAGGATTTTTTTTATATTTATATAGAAAATGGATTCTGACTAATGCATGTTTAAATGGCTTGGAAAAAATAAAATCATAAGAATTATTTTTTTTAAAAACCGATGAATATAATGTAATGATATAAAGGGACAATGGTTTTAAAATTAAATGCAAATGATAAATATATATATATATATATATATATATATATATATATATTTCTCTTTTTTTGTCTGAGTTGATAGAAACCCCCAAATCACTGCAGTTCATTTTAAGGTCGATGTAATCATATAAATGTAAAATGGGACTTAAAATGAATAAACATGTAAATAAATAAATAAATGAGGTAACACTGTATTTTAGGGTCTTTTAACTTGCTGCTTATTAGCATGCACATTATTAGAATATTAGCCATCTATCAGTAGTAATTAAGCACATATTAATGCCTTATTCTACATCACCTACCCAATACCTAAATTTAACAACTACCTTACTAACTATTAATAAGCAGCAAATTAGGAGTTTATTGAGGTAAAAGCTTTTTTTTTTTTTTTTGTACAAATGTTTGGTTGAGTCAAATCAGTAAAATTTATTCTAATTGATGTAATGCTGCAAATTTAAAATAGAATTTACAGTAACACAAGGTCTCTTTGTTAACATTAGTATTAGCTAACATGAATTATATATAAATAAATAAAAACTTTCAAAGCATTCATCAATATCATCTAGCCTAATGTAAATGAAAAGTTTGTTAATTTTACATAATCCACCATGAACTTATGATGAACAGTTGTATTTTTATCAACTAGCATTAACAAATGATTAATGATACTTTAACAAATGTATCATTGTTAATTAATTAGTTAACATTAACTAATGGGATCGTATTTTGAAGTGTCAAAAACTTAACAAAAAAGATTTAATATTATTATTATACTGTAATATACACAAATAGGTTATTCCACAGCACTTTACAGCATGACTGCGTATAAACATTAGTTACTTAACAAAAATGAACAATGGAAATTATTAGTAGCGTTCATTTCAACATTTGCTAATACACAGTTGTATCTAATATTATCAAATGGACTTGAACTAACGTGAACAATGACCAGTTATTATTATTATTATTATTATTAACTAACATTAAAAATATTAATAAACACTGTAACCAATGTATTTCCCATTATTATGTAATGTTAGAAAATGCATTTAACTTATGGGACCTTATCGTTAAGTGTTATTTATTTACTTACTTTTTTCACTATCATATTTATATATATATATATATTATATGGTAACAGTCATAATGTGAGTTTAAATCGTAATGTGATTAACAGATCCCCCTCCACCCCCCACACATGCGCAGACACACACACACGCACACACACACACACACAATATTCTGTTCTATGCATAGCACTGAAGCAGCCGGCTGTTCCCCACTCAGGGCTGGACTCCAGCAGGCTGCATGCTGTTGGACAAGTTCGTTCTTTCACACCTCTTTGGTGTTAGGAGGACTGTATCCTCCCTCATGCCATGCTGCCATCCTCCTCGCAACCATCCACACGTGCAGCTCGTTACCGTGGCAATTAGCACAGGCTCAAATTAGCCCACTTCGCCTCTGCACAGGTGACTGACACACACTTTGTAGCTCGCTCATTAGAATATGGCTGCCTCGCCGTTCCTCTCTCATTGTCACCCCTTCAAGTCCACAGAGAGGCAGTTGAGCTGAACACTAGCGTTTACATGTGTATCATAGTAAAAACCATCCGTAGGAGTCCAGTATTGGCTTTTCCTTATTTAATTCTTCGTGTCGTTCTGTTATATCCCCAGACAAGATATTTGATTTTAGGAAACACGTTTTATTGTCATCTCAGAAAATCTCCCTTGGATGTGTGTGTGCTGCTTGTTATTGTTTAAGATTAGTTTAGTCTCCATGGCGAGGTCACGGTCTGTTCTGTAACCCCGCCGATGCCAGGCAGCTGAGGTAATGCGTGCAAGCAGACAATCTGCTGATAGTAGTCATGGCAACAGCAGCATGACCTCACACTTGGTAGCAACCTAAAGGTCACCTAACAGACATCGTGTTTTGATGGCCACTGTATCAACTGAACCTGACAGTGACAAACATCTGCGAAAGAAAGGAAGCTGTTTCCATTGACATATCTGTTTCCATTTGATACCTTAACCCTTTCATTAACACTGCAGCATTGCTTTACAATTCACTCGCAAACCTCAATTTAATCCACATGTATTTTATTCAATTCCAACCACAATTTGAAGCAAAATAAAAACTTGTCAATATTGTATTTATGTTATTATCCTTACATAACAGCTGTTCGCTCACTGTGTCTATATAACTGAATACATTGCAGTTGTTTATTAGTAGTTACTAAGATAAACACCCAATATGATAATAAAAATGAAAAAATTAAATATATTTTCTGTACATGTTTTGTAATAATATGTATTGTGAATGAAATGTAATTGAAATATATGTAACAGCTACAGGTCACACTTTATTTTAAGGTCCAATTCTAATAAACTACGACTTTAGCCTTAAAGCAAACTCCTAATTTGCTGTTATTAATAGTTAGTTATTAAGTTTATTAGTAATGTAGAATATGGTCATGCAGAATATGAACAGGCATGCTAATAAGCAGCTAGGTAATAGTGAGAATTGATCTCTGTACTAAAGTGTTACACAGCTACATTTACAGGCAAAGCATATTTTCATAAATTCATGGCAAATTTATGAATGTTTATGGCATATGACTGCTATTTTGCTGTTAAACATGCAAAATTACTTACAAAAAAAAAAAATTGTTAGCTGCAGACTGTCCATCTCATTATATTTCGTGTGTGATATTGATAAGCATGATTGTTCTGCTGGTCTTTGAAAGCAACTCATTTTGTCTGTTGGCATTATTACTACTTATTAAAATGGCTTCCCTGCAGCAGTGCAGGCTGTTAGCGAGCTAAATGAATTTCAGGTGCTTCAGTAGCGGATAAAGGAGGTTGGATAAAGAGGTATATCTCTCCCTGAGGCCAAGCATAGTGGTGTGGGTTACCTCTTTTTCAACTCGTTGCAGCCTCTTCCTCTTTGTTAGGATGTTGCAAGATTGTGTTAGGAACACTGAGTGGAGCAGGTCATTAGAGGACTAGTGACATGACAGGATTGTGTGACGGGCGAGAGAGAAAGCTTAAATAACAGAGCTCAAATAGTGTAAAAATCACTGTTAACTACTAGGGTGGTTACTAAAAATGTTTTTCTTTGCCCTCTGCACTGCATATTCATACACTTACGATGCCATAAAATAAGTGCTGCTTTAAACATTTCACCTTAATGTAATCGCTGTATATTTTTGGATGTGATGACCTGTGTTTCATGGCAGCAGGGACCTTATTTCACCATAAGAAGGTGTTAATTTAAACCTTGGATTGTTTATAGATTGCCGTAATGAAACAATATAGGATTGGATCAGCCATTCGTTAACTCTTTCAAACCCAAAATTTAAATACTATTTGAACTGAACCGAGCTGGACATCATTAACTGACTTTAACTGGAAAATCATGTGTTTACTGTGGTCATCTTGCATTATCAACACAGTATTTTCCTGTTTAAAGCTGCTTGGACACAATCTGTAATATATAAAGCACTATATAAAAGGTGACTTGATTTAAGTTGAAGCACAGCTCTCACAGAAGTCATTTTAAAACCCAGCAGCTTTTCTGTTGGTGAATTTGTGAGCAAAATCATTCGAAATCACAATATCTTATCAGTTTATTTTTATTTATAAATATGAAATGTTCTGGCAAGCAATTCAATTACACAGTATACTGAATCTGAGGTTATAGAGTATATATTTTGAAAGTTATACAAATAGGTTACTCACATAGGAATGTTAAAAATGTGATATCTGCTATATTCCTGATACTGGATTTCTACTGATCCGTACTGACATGACTGGATTTCGCCCACAAATGTTTGCCGAACAACAGCGAGTGTGACCGACCCTTAAGGCACAACTCGGCCATATTTAGACATGCAAGTGTGATTTCTGTCAGACGATTTTACACAGTTAAAAAAAAAATCATGCGTTCCTTAATTGTGAAACCTAATTATCAAAGACATTTTTTATAAATTTTTTTGCAAGGTTGCATTCGAAATACACTTGACTCGAAAATTCGAGAAGGCACGTGCTTCTGGGTGTCTATTATTGCCACATGAGACGCGGGGTCTTTCACACATCGAACACTAGTAAACTCTTCTTGTATTGAAGTTTTTCTAATTAGCCTGTGAACAGTGTATTGTTGCCTACAATTTAACATCAGTTATGTGGAGTGTAAGGTAGGGCTATGGCACAGCTCTAGGTCACTGTCTTAAGTTTCAAGATGAAGAATTGTTGGTCTGTTCTGAGTCAAACTGCCATTGAAATAGAGAGAATATTACAGTGGAAAGCTGGTGCCAGGGTCGTCCCCGGCACGCCACCTGTCCCCCTTCCCTCTCTTCTCACTCCCTCTTCCAGCTGTGTGACAGAAGCAGGTGGTTGCCCCTGCACTTGCTCTTTGACCTTTTGCACTGGAAGGGATACCTTACAAAAAAAGGCTACTTCTCCTTTTCCTGCAGACCATATTGGAAAATGCTGACTAGTTTTGATTCAACTTTCTCCAATTTGGGTCATGTTTAAAGGATAACTCACCCAAATAGTGAAACTTCAGTCACCCAGTTACCTTCACATTGCTCTAAACCTAAAAAATGTTCAACACAATGATATTTTTAAAATTGCTTGCTTCATTTTTATCCCTCCAAGTTGCTGCTACCAAAACAAGCAAGCTTTAAAAAGTTTAGCAAGACATTGTAAAAGTAATCAATCTCAATAAAGCTGCTTAATTTAAGTTTTCTTCAGAGATATGATCACTTGAACGGATTTATTGAAGCTTTATTCACATAAAACAATGGTCAGCACACATAGAGCACATCAAATATGGTAAACAGAAGCTGAGAACGTTTGCCATTGACTGTATTTGAAGTGATCCGTGTCTGTGCACTGAAGATAAACATATGAGCTTGGGACAACATAAAGGTGAGTAAATTATGACTATATTTATTTTTGGATGAACTGTAACTTTAAGTACTTGATGACCCTAAAGAATGACAAGAGCAGAGCTCTTCTTTTCCTCCTCTCCTAAAAAGTATCACAGAGTCAGCTCCTTTTCTTGGCCTTTGACCCTTAGCTACCTCAGTCCTCTAGCATATTACATGCTGGTGCTAAGAGCCAAAAAACGATGACCTTTTTATACACGTTGACAGGTTGACAGAGCATTTAGAGCAAGACAGGGTCATTTATAGCTTTAAAAAGCTGAACATGCAAGATCAGCTATTTATTTTTAAACAAGATCAATGGACAACATTTTTGAATAGTTTTTATTATTATAGAAACAATAAGAGAGATTATTAAATTTCACATTGGATTCACCAGCACATGTAGAGATGTTACTAAGTTCATCACAATACTGTCCATCTCAAAAAGACCTTTTTAATTTAGCCTAAGGCCTTCCTCTGACCTATTCCTGTTGCTCTTTAAAGCTCTGTGACCAAGAATAATTTTATAAAAGACAATTAGTTTGAAGTCATTTATTCTACCTTGGAGTGTGCGACCCTTGAATACTTTAATTGCTTTAATTATTTGATTACTGTGCCGCATTTCATGCTTCTTTTTTCTTGAAAGACATTTTCAGGTTGCCAGCCCCTCATCTGAAGACATTTTACCTCAGCCCAAAAATCACTGATTACATGCAGCAATCATTGTGTGTTTGTAGTGTATCTTTCAGACGGTAGTTTTCATTTTATTTTAATGATTTTATTTTGTATACATGGTTATATTTAGTTTATTTAATTTTTTTAATATTTGTCTATTTTTAGTGAATGTGCATTTAGGAAGGTCTCTAAGACCTGTCTTTAAAATTAACAGTGTTCATAACGGCAAGCCATTTTAAAAAATGTGAATGTGGGAGTTTGCTTATTAAAATTAGAACAAATCTATTGATAGTCGACATTTGTCCACGTATTCATTGGTTGGTTGGTATGTGGACAATTTAGAAAAGTTAGAAGTGTTTGAAAAGCTGAACAACTCAACCAAGCTATTGCATTTCGTTGCGGCAAAATATATAAGAAACATACGTAACATGAGCCTTATGATGAAAATAAAGAGGAAATATCAAAAATATTACCACTCACCATTGGTTCACAACCTATTTTACTTTTGTAATGTGAAATATTTCTGAGTAAAACGTCATATTCAGTGAGAAAATGATGATAGAGTTATAAAAAAGGGCAAGGTGACCTCTTCCAAAATATAAAGTCATTTTAGAGGTGAAGTTATTTTGATGAACGATAATGACTTCTATGACCTATAATCATTCACAATATGAACATTATTGTACTTTATGTTACTTTTAGTTTAAGTGCCTCTTTCTGTTCAGTTCTCACTTCAGTTCCTATCACTTATTTCAGTTTTTTATTTCTGTTTCTAACAGTTTTAATCAATCTTGTTATTTTTATATGTTCTAAATACATTATTGGATGCTGGAAAACCTCTCAGCTGTAGATCCACATCTATGATTAAGAAGCAGGGAACAATCTCAGCCCATGAAGCACACAACATTGACATTTAGCTGTTGAATGCAGGCTCTCCACTGGTAATTATTTTAGCATTTGCTATCCTTGCATCACTTTGGCTTTACAGGGAGTGTACTGCTGAAATGACATAAAATTAATAGTATTTGCAAAATAACGCCAACATGACATTCTATCACACAAAATAACACGCAGCCTTTTAGTAGTGCGCTGCAGTGCTATCCATGCTGTGTTTGAATTATAGACTTATTTTTTCGAACACTTTTATATATGTCAGTGACAGTTCTTGTTTTGCATATGGGAAATACTATCGGCAGAGCCTATGGTGATTACAGTTCTCTTTTGATCCACACGCTGTAACACGAACCCTCGGCGCTTTTGTGTGGCTATGGCTTTGTCTCTGATGGGATTTCTGCCCTCTCTCCATTTCCCTTTGTTTCTTTCCTTTTCTCTCCCTCTCTTCTAGGCTCCTCCTCCTCTTCATAGGGCCCACCAATGAGAGACACTTCAGGTGCTGACCTTATCAGGTGGAGGTCAATGCCGGGTCAGGGATCTGTTGCTAGGCTACCATCAGATAAGTGGCGGGAAGACTGAGCGCTGGGTTGCGCTGTCATTCAGTGCTTGTCATGTAATCTCATTCATTTGCTGACAATTGCTTGAACGTCACAGAAGGTTATCGAGCCTATCCTGTCATAATTAAACACATTAAAATATTAAACCAACAAAGCCAAGTGCTGGCAGCTCCTCTTGGCTTATGTGGTATCAAAGATGGCCAGCTGAACGGCATCAACATGAAGTTCCTAATTTAGATTTGGTTGTGCTGGATTTGAAACGAAAACCATCTGAACCATGAAAATGAACTAGGCATGAAAATGAACCAGAAAACATGAGGGAATAGCACGATATTCCACAAGCAGGACAAATATTGCACCAGCAGATGGACATGCTATACTATAGTTAAAAAATGGTTTAATGGTTTATTTAAAATGATTTAAATGAATAGTTCTTATAAAAATGAAAATTACCTTTTTGTCATTTGATTGTTTTGTGGAAGACAAAAGAGAAATTTTGAACATCTAATAGCTGCACTTTTCCATTACAATATCAATAATTTCAATGAATGAGAAAGTTTTATAAAGGACATTAAATCATGTTAAAGTATTATTAAAGTTGATTTATGAATGAATCATTCAGATAGAATCATTTGATTTAATCAACAAATATGTTTGAAAATGATTCCTATACAAATCATAATTGCTACACTTTATCATTACCATGCCAATGAGAGTAATATATCGCTGAAAATATTAGTTCACACTTTATTTTAATTCTAATTCTTGCTGTCAACAAACCATTAGTCTCAGCCTCAGACGTCACACCCACAGAACGCTGGCTAAACGTCTGATGTATATGGCACACAAAAGTGAAAACACTTCAGGAGTTTCGAAGTCGTTGTCAGACTGCTTAAAATATACAGGATTTTCTGGAGATGTGTGTGTCGCGTTCTTTAATGTTCCGCAAAGATGCCATGATGCCACACCCCTCATGAAAGAAGAAAGCCGTCATGTTTACAACTGTGACGATAAACGCTTATCAGAATCCACTAAATTCTGTGAAATATTTAAAATTTGACGCATAGAATCTTTAAAATATGTCCCAGAATTTTACACACCAGTCTGTTGTTGTGGCAACATTTCCTGCTCCTAAACGTGACGCTGAACGAAAAGAAATGCGATTGGTTGTTTGACATGATGCCTCATGAGCTCGCCTTGGCCAATGAAAGCTCCTATAGATTCCAGACCTTCAGCCGTCAGTCTAAGCAACTAGTTAATAGTGAAAATAAAAGTGGTCCCTATACTTAAGTGTTACCTCCTTTTTTCAGAAGATTTTAAATAAAATGTAGAATTCACTTTTTATGCAGCTTTTTATGATTTGACTATATTTACTGTATTTTCTCAATTCTTGATAGTGCAGTGTGTCACAAAAAAAGAAACAACAAGATAAAGAACAGTTTGATATGACACAAGGGGATAGAATTTTACATCTACTACTCCAAAAACCTTGTCATTTTCAGTGTTATCAAAACTATTTTCCTATGTTGTTGTGGCATGTGGTATCGCAGGGACATCACGTTCAAATCTAACCTCATGTAAATGATGATGCACAACGCATTCTAACATCATATCATCTCCGTAGGTCTCGGTAGTCTCTCTGTAGGTCTTCACCATGACAGCCTCTTCTGTCACTGTCGCTCTGAGTCCGGCGGGTTAACGGCAGGTCAGAGGATTTGGTGATCAGTGGTTCAGTGAGCCGTGAGCCCTGCTGGACAAGCGCTTTGATAAGGGGACTGCTGCTTCTGTGCTTGCCCACTTCTGAAGCTTGGGTGAGACTGGCACGTTCTGAAAGGCTAAGTCTCAATGTCTGGGCACTTGCCAACTGACATTCCACTGAGACAAGCTAAGGGAGAGAGAGAGAGAGAGAGACTGGGGCAGATTTATTGAGGCATCAGACTTGCCTCAGGAATGTTCTGTAAAACGCAATTCCTGCAAAGAGAACGAAGAAATTAATGTCAGACGTTGTGCTGAGCTGTTTTGCTCTGTTACTTCCTGAAGCATTTCTCTTCGATATATACATTGAATTGAATGCATAGCTATATGACATAATTCAGGATCAAGCACGACATGTCTTCCCATTCCGATGAATATTCAGCTATAGCAAAGACCAGTTTGCCTGCCTCTGAGTCACAACTCCTCTGTGGTAGGAAACACTAGTGGTCAAAAGGCAGAGTGGGAGTTTCTGTGTGTGTGTGTGTGTGTGTGTGGTTGTGTTTATATGAGAAGGAGAGATAGAGAGAGAGACAGAGAGAAAAGATCCTCACCCGAGGAGAGAGTGTAGGATTTGAAAGGCTAGCTTCCTGGCAGCCGGGAGTTTTATCTCTTTTTTAGAACAACCACTGAGGTGTTTAGAAAGGAGAAACCGGCATACCATCGCTATGTTAGACTCACGGCTATGAAAGCAGAGGTTTGTCTTTCTCCTCAGGGCCTAATGCTAGTGATAATTGTTTAAAAAAATGTCACAAGAAGCTAGCATTCACATATTACTATCACAATACTATCTCTTAAAGGAATAGTTCTCCGACTCCCACAAATGAAAATTATGATCATGTTACGCCTAGTGTCATTTTAAGCCTTCTGTGAAACACAAAAGAAGATATTTTAAAGGAAGTTTGAACAACTTCTGCCCATACATTGAGTCAGTGGGGTTCAAAACAATTTGAATTTGGATGCATATATATTTTTTCCTTCAACACATCTTCTTTTGGCTTCAAAAGAATAAAACACAGGTTTGGAACAGTTGTATTTATTTATATACTATTATGTGAAAGTTTATTTCTATATTTTCAGGGTTTTTTTTTTTATAATGAAGTTTTATGCTTTAATGTAATTTGTATTATTTATATATGTTTCTTTAACTTAAATTCAGTTTTTTATTTCCAGTTTGGTAATTTGGTAATTTTAGTGTTTTAAGTCCATGTGACATCAGTGGAACAAGCTCACTTTTGCCATGCTATAAGAATACTTTTTTGTATGTATGTAATCTGCGGCTGTTTACATCTACACTGTAATGTTCTCTAAAATGGCAGAAGATGGAAGTCATAGTAGAAGAATGGTTGAGTATATGATGCTATTTTTGTTTTCTATGCACAAAAAAAAGTATTCTCGTATCGGTGCAAAACTAAATTTGAGTCACTGATGTCACGTCACACTTTTTTACCAGTGTTTTTACCATGTTTCTGGAGCTGGGATCATTTCAGTTGTATTGCTGTCTATGGAGGGTCAGATGGCTCTCTGATTTCATCAAAAATATCTTAATTTGTGTTCCAAAGATGAATGAAGGTCTTAACAGTTTGGAACGACATGAGGGTGAGTAATTAATGACATAATCTTCATTTTTGGGTGAACTAACCCTTTAAGAAAGAGCTACCATCTTTTTTTAACAAGAACCCCTTTTTGGCAAAGAGCAAACCTGATGAACTGGCAAGAATGCTTGTGAAACTGTATGGGCAATATGTTACAGGATGCTAGCTGAACTCATCATGAAAGTAGAATGAGGGGGCTTTGTTCCAAATGTCACGATGCATATTTATGGATGTGAAGTGCTCCTTTTGTATATGCTCAGCTCTCCTGTCCTTCAGTCACAAACATTTCTCCCTACATCACTGTAATGAAACGTGCAATCAAACCAAAGATATGCTCGTGCAATGACCCACCCTAACATAGCCTTTTTGAAATAGATCTCAAGCAGCAGGGAAACCTGTTCCAAAAAAAAAAAAAAAAATGTTGGGTAACACCACTGGGGGAGTATGACTTTTGCCATTAAGTGTAACAATGAAAATTAAATATAGAAATATAGAAAATATATGGAAAATATAAATGACATGTGAAGCATCAAGCACTGCTCAGTTTATATACAAGAGTGTTTTTGTTTATTGCTTTGCCTGGGATATCCTGGATGGGTTACCTGGCTTTGGTCCCACTCTTCTAATGGAGCCATGCCTTTTGGGTGGGTTGTGAAGAGTTAGTTCTATGGTCAGTTGAGGAGTTGGGTGCTGAAGGTGGGCGTAAGTAGTGGTCTGAATGTGTTGAACCACTGCTAGGCATCAGTCTTGAACATGAAAAGACTTTTTCTCCCTCTTCCTGGAACATGCACACAGATGAATAAGCACTGCCTGCACAGACAGTTCAGCAGGAGTTTAGAGGTAATGGGTTACCATTTCATAGCCTAGATATACAGTGTGTTACGTTGTATAGAATTACATAGAAATATAAATAGCACATTCAAAATAAGCTGTGAAATGTGATCTGGTTTATTTTAAAAACTAAAAAATAAATACACTGTTTGCATAAATAGTCATTCTTCACACACTTCTTAACATTTGCCAGTGCCACCTTTTGCAATATTGACAGTAAAAATGTTATTGCATCATTATTTAGGTTGTGAAACTGAAGGTCAGCTATGGAATTTTCAAAGAGGTCAGAGATAAAGTCAAACAAATGCACAAATTATTAAAGGCTTAGAAAAACAATACAATATTCCAATGCATTCTGGTGGTTAAATGATCAAAAAGCTACACTACAAACCCTATACAAACTCTCACACAACTCTCACCTGTCATTTAAGGGATATTCAATCCAAAATTCTCTCATCGTTTACTCATCCTCATGCCATCCGTGCTATACAGGGAACATGTCTTGTGTGGAAGACAAGCAGAGATCTTTAGAAAAATAATCCATCATGTCAAGAGAGAACGCATGAACTTGTGTTTGACAGTTGGCCAGAAGTGAAGGTTTATAGTTTGAAAAGTTACTACTTTTCTCTCACACATCTAGCATTTCACTTCAGAAAACATTGATTCATAAACTGGGGTTGCACTGATTACCGTCATGCTCATTTTGCAAGGTTTTTGAAGTGTTACAATTTAAAAGACCCATTCACTAGACAGTTAAGTACATAGTGCACAGAATAAATGCTTTGTGTATAGCATAATTTGGGACACGATGAGAGAATTTTCATTTTTGGGTGAAGTTTCTCATTAAAGCAATAAAATATAAGTAAAGAACATGTAATTCAACAAAATGTGAACATTGGTTTTGCCAGGCACTGTATACCACACTCAAAATGGCGGAGCTCAAAGAGAATCAAGATGAGTCTCATTAGTGTTAATTAGCAATTAGCTGTTTAATTAGCAATTAGCACTTATACTTCACTGCACAGGCAGAGATTGCTAATAGTTCATTGCGAACATTTGAGGACTCTAAATGACACATTTCCCAAATATTCAAATATGTAAAGCAAAAATGGCTTTTCCTTTATATCTCAAATGTTGCGAGATTATATCTTCAGAAGGGCTGCCGAACATTTTTTCTAGAAAGATGATAGGATTGAACCAATGTCAGATATGTCAAAGCAAATACATCTGACAAATTCTTAAATCTCATACATTCGCTTCAGCTCATTTCATGTACTGTATATAAGAATACGAATATAAGGCGGCTCTCCTAAATCATTTCAGCTAGGTATTTGACAAAGGTCTAGAGGCTGCAGCCAGTGCCTGGAATCGCATAGGATAACCTGGCCTGCAGTGGCTGCATGCGCAGATATATATATAGTGGGCATGAATCTGGGTGTTAGAAAAGGTGAGCAAGGTTCCACTGCTCATTTTTGATCAAGGCAACGCTCCCCCCATCATTTCCACACTATTACCCCCATGCAGTGCAGGGATTAGGGAGCGGGAAGGAGAGGACAAAAACTACACGCCGGCAGCCAATCTGGATTTCATTTGAAAACTCCCTTGAGGTTTTTCCATTATCCCCCCTCCATATCCAACTTGACCCTGTAGAGAAAGCCCTGGCCCGCAAAGGTCAGCCTAGTCTAGACTCTCCTCTCCTCGCCCCTCCGTCCTCTTCCTCGAGACAGCCTGCGGCAACCGAGGGATCCCCCTCCCCTTGCATCTGACACCCCTCAGCCTGACCCACCCCCCAACCCTGTTGAAGCTGCCTCTGTAATCTTTTCATTTTTCCTCCACTCCCTCTCAGGTCTTTGGGGGCTTAGAAAGGTGAGGCGGGTTGTACCAGCAAATCAACTGTGCCACTGTCCATCTGAGCTCGCCAGCGTCTTGAAGGCAGGGTGAAAACAGTCCCATCTGGCATCGCTGGGCAGCTATTACCAACACGTTACTGGTTTAGGAGTAGCTGTGGGGTTATTCCCAGGCTCGTGGTGAGAGTAGATTGTCTGCGCTGAGTAAATCTGAAAGCTTTTTTTTGTCCACGCTATACAATTAATGCACACTCACGTCAACGTACAAAATATGTAGACAAAAATTTTTGAAGGACAGGTCGGTAAGGTTAAAGTGTCTTCTTCTGTGTTGACAGAAACATTCTTCATCCTTTGCCAAGCAACAGGCAAAACTGTGAAGAAAAAAAAGCTAATGAAATGCTTTCTTCATCTCTACCGCTTCACTGTGTTTTTATTCAGTATCACTTAACAAGCCAAGCCACTCGTGCTTTTCCAGTAAAGTCAAGAATGTGCTGTATGTGTGTGTGCGTGTGTCTGTGTCAGGTCTTTGTCACATCGCTCAAATCATTCTGTATATATTTATCACAGAACATGCAGGTATTGTGTGCCTCTACTAAGATATCTGTTAACCTGTTCAGTTTTTTTTTCTTAAATGAATGATTGCTTTGATAGAAAAACACATTAGATCACATTTTTCCCCTCTTAACCTTCCTTTAGGACGTGAACTCAGGCAACAAGGGAAAAAATGCTCATTGAATATTCATTAACTTGTGCCTAGGTGTGTACACGGCTCTTAACCACACTTGTTTATGACTTAAGGACTTGTAGCACTGACCTTAGTTTAACACGGCACCAGATACCAAATTAACCTCTAGCCTCCTCAGGGCTACCAATGCCCTGCTAACAAGCAAACTGTCTGGATGCGCCAGAAGTGCTTTATGATTCTGTCTCTTAGGTGCATGCCCTCCTCTGCCTGTGAACAAAAGACAGGTTTTTTCTTCCCCATCTCTCTTTTTGGCTACTCAAGTACTCAAGATATTCTTCTTCCTATATGCATTTAGTCACCTCTAGACAATGTATAGAGATTTCAACATTATTTTTACAGGGTAGGCTATACACAATAGTTGTGCATATATATATATATAAATATATATATTTTTTACAATATACTAAATATATTTTACAATTCTCATTTTTATTATATCTATCTATCTATCTATCTATCATTGGCGCACTCATTCATCTTTATTTCTGTCTATCCGTCTAAATTTTCTGCTAAAACACAAGCGAGCTTCTCTGTCTTCACTCCCTTTGTCGTTCTGGCTCCTTTTTCTCTCCGCATTCTTTTTCAAAGGAGATAATGTTACCTTTGCGGCTTCCGTACTCTGGGGTTTTTATCGACTCGTCTGATTGGCTGCGCGGTGTAAACATCATAAGCGCTTCAGTTCATTGGTCAACAGCCATTCGGTCGAAACGTGCGGCAAACGTTACAAAGCGATAGAAGTGAGTGACTACTTTATTTTCATTAAGTAAACGAGAGCATTCGACATTAGCGGAGGGATAAATAAATTACAGTATTGAACCCTGCGCCATGTATAACGAGTGCTTTGTGTCCTAGATTGGGCTGTAATGCTAACAGGCTAAGCTAGCCGCTCATGCTAAATGTAACAGCGGTTTAAAAACATTAAATTTACTAAATTGAACGGTGTTGGTAAAAATAATGTGTTTGTCAGTATAATCAGTAAACGAAAAACTAACCTCGCCCTTCTCTTTATGGTGTTACACTTCCCGGGCACGTTTCCATACATCTGTGATAATGTTAATGATTTAAACTCTTAATTTTCTATATGTTTTCAGTAAAAATGAGTCTCCGGAAGCAGACGCCAAGTGATTTCCTGAAGCAGATCATTGGGAGGCCAGTGGTGGTGAAGTTGAACTCTGGTGTTGATTACAGAGGTAAATGTAGAAGCATCTTAAACCAAGGTTGTAGATTTACTGCTGACTTTAAGGCAGTCCATTGTATATAAAAAATATTCGAAGGCCCCATGATTTTTTTTTGTAGTTTCTTGTGATTTACTGGATAAGGATTGTTAAAGTTTTAGTTTTTTATATTTATTTAAAAGAAGTTTTACATTTGTATAATTTAAAGGTAACTTCTACATGTTAAAATATATGTATATCCATTATAAAAAATACTGAAAAAATGATGAAATTTACATGACTTTTAAAGATTCTAATCTTGTGTTGGTGCATAACTGTGGGTGGGGCATTTATACAATATAAAATATCACCATGACGAGACTGTTAAGTTTTATAATGGGTGCAAAAATTTTAAAAAAAAAGTTTCATTATGTCTAATGTGTGTCTTGCCTTTAGGAGTCCTGGCCTGCCTTGACGGCTACATGAATATCGCTGTGGAACAAACAGAGGAATATGTCAATGGCCAGCTGAAGAACAAGTATGGAGACGCATTTCTCAGAGGAAACAATGGTATGTAGTGTCTGTATGTTTTTCAAGTACCTGTACTCTTTCCTGAGTTGTTTTCAGTTTAAACTGACCCAGTGTGTTGATTCATAATCTGCTTGTGAGCATGTCCTCAAAACTTTGACTTTTTATAGATGTTTTGCCCAAATTCATTTTGTTTTTTTTTGTCCTTCAGTGTTATACATCAGCACCCAGAAGAGGAAGATGTGAAGCTCTTTTACTAGTTTCTTTACTCATTATTACATAAGTAAATTGCTTACTGTCGATATTCATAATCCTTTGTTAGCTGACGATAATGTTCGATAAGTTTGTTTCGTGTTTTGTAACACAAAATTTGGTGTTCTGCAGAATGATGCAGTAAATTTGTTTTTCAACAATAGAGTTTGTGTTTTCGTGATTTATCTGTTCCTGTGATCCTTCTAAGAGTATTTCAGTGGTGATAATTCAGGCATTGCTGATCAGTAGAGTTGAGTATTGAAAACTTTCCAAAATTTCCAAGAACCTGGTATTTGATAAGATGCGTGCATTCCGCGATGTGTCCGTTCTCGAACCGTTCCATGCATTGCCACTGAAAAGGTTGTTCTGGGCCAGAACGTATTTACATATTTATTGACCAGTATGCAGAAAACTACGGCAGTATATAATCATAAACACAGCCGTTTTTTGTCTTAAGTGAATGCAAACAGTTGAGAAAAGATGAGAAAAATCTAAATTTTTTTATATATTGGATTTTTTTTTTTTATCTTATTGGAATCGAAACTGGAAATCGATAAGAATCGGAATCGATAAAATTCAAATGACACCCAGCCCTACTGATTAGCACTTTCAAGGAGGGAGGTTTTTCAAGACTCCTTTTTATCTATATATTTCATATTCACTGCTTAAATATACCTGCTGTTTCACATTATTTGGTGTTTTATAGCCCTCTATTGCATGAAAATGTTTTTTCAAATGAATCAATGGGTAGATCCTGATTGAACCCTGATCTGTTCGTGCTGGTGTTGTCTGACCCTTTCTAACCTTTCTGGCTACATTAGGAGGCTCTAATAAATTTATAAACGATCCTGGCATGGCGACACTTCATTAGGCTAAGGTAAAATAATGATAAACATATGATGACTCATTAGGTTCCAAATGAGCTGATTGGATGTGCTAGTGTTTTATTTTCATGTGGGATCAGTGCTAGGACCGTTCATTTCTTTTCCCTCTGTGTATCCACATTTATGCTCTTTGCCCTCGTTTAGGAGACAAAAGGCTGCCAAGGTCGGCCCTGAATGCAGGATGAAGGACACAGTATTGATTAAACCTTGTCCGTAACCGGAGTGAGCGGGGGCTTTCTAGCAGGAGCTTGGTATCATTATGGCAACCGCAGCAAATGCTTTCCTATTGTAATCAAAAACCAGAGCCCCTCTCACGACGCTGCTCTGCGCTCCGAGATTAATTAGCGCTGTTCACAGTAATGACCCAATGACTAAATAGTCTCTGTCTTATGAGGGCTGCACTAATGACCTAGAGAGCAACAGCCTGCAACATCGTAACTGGCAACAAATGCTGGCTTTAGAATCTGTGTACAGGTTATCACCATCGTGTTGCATTTATTGTATGATATGCAATAATTATACGGATTTGATTACAGAATCGTAGATGTTGGGTCATTATGGGAGCTCAGATATTAGTGGTTGCCAGTCCTTGCCCTTTCACATAATGCTATTTTGGATGTGAAAGGATATGGCACGTTTGCACTTTTAAGCTTTAGCTTTTATTAGACTGGACTGTTGCATTCATGTTGTCCAGTGAGTTTAAGGTCTGCAGCTCCACCAGCAGTTGGACCCAGACATTGCAGATCAGAGATTTGCCCTGATTCCCAAATACTGTAGAGTACAGTAAAACATAACAGTGTAAGCAACAGCTTGAGCCAAAAAAAGAAAAGAAACTGAACTGTGATGCTGATATTCATAGTTTGTTACACAACGAATGTAAAATACCCTTTAAATCTTTGGGATCAGTAAGATTTTTTAAAACTTATTTAATTAAAAAATATTAAGCAACGCAACTGTTGATCATTGATAATAATAACGTTTCTTGAGCACCGCATACAGTGTATGCATAATTATTAGGCAAGTTGATATTCTGTTTATTTTGTTTTCCAAGCACATTTATTATTAAACTCAAATATCTTAATATCTACTATGAA
>JAUMHE010000042.1:6655885-6670524 GCA_032359235.1 Enteromius mattozi
TTCGCAAATGGCAACACAGGTGATGGCATAAGACCGTATTTCATGTTTTTACAAAGAAATACTTTCACATTGTGAGCACTACAGTGACTATAGACATAAAAGGATAAAGGAGTTGCTTGTGTTTTATTCAGGCAATCTATATGATGGTACTATAGAATTAGGATCAATTTGAAAAATGCAGCATAATCTGTAAAGTCAACCCCTACGAATGCTATAAATGATTAGTTTTATTAATTGGCCTGTTTTGAAGAATTCCTTTGTTAAGGATCTTATGGTTTGTAAGTCTGTACAATATATCAGGGTTAATGGAGACTTATAACACATTAACGCTTGCGGTTAAAGTGCTGTCAAATGTATAGGGCTTTAGATTTGCGGAAAGACCAGTGGTGGTTGGATGCAGTGCCCAAGATTCACTGCAGTGATTTTCACCAGTGACATCTCATATTTTTCTAGGAATAGCGAGCTGAAATACAGTAGCTCGTCATTAGACAAGCAGGTCAACCTTGAAGATCTCTGCCATCCAGTGGTCAAACTGCACCACACACTTAAGGCGTAATTCAGACTCCAAATTATTATGGATGTGGAGTTTAATAAGATGTTTACAGTGTTTTGATAATTGCATGAGTTTAAAGCTGAATTAAAGTATGTTGGTTTGTTGGTAAATACCGTAGCCTAATTATTATGATATTTCGAGCTCCATTTTGTGATTACGGTAGTTTCAATATGATGTGAATGCACATTACAGTCCATCGATTGTATCACTCAGCTTACCTGGGTTTACGAGTTATGTAGACTGACTGCGACAAGTGAGTGAGTAACTAAGTGTCCACTTAATTTGGAACTTTAATAGTTACGGTAACTAGCAAAGTGTGTTTAAAATATGAGTTACTAAATAGGCTATTGATTTATGTTGAAATGTTGTATAAAATCTGTATCACACTTACTATCCTGCTTTCGTCAACAATGTTCTACAACAATGTTCTAACAATGTAAAGGAACACGCCACTATTTTTGAAAATAGGATCATTTTCCAACTCCAGTTAAACAGCTGAGCTCCAACTCCAGTTGCATAAACTTGTTAATACTCTGACTTAATTTTTTAATACAAAAAAGACCAATTTACCTTTTCATAACTGAAATGTAAAAGTTACGACTAGTCTTGAGGGGGGAAAAAAAATATGACTATAAGCAACCAGTCCCAGGCCATTACACACTTGTGTTAGATCAAATACAGACAGAACTATTTTAGGCTTTCTTAAGAAAAGTTTCAGGAGGAGTTCAGTTTTTCACACATTTCACACATTATATCAGTATGTTTTAATTGTTTCTTCACCTCATGAATGGGTAAATAACAGGTAGGCTACAAGCTTTAGCATATCAGCTGGGTTAAGGATGCTATTTCCATCACCTGTAGCTGTTTCTTTTAATCTGAAAGATGCGTTTTAATAATATCCAGGTCCAGAGTATTACTTCATTTAGTGTTTCTAGTGTTACGTTTTCCATCTCACAAACCTGTTAATTCACTGGTAGTTGTTATAAAAACGTGAAGAAAGGTAAAATGCCTTTCTTTCTTTTTGTGATTGAAAGCGTGTCACTGGTTTGCTGAGCTTACAGCAAAGCAATCATCCAAACAAATCTTCTGAATTCCATCTGAGCTCTGGCTGAATCATTCTGCTCAGTTTTCTTCAAGCCAGGTTATGCTGTGTACTTTGTGCTGCTGGAAAATGAATCTTCGACCTAAACACAGGTTTCTGGCTGACTGAAACAGGTTCTCCTTGAGGATTTATCCACATTCTCCTGATGCCAAAAACCTTTCTGTTGCTCTTGCTGAAAACCAAAGCAAGATGCTTCTTCCACTATACATGTGTTAGACTGTATTTAGCTTGCACTTTACTGTCAGGCTGAGTGACCAATCATCATCATCTTTTTTTTTTACTTAATTTGTTTAGGTTTTGCTACATGCCTTCAAAACATTATTTTCTCAAAAAATGAATTTCTTAGTTCTACCCACTCTCTCAAAATAGCAGAGTGTAAGAAATGCTAAAGACGCTGATGTCTGGAGAAGCTCAGTCCAAGAAGCACTTTCAGTGTTGTAGCTGGCCATTTGGTCACATCACTAACAATTGCTCCTGTTGCCTTGTTGCTAAATTTTGTAGGACAGCCTGATCTTAGCAGCGTGTGGATTGTGCCATGTGTTTTTCATTTCATTACAATGCACACTGTAGAGAGGTTTCGAAACATTGCCAACCTTTTTATAACCTTGTCCGGCTTGTTTTTTTCTTCTTATGTTCGTTGTTAACTTCCACAAGTGGCTCTATGGTCTTCATGGCAACAAAATTGATCAGCTATGAAGTCAGTGATGTTTATGGTGCAATCAAGGACAGGAACACATCTGCATTCAGAAACAACATGAATTATACCCATAGACAAAAATAATCAACAATGGCCTTTGAAAGCAAAGCCATTTGTATTTAATCATCTTTTGCTGCCATCTTTTGGTTGACAACAGTTATTACACTCAAATTCATGACGAACGTATCTGATAAGAAATGTTACCCACAATGCACATGATGAATATGTGTTTAATGCTTTTCTTAGTTCATTACAGCGAACGTGCAACAATCCTGGTAATGAAATGGTCAACACATTCATCACTGCTTCTTCACAGAAATACCTGGCTTTCATCCAACAGCAATCTAAATGATCTACCAGAGCAGGAGGTTTCTTATCCTAACAGGACTGTTCACCCTTAGTGACACCAAGCTTTGGGGCCTGTAAGAATTATTCCCAGAACCCTGTGACCTGGACGTGATTGCTCTCCTCAACCGTCATTTGAGCGACAGAGAGGCCCTCAGGCTTAAACGGGGTGAAATGAACAAGGAAAGACTGCAATATGCTAAGGGGCAGAGGGTTTATGGAGGTGGGGGTGAGGGTTGGATCACCCTGCCTGGCTGCCCCAGGCATGGCTCTAGGACTGGGGAAAGGCCAGTTATCGCTTGGTGACCATTAAGGGGATGTGCCAGTGTTTATATGCATGGTTGTGCACTACAATGCAAGCGAAAGAAGTGGTTGTGAGTGGATGTGATTCTCTGCTGGGCTGATCACAGTGCACTTTAAGCTTAGTCTGATATAGTGGCAGCAAGTCAAGTCTTTCAGGCTGATATTAATTTTACATATACTTAAGAGATCCTATACATCTTTTATCTATTTCATTATCTTTTCTGTCTCGTTTTTAGTATGATCTAATTTCATTCCAGATTCATCCAGTGGTCAAGCAGACACCATATTAGTAAGAAAAATTCAGTGTTCTATCTTATTTCTGTCCTTATTATCTGTATTCTTTAAGTGGAAAAATGAGAAAAATGAATTAGCAATGACTTTTTTATGTTGTAATAAATGTAATGCATGAATATGGATTAATTGTCAGCCAGTTATCAATAATCAGAAATAACATTAATTGCTGAACACACTCAAAGTTTAAGTATGAGGCATAAAAAGCACAGGTTTTGTATTTAATTGCATTTTGTTCATTTTGGATTTTACTTTTGTAAAAACATCGTTTTAAAAAACTGGGTTCAGTAAGAAATTTTTTATTTATTATTTTTTATTATAAATTTATTATTTTAAATTATATATATTTTCTTAAATTATATATTTTTTTAATTGGTCTAAAGTGACAGTAAAGATTACATTGTTACAAAAAAAAAATCTTTTTTTTAATTATTGAAAATATTGCGCAGCATAACTGCTGAAATACGTTTTGTAGTACACCAGTTAATTAGAATTTTAGTTAATTTAAATTGTAAGAATGTGTGATAATATTATTATAATTATTATTATATTATTAATATTTTTTTCTTACCAACCCTAAACTTTTACATTGTAGTGTATAGATTATTTATATGATATTTATCATATGTATAATTATTATACACCCTTTATGAAAAGACAAACCAGTCTCTTTTCTAAATGTACCAAACTTTAAAGTGATATGTTCAGCTGTGAGTCCACAGTTGAACACTAGAGAGCAGGGCTGCACAGTATATCACACATTTGTAAAATCTTACAAATGCACTGGCTTTTACATACATACTACTAATGCATAAATGTAAAAGAACATTTAGATCAAGATATTTAAGTCACTCTGATATTCATATATTGATTTCAGATGACAGAAATAGCAAGGCACAAATATGAACAAGGAAAGCATGTGTGGCTATATTCCTGAACAAGTCTGTCCGTACTGATTTAGTCAATGAGATGATTTTTTGTTAATAACTAGTGTTTGATGGATAGATAAAATGTGTAATGATATTCAGTCAGGTGTAAAGTTGTATTCATGTAGTCCTCATTCCAAGTTCTGTTCTCTGAGCTCATGTTGGGTTGTTGACAATCTATCAGTAAAAAGCTTTCTCGCCTAAAGCCAGAATCATACGATACACTCTAGAGACACTGAATTAAATAGGTTGTACAGAGCAAAGCACCCTGAGGCGATGAAAATAAATGTATATTATGGGCTCAACAGCAGAAATACCTTTTGGATTATGTGAAATACTTTTTTAATTAGTAGATCAGGCTATCAGAAATAGGAAAAAAAGAGGCTTTTTAAGGCAGTTCAAAACCAGATTTTACAGAAATGATTTAAATATACATAATGATTGTTGTTTCTTTTTTAAATGTATTAAAGCAACAAAAAATGCAACATAAAAGAAATAGCCTACACTTAAGGTGTCATTGTTACAGTGTAATTATACATTTAAGTAGCCAATAATATTAATTAAAAGCATGTACTTACTATATGGTTTACGTTAGGATTACAGTAACTTGCATGTAATTATACATAGTTACTTGTTATAACAGTAAGTGCATGTAACATATGTAACAAAGACACCCTAAAATAAAGTGTTACCAAAAAACTAATTAACAAATAACAAAAATGTGGTTATTTTTATGCTGTCCATAAATAATTTTTACTTGTTTCACATGTACAAATTGCAGAGTTACCACAATTACAATTACTGAATCAACAGATTTATTCTAATTTGATCATTTCTGCATTGTTTTTAAGTATTTATTACCATCATGCTCTATAAGATGTGAATAACAGATTTCGTCTGCAATGTTTTGAAAAGAAGAGGATTGCAAAAAGTTGCAACATAACCACAGTGTACTTTATAATATGCCATACTTGGTATGTCATACTTTAAATATATAGTTTTTCAGAATGCTTATTTAATGTAATATGTTTTTCTTGGAGCATCCTTGTTCATTAAACAGATGGCATGTAACAGGATATGTATGTTCACGCTCTTCTGTAATATGTTTTCAGTGGATGTTCCTGTGTACATAAGTGCCAGTGTAAACATGCCTTTATTCTTATTTAACAATCATTCCAACGCAGTCTTATTCTCATAAGCCTTACACTGGCTGCCGTATCCTGCTGAGCTTTCATGTGTGTGTTTGAGTGATGCTCCTGGGCAGTGTGTGTTCATGGTGCTACTTTAGCGAGGCCGCCCGGGGGTGCGAGGCAAGCAGAGTGCTAATGCAGCGCACCATGGGATTTTCAGGAACAACGTGGTGACATTAACAAGCTGTCAAGCACTGTGACGTTGCTCGCTCAGAGTGTTTAAAAACAAAAAGTAGGATCACCTGATGTAGCACACACATTCTCTCTTCTATCTCACACACACCTTTCTCTCTCTCTCTCTCTCTCTTTCCCTCCCCCTCTGTTCTTTTTCTCTCTCTGCTGCACACGTTGCACTAATAGAGCATGGTGTTCTAGCTTAATGGAACCTGAACTAAAGAGAGTTTTCTGTTAAGGTATGAAGGGCCCTCAAGGCAAGAAGGCATTAGTCTATTTTGAGAAGGTGAATTCTAAATGATGTTATTAGGGATGAGTCTCGCCACCTTTTGCTCTCTTGCTCAGGGAAGTGAACCACCCCTTTCGTTAGATGGGTTTGTAAGGCATTTCTTCTTTGAAAAGGGCCACATAATGGTAACAAAGCCAATTTAGCGCATAGACCATCAGCACATTTTTGTGATGTTTGAGTTAACAAGGTTTGCCCCGACCTCACAGCAACATTGCGATTTGAAAGGTGTATATTAGACCGGCTTTTGACCCTACTTTAACATCATAGGCATTATATGTGAAACCTGAGTTAAAAAGTCAATTTTTGCTCTGTTAAAATACTGAGGCCTATGTACAGAGTTTCGTTTCTCCTGACCTTTATGTAATGGGATATTCAGGTTCAATACAAGGCTCAACCAAAAACATTTGTGACAGTGTTGATTACTATATATATATATATATATATATATATATATGAAGAAAATGACGTTCATTCATTTGTTAAAAGTAAAACAGTGAATTTTCTGAGCTATTAAGCGGTTTATGCATGATACATTCTACATTTTGTTTAGGTTTCTAAAATAAAGATTTTTTTATGGCTGTCTAATGTTCAATGAAGAACCTTTCAGATCAAGCAAAAAGGTTCAATTCTTCACATTTAAAACTTAAACGGTTCTTTTTGTGGCATCACTGTGAAAAGTCCCTGTTGGAACCTTTATTTCAGTGTATTATATGTTTTGAAACTGTATGTGCTTGAATGGAACCCAGATTTTTTATTTTTTTTATTTTTTTTGTGGTAATCAACATTTTGCTGCAAAGCTGCTGTTAAGTCTCTGTCATCTCAATGAAATGTTTCTTTTCTTGTGAATTAAAACTGTTCATATTGTGCATTAGCGCATTGATAAAATTGCTTCACTTGATTTTGTTCCAGAGATCATGCTGAAATGTTACAGACAGCCTTTAATTTTCTTAAAGGGATAGCTCACTCAAAAATGAAAATTCTGTCATTAATTAATTACATTAACTACCCTCATGTCGTTCCAAACCTGTAAGACTTTTGTTCATCTTCAGAACACAAAGTAAGATATTTTTTATTAAAATATGAGAGCTTTACAATCCTTCATAGACAGCAATGCAACTGAAATGTCCAAGGCCCAGAAAGGTAGCAAGGACATCATTAAAATGGTCACTGGTCAGCCTCAATTTTATGAAGCTATGAGAATATTTTTTGTAATAATGACTTTATTAAACATTTTCTTCTCTAGGAATTCATCTAAAATATCTTAATTTGTCTTCCGAAGATGAACAAAGCTCTTACGGGTTTGGAAAAACATAAGGGCGAGTAATTAATGACAGCATTTTCATTTTTGGGGTGAACTAGCTAAACATTCAAATTTGTCTTTCTCTCACGAAGTGTATGTGCTTTACCAATGACACTCATTGCTTGACATTATCCTTAGTTTCAGCGCTGTGAGTTTCGCAAATCCATAAATCCTTCCTCTTCTCAATAATTCAGAATGCAGAATTATTTATCTAATATGTATTTATTATTCATATTTAAACAAGGAGGTCGTCTTTTGGGACCAGGTCTCATTTTCAGTCTCTTATTTTGTAAACAGACAGCCACGAAAGCGACAGTTCTGCTGATTTAAAGAGACAAGCGTCTGTTTGCGAGTTTGAGGTCTACCTTCAGTTGAAATAGAGTGGGATCAATATTTAATACAAGACATCATTTGCATCAACTCCCTTCAGAATCCGTACCCCAACCCCCCATGCCAAAACACCCCCAATAATGGACAATGGACTGCGCTTTTGGAGCGCTGGAAGTGGGAAAAGCAGCAAGCAAATGCAGAAAATCCATCAGAATCAGCAGCACTCGGGGAACTGAATGAGTGGAAACACTAGTACAACTTTTTACAATAAGAAAAGGCGATTAAACATTTAAAGAGGGCTTTTTACCAGGTGTTTTTACTGTATTTTTGGTTTGTGCCTTATAGGTTAAATTTGGGAGCCATTTGAGCAATTATTGTATCATTTATCAGCCTGTCAGCGTAGCCTGCTTGAGAGCAGCTGTGAAGTATCTATAAATTAAAGAGAATGCACATGGAAACCCATGTACAGGCAAATGTAGTAGACAAAAGAATGCTAAATTAAAATGAATTATGACTTGAATTAAAACAATATTGCCATAAAGAATTCAAATACAATAAAAGATGTAAAAGCGAACCCCTCTTTGGGACCAGAACTATATGCGTTTGTGTGCGTTAGTTTCATGTTTCATGAGAGAAAGTGTTTTTGCTGCATCAAAGTATTGAAACTTTTTCTTTTTCATTGTAGATATTAATGGTGTTGAAATCAAGTGTCAAATAGAATCAAAGGCTAGTTGCTGCTAGTTGTTCTGGTATAGCCAGTATTGCCGCTGCACTAAGGCTTCATCGCAGACAGACTTTTGGCAGGGGATAGATTGGAACAGGATGTGGCATGTTTGCGTGAGGTAACCTGTGTCTCCATGTGCGCCCGTGCCCTCTTGTCACTTATCTCTCAGTATCCTTAATGCACGAACAGAAGCGCGTTTCAAAGAGAATAATGCGGAGGAACGTCATGTCAACCTTTGATATATTTATATATTTCTTTTGCTCGCATTAAATTTGAAGCTGCATTCTTAAAGAGGATGTCAAAGAAAGGAAAACTGTGTTCCCGCTCAAAGCGGGGAAAACAGACAGACAAAAGTTATGCAAATGAAACAAATGCGGAGAATCACAGTGAAGAATTGATGAGGACATGAAATTGACTCTGAATCTGAGAGCTGAACGAGCCGGTGGACACATGTCGCGGTGCCTTTTGGGGGTGGGTCGGTTTTGGGGGGGTGGTTGCTTGCTGGCGCTGCAGCTGTGTGTGTGACTTCTGGATTAATTTTAATGCCCCACTCAGCGGGTTCCGTGTCACTCTCCCCTCAGTCTGAGGACCCGTCGAGATGACATCTGAACAGGCACTCACTACGGCGCGGGGAACTCAGAGAAGCCTCGGTGCTGGAGAAAGTGTTTATGAAAGATTCATCACAGATGTCACTCTAATCTGCCATGCATTGTCAGGGAGCTGCTCCAAAGCACACATTGTAAATGGATTCTTCCTCTGACTTAAGTCATCTCTGGCTAAGAGTTGTAGATGGGATGGAGATTGTTTGAGAGCGGGGTAGATTGTGGAGGAGAGGTAGGGAGACAGACAAGTACATTGTGTGAGCAGATGAGGCAGGGCACTTTGTGGGCCGCATTACCGCATGTCCGTGGAGAGATGGATCTTTAATGTAGGCTACAGTCGGCCGTTGCCATCAACTTCGTGCATCTATGCCATGTGGACCTTACCCACAGGATGGGAAAACACAAATAAGATCGCTTCCATGTAATTGTTTCTCCTAGACAGCAATGGAGAGCAAACTGAGACTTCTGATTAGACAAAGAGTTTTAGCTATTTGTGTTCATATTATGAACATCAGTGTTTTACGGAAAATAACTGACATCAGTACCGATATTTGGTAGCACTTTATTTTACAGTCCTGTTCCTCGTGTACATACTAGGTACTTACTGTAGTAATTGCAATAACTAGGTAATAACTACCCTGAACTTTCCCCTCAACCTAACCCTACCCTTTGTAGTTACCTTATATTACCAGTACTTTCTTGGGTAAGTACACTGTAAATACACTGTAAGTACAAAAATTTTTATATAGTATTTTAAAGCGATGTGATCACTTTATAGATGAAAAAATAAAAACTAAGCCTTCGTTCACACTCAGACCAACTGTAACTGAAAAACATAGAATAAATTATGTCATAATCGCAGAAGATCCCAAACTATGCTCAGATATCTCAATTTGATCTCAAACATTTCTCACAAATTCAGAAGAAACATAAAAGTGGCAGTTCAATTGTTACATTTCCATGTCAAATACATGCTGCTTTTTTAAACTTTCTATTCATAAAATAATCCTGAATTTTCACAAACATATTAAGCAAACTTGATAATAACAATCTATGTGTTTTGAGCAAAACAGCATATTAGATTGATGTCTGAAGGATCACGTGGCACTGAACACTGGAGTAATGGCCGAAAAACAGATGGCCCAGTCAGTTGTGATTGGTCTACTATTTTAAACTCCTGACAGAAAATTTTAGCTATACATAGTTGATTCTTGAATTTGGGAGACAATTTATTTTTCACTTTTGGCGTTACGAGTTTGCAGATTGTTTACATTCACATACAGATACATATACACTGCATGCAAGGCAATATTGGAAATGGCATAATAGGTTCACTTTAAAATTACCAATCCGCTATATATCTACTATGTACATGTGAAATAAATAAAAATGGAAATATTAAATGGAAATACTGGTAACACTTTATTTTTCGTTGTCTTGTTACATGTTACATTTGCTATTATAATAACAATAAATTATTACATGCAAGTATAACAAACCCTAATCCTTAGCATAGTATACATGTAATGAATTAATATTACTCAGCACTTAAATGTCTAATTGCACTGTAACAAGGACACCTTAAAATAAAGAGTAATTGAAATTCCACAGTTTACCAGAATATGAGCATAGAATAAACTTTCGTAATCTCAAGAATCTGTACAGTTTAGGTGGAGAACAGCCTTCTACTGCACAAAAAAACAAACTGGTTTGGTGATTTATATAACCTCACCTATCAAATGTGCAATGTTTTCAAGTGCTGAAATTCGATTCTATGCCTGTGCTTAGAAATATTTGCTTCTTGGAGCATAATATATCCTCCGAGTGTATTCAGCAATATAGAGTCTAACCCCTCAACACTACAGCAACATTAGTCTTTCAAGCTTTTAGTGCCACTTTGAAAAATAAAATCTTGTCGAGGGGAAAAAGAAAAAGTCAGAATCGCTCCTTTCAAACACTTTGCTTTTAATGTGACACCTTTCTGATTCTGGGGCCTTTCCCTCTCCATTATCGGGGTGACAATATCAAGCATGACTTATTTATATGCTGTTTTGCAAGGCCCCGGGTGATGAAAGGGATAGAAGTGACAGCGAGGTGAGTCGGACCCGTCCCAGTACCTGGAGTCAACACTCGGCACATTTTGTCGCGCTTTGATCTAAGGGCCCCTTTGCTCGTCTTTCTCCTTTGCCTTTCCCTCCTGATAAGGATTTACAGTTTCATCTTTTTTCTCTTTTCTCTTTTCTCACTTTTCTCTCCCTTATCACTTTTGGATCGCAGGGGATGTAAACAAGTCATCTCCGCTTCAATGAGTGATACTGACATGCAGTAGTGTTTCCCCGCTAAGTGCCTTTAAAGCCACAATATGTAAATGAGTGGACTGCTTTGGTTGTGTGCATATCAGTGCAACCACTGTATCACAATTGAATTTCAAATTGTAAAAACTGATGGAATCTACAATTTTGCATTAGGTTTTTGGAGGCTTTTACTGTAACTTGTACATTTTGCCAGTGCTACTGTCAGTTATTTTGAAACTGAGTGTTTTATGCATTTCATTATTAAATTGTAATAGTCATAATTGTTGCTTATAAAGTTAAGAATCTTTAATGAAGTGTGATTATTAAATAAAATTCAGTTTATTGGTTTTTGACTGCTCAATTATAGGATCCACTATGTGAGGATGATGGTTAATTACTGAATCAAGACCAGTTGGATAAAGAGACCGGATTAGATTGCTGATGTTAACTTAAAGGAATGACAGTTACATTCATGCTGATCCATAAATTATAGGGTGCTCTTATCAGCTCTGGCATATCTGAAACTACAAGATGTGGTTTGTGCTTTGCGATGAGTGCCATCTATAATGTCTATAGTGTGGAAAGGAAGAGACATGCAGCCAGATGACCCAACCTCTAAAAGTGTACTGCAGTTTTTTTTTTTCTTTTGACACCAGTGCAGTAAAAAGCCAAAACATGGATGTCACTTCCTGGCCTGACTGACAGAAATTTCACATACAGTGAATAGAAACGTTGAATGGAAATGGGGGGAAAAAAAGAAAAAGTCAGGCTTAAAGTGACACGCAAGCAAATATGTTAAAACACCAAATGGATAAAGAATGGTGTTGGTTAAAATATGATTTTGTCTTTAGTCAAGTCATAAATCTGCATATGTTTATACTTTTGAGATATCAGTCCAACCCATTGAAATTTACAATACACTTTTAAACAACATTTTAATATTATTAAATTACTTTAGATCCTTTTGTAACGTTATAAACGTTATCACTGTCACTTTTAATGCCGTTTAATGCATCCTTGCTTTTATGTTAAAACTGTTAAAGGAGTAATAGAATGAAAATTACATTTCTGATAATTTACTCATCCCAGTGCAGCTTCGAAGGGCTCTACACGACCACAGGTGAGGAATATGAAACGATCTGTCATTTTCTAAACAAAACCAAAAACATTTATTTACTTTTGAACCACAAATGTACATATTACAATAGCTCTGTGATGCGCATGCATTTCATAATTACGTTGGAAAGGTCCCGCGCAATTAGTTCTTTGTCCGTGTACTTTGGTTCAGAAAAAGTAGGGTAGGGTGAAAAGCTTAAAAATTTTCTCATTTTCTCCTCCAACTTCAAAATCATCGACATCATTGGTTTACTTTTTTGTAAAGAGCGTTTGACTTTCTTTGCGCATTTACTTTATAAACACTGGGTCAGTACGCGTGCATGATTAAATAAAGAACTTAACATTGACGAGATTACAACGCTTCACGCCAAAGATGAGTTTTTACGGCAATCCCTGTTCTAGGTGTATTACGGTAAGGCAAGCCCTATAGCGCATGTCCTAAATGAGATATGGGACTTCCTGGGTCTACATTTACACAATTTTGTCCAAAATGTTGCATTTCTGATGAAACCTATCTGCATTCAATGATGATAAAACATGAACACATAAAGATAGAATAAAATTGATTTTTTTGTTTGAAAGCAGACGCTTGGTTCTTTATTTTGATATATAATCTGTTCATATATGCATAGCATAAAATATTATAAAGGCAGTCAAATTTAAGTAAAAATAAGAAAAAACTGGTGGTGGCTGCTGGCAACTTTAAAAAAAAACTTTGGCAGGGAAAGAGTAAAGAGCTATATAAATTTGTATGTTTCTTTGAAAATCACTGATTGTTCTGCTAGATAAGACCCTTATTCCTCATCTGTGATCCTGTACAGCCTTTGAATCTGCAATGAAACTGCAATTTGGACGTTCAACCCCATTGGCCACCACTATTTAGAGAAAAATCCTGTAATGTTTTCCTCAAAAACTTTAATTTCTTACTAAGAGATAAACACATGAACCTAAGTAAATAATCAGGAAATGTTCATTCTGGAAGTGAACTACTCCTTTAAGTACATTTTTTAACATTGACAATAAGAATTGTTTCTTGAATACCAAATCAACACCAAATTGTTTCTTGAACACCAAATCAGCTAAATAATAAGAGTTGTTTTTTCTTTTTCTTATCCTAATATATTTATTTATAATAAAAATATATAATAAAACATAGAAATTGTAAATAACAGAATAGCTGGTTGACAAGCATGGTACCAGAACTAACAGCACAAACCAGCCTTAACCAGCATAGAAAATTCAGGTTGATCTGTCTTCTCAGCAGCGTAAGCAGTGTGAGTTTTTTTTTTTCTCAGTGGCCTAACTGCCACAATGCCAGTAAGGATATATCCTAGCCAAACACTACATGCTCATATCCCCTACTTCTTTATTCTAATAGGGAATATATATTCCTCTCTGCTTGTTTTCTTGCTGGTGGATGTGAATTTGGTCTCTTGCTGTGCTGCAATTAAACAGGAATGAGGAGGCTGTTGGTTGGAAAGAAAAAAGAAGCCACCAGGAAAAAAAGTTGACGCATAATGTAGTTTGTGTGTCACATCTAATTTACTGCACTCACTGGAACTTAAACAGAATTGATAAATTATTTGAGAGGGTGGGGTAGGAAGAAAAAAGAACAGGGGAAAATGACATTGTTATTCATCTATGTCTTTGTCACAGAGTCAAGAACCAAAAGACGTGCAAAGAAAACTTCTCTCCCCAGGGCTCAAGCAACCATAGTTCAAACAAAGTAAACAACTGTTTTTCTCAGATGCTCACATTAGTGTTGCTGCAGGCAAAAGTTGCCTTTCTTTGGCAGCTGGTGCTGTGGCAACGTTTAGCCGGGAGGAGGGGAGCGTGAGATTTTTGCTGGTATGGCACAATGTTTCCACCCCATGGACATTGCTGTGCAATTATTTGTGAAATTTCTACTAGCAATTTCTAATCGTAAAGCTGTAGACACAGTCATGGAGGCATGCAATGCAAAATGTATGTTGTCACTTTTTGCGCATGCAGCTCAAGGCCTGCGTTTTTTTCAATGTTTTGTTGCTTTGCAAATGGACTCTTACGATGGACCGTTTCCACACCCCACTGTTGCGAACAGGCTTTCCCAGCACTGCAAGACTTGTTTTGATATGACTGTTCTGAAATAACAGCTCACTGTACTCCGCACCTTTTCCCATGTGGCATTATTTTCTAATAAGTTTTTGTTTTACACAGAAAACAATCAAACTCGCACTTTCTCAAGTTGTGAGAAAGCCAGGGAGAGAACAAGAAAAACGCCCTGGGTAACAATCTCTTTGTTGAAAACTTAAGTCTTTATTCTTCACCTGGTTGGGAAAGAGAAACTCCCACAAGAAAACACTTCAAAGGCAGAACACTCTGAGTGAACACAAATATAACAAAAAAATATTCATAAAATAATAG
>JAUMHE010000042.1:6670735-6683754 GCA_032359235.1 Enteromius mattozi
CCCACAAGAAAACACTTCAAAGGCAGAACACTCTGAGTGAACACAAATATAACAAAAAAATATTCATAAAATAATAGTATCATATATAACGTTATAATATCATTTAGCATCTTAATGATACTAAAATAACAATGGATATTTGTACTTAATAATCAAATAATCTAATCTTTTTTCTAGAATGTCTCAGTTTATAGATTTAGAATTATTAATTTTAGAACAGTTTGCTCACAAATTTGAAGTCGAGCATGATTTTTTCAAAAACTTTTCTTGTTAATCTTTAACAGTTCAACTCAACAGGAAAGTTTTAAAGGCTAAGACTGAACATTGTCAATCATAAGATATAATGAGAGAAAACCAGCTAAAACACATTCGATAGAATTTCTTTGCAATATAATAATTCACCCTAAACCCCTATGTAGTGCTGGCATATTTTGATGTAGACAAATGCTACAGTTGCATATTTTTTCTTCAAATGTAGATTCTTAGCAAGATGTGCAGAAAACATACCCATTCCCATTGTCACTTTCAAATGCAAATTGGGCCTCATTAAAAAGTGCAAGTGATATTCATTAACACTCGGACCGCCAGATTTTATTGATTTATCTGCTCACAAAACCTAATGCACCCTATGGGCAAGCGAGGTACAAAGGTTTATCTAAATGCTTATTTAAATTATGTGGCTCACAGGGAGAGGAGAACACTAGCTTTAGGCTCTGGCATCTGGAGAGGTAACATTTACATAAGCCTTTCTGCATGAAGTGCTTCATTATTTCAGGCATGGTATCCACGCTTTGAACTTCGCCACAAAACAACCAGTTGGGGATGTTTAAAGGAGTGATGGAGTCATACGAGAATCACGTATGTCTTTTATTTCAGTGTTATTTACAGCATCAAAGAAATTCTCAGAAATTTCATATGAAACTACGGTCAGAATATGACCTATTGAGTTTATTTGCAATTAATGCTTTTCATAACACATATTGTTACAAAGAAGTTTACATAGAGAAGTGTCTTTTTGTATCACTAAGTAGAGATACCATTACAGTTTTATAAATATTAATTTTTTTTAAATATATAGTTTTGGTTTATTTACATTTAAGATTTTAGTTTTGTGTTTTTGTCACTTTCATGAGTTTTTAAAATACGTCTATATACTTTTTATTCATTTTATATCAGTTTAGTGGTAGTTATTTTAACAAATAAAAAAGAGGCAACATCATTTGGTACAATGCAGTTGTATATATAATTGCATTTATAATTATACTGTTGTCCCATCCCTTACACCTTAACCCACTCTTAAACCTATCCATACCACCAAATCTGTCCCTAACATTACCCTTATCCCACATCAATAGCAGCAAAAGTGTTTTGAAATACAACATGAACACAATATATTGTACTAATTTTTGATGTAAGTACATAGTAGTTAAGGCCACCTAATATAAAATGGGCCTGTATAAATTATATATGCATATAAAATTTGTTTTTATTTGATTAAATTCATCCATACATTTTAGTCCAGTCACAAAAAAAGGAGGAAAGAAATACTTTCAATATGCTCTCAAATCATAAAGCAGTAAGGGAATCAATTAGATCTGACCTTGCTCACAGCTGAACTGTTAATGCCTCTGTCTCTCTCCAATCATGAGGATTTAGATCATGAAACGCTCCTATCAGAGAGATTCCTCCCCACCGCTGCCTCTTTCCTGCTTCTTTTTACTCCCTTACCATCCCCTCCAGTGGAAACAAGGTGCCCCTGTGATTAAGGGCCAGTGCTGTGCCACCCTTGTCATTAGAATAAAAGAAAGAGAGCGTGAGCTCTACAGGGGCTAATGAACGCCATGCATCACACTAGGCTTAAGGACATATCTGTGGCATCATTAACTAACAGTGCAGAAAGGCCAGGGCGAAGGTTGGCAGCCTGAAGACAGGTCTCTAATCATCAGCCAGAAACCAGTGCACTCGGACGTGACTTTTCGGCTTTAGCTTTATTTGAGGTACTTTTATATAATATTTACATGTATTGCCTTAGCAGATGCTGTTCTGAAGGATCTTAGGATCTTGGTTGGGTGACCGACGTATTAGATAATACATAATAATTTGGTCATCATTTGCTTGACTTCATGTTGTTCCAAACCTATATGAATTTCTTTCTTCTAAAGAGCATAAGAGAAGGTATTTTTTTTAGTTCTTTTTGTCCATACAATGAAAGTCAGTGGGGTCCAAAACATCACTGAAAAAAAAGAAAACAAAACGGAGATTGATTGATTGATTGATTGATTTCTTCTTTTGTGTTCCAAAGACATGGATTCAGGATGAAGTGAATATGAGTAAATGATAACAGAATTTTCCTTTTTGGATCTATCCCTTTAAGTGCTTTTACATGCACTTTTAACATCAGATTTCGGTCAAACCAAAACACTATTATTTTTTAAAGTTAATTCATTCATTAAATAATTAACTACAGAAAGATTACCAAGATTAAGTCTTCAGAGTCACTTGATCCTTCAGAAATCATTCTATTATGCTGATTTGCTGTTCAGGAAACATGGAAACCTTGATACTTTTTTTTATTATTATTTGAAAGATCAAATGAACAGGATTTATTTGAAATAGTATTTGCTCTCACCTTTGATCAATTCAATCTATTTTCGTTAAATAACAACAATCCTATTGACTGCAGAACCTGCAGTTTTTCTGAGAGCGACATGTTCCTGGATCAACATCTTTGTTGACCCTGAAACAACATTGTGATTAACCAATCAGATTTTTGAAAGTTTAGGCTTACAATCAGTGTTTGGTGCTTGTACATCAGTGCCATTCATCTATCATTTCCTATGATTTTAGGGATTATTCATGGATAAGGTTAGGTTTAGGTGTAGGGATAATTTTTTTTTAAATTAAAATGTTGTTCCAGGGTCAACAAAATATTTTGACCTAGGAAGACATCTAACTCAGCAAAATAAAGACATACATATATATCATGCAAACTTTATATATCATGTAAACTGAAATCAAACCAGTCTAATCTAATAGACCAGTTGTGATTAAAGTTGGGCTTCGTCTAGCATGCATACATACATTAGACTACAACTGACTGCAATTATAACTACATGTACACATTTTATTTGCCTTTGCATGAATTTATACTTTCAACTGGGAAATTCTGCACTTTTAGATGCTAACATTATCCTTAGTAAACACACAACATAAACACAACATCTTCAGTTACACAGGTGTTTATCAGGCCACGACCTTCCCAGGGCCTGTATGAGAAACCAGAATGGATGGAAACACTTTCACTTTGGGTCTCCCGTCTCTCTTTCTCTCTTCCAAGCTCCGACTGCCCCAGGAGGGTCCTGAGAGGCCCCTGGCACGAGAGCACCGTCTCAGCTCTCATTAGTGCGTCATGATGAAACGAGTTGTAACGCATGTCATCAGCACAGGCTAAGCTAAGCTAATCCGACGGCCTGCCTTGTGAATCATGCATGACCCCCGTCTACCTCGGTGCTAGATGCAGGCCCAGAAGACTACGGAGGCGCTCACCTCATAGGAAGCATCAAAGATTTACACGCCTACGTCTCTTCCTGCGAACCCCCCCCACCTTTCCATTCACTGACCTCTGCCTCCTCTGGTGTGAGATCTTTGCCACCCTCGCAGGGCCGCCATCAACTCATTTCCTTTACACATATCTGTGCTCTGCTTCACTCTTTTTACTTGATCTCTTTTGCCAGGACTGAAGGGAAAAAATATGGCCGGAGAAAGAAAAGAAATGAGCGAGAGCATGAAAGAGTGTGTGAACAAGGGAGCTCATGAGATTACAGGGGTGTTACAGCATGGTGTCATTAACATTTTAGACCCCAGAATCTCTTGCCCGTTGGCTCTATCGGTGGAAGCAAAACACATGCTTCAGTCATATGCGTCAGTATTTCCCACGACACCAAAACAGACAGGCGACAAGCATCAAGCCCTTCAGTCACAGGTACTGCTGAGATGAACCCCTCTCTGAGCTTTGCACAATACCAAAACTTGGCATTTTGACTGGTTAGTGTTGAAAACATGGCAGTAGCTCTCCAAAATGTGTAACACTGAGTTTTAGTTAACCATTAAAGGGATAGTTCACCCAAAAATGAAAATTTGATGTTCATCTGCCTACCCCCAGGGCATCCAAGATGTAGGTGACTTTGTTTCTTCAGTAGAACACAATGAAGATTTTTAACTCAAACCGTTGCAGTCTGTCAGTCATATAATGGAAGTCAATGGGCACCAAACGTTCCGAAGCTTTGAGTGTCAAAAAAAAGCATACACAGAAGAAATCAAATTAAAACCCTACAGCTCGTGACGATACATTTAGGACATGAAACAATCAGTCTGTGCAAAAAACTGAACAGTATTGAATTTATATATATATTTTTTCTCACATAGATATCTATACATAGATATCAGATATTACGGGCCATTGTTTCTATGGCCCGTAATACGTAAGGATATACATATACGTTTATGTGTATATATCGATGTGCCAGAGCATGTTGATGCGTCACGTGCTGGATGCTGTGATCTTAATTTACATTTTTGGGTGAACTATCCCTTTAACTATGACTTTTACCTCAGCAAACTCCTAATTTGCTGCTTATTAATCGTTAGTAAGGTAGTTGTTAAGTTTAGGTATTGAGTAGGATTAGGGATGTAGAATATGTGCTTTATAAGCACTAATAAACAGCCAATGTGTTATTAGGAATGCTAATAAACAACTAGTTAATAGTGAGAATGGGTTACTATTGCTATTTTATCGTAAATCATGAAAGAACATGGTATGACAAAACGATTTTCTAACAAAAATAAAAGGAATGTTTGGTTTCAAAAAAATGGTAATGACTCCTCCTGAAGTAAAAAAGGAAACAGCTATGTAGTTTAACCATTAAGATGAATTAAATGCAAATGTATTACTGAAGAATCACACTAGTTATCTGCTCAGCTATAAAGTGCTGTGGTAAGTTCATTAAGATGGTCTTCAGTCATAACATTCAAATATCTTCAGGCGAAACATTTCTTTGCCCGTCTTCTTTTTTACACCTTGACTTAAATCCTAATTCTAAGATTAAAGCCAGTTTAAGGAACCCTAATGTTATATTAAAACAGATTTAATCACTGCAACTGCTTTCGAAATCACTTACCATACATTAGCATGCAGAAAAGAATGTCTGAAATATGCTAAAAAGGGAAAGAAAAAATATTTTTGTGGTCCACTGAGTAGATGTGTACATATATTACTACAGGTTAATGAAACTGCAGATCTCTTAATTTTTCATATGGTTAGTGCATGTGTAAATATTTAATGAAGACTTTATGCGCCAGATATTTTAATAAAAAGGTTGGTAAGTCTGGATTAGAATCAGATAGTTTCTGGAGGTGAATGAAGGAATCTGAGTTTTCGACAGAAACTGACTTTACACAGAAATATGTTGTATTGTTTGTCATTGTTCATGGCTGTTTCTTGTACCATAATTAGCTAAAATGTGGCAGATTCACTCTAGATTCCCTGAATGCATCTGTAAATTTTAAAGACAGTGTACACTTTTTAGAAACAGTGAATCTGTGAGCGATTTATGTGACAATGAAAGCGTTGCTTTAATTATCTTCCCCTGACTGACCTGCCAAAGTAATCTTAAAAACAACAATCCAGTTTCAGTCTGGCCACTTTTAATTAACACAAAACGATGCATCACATGGTTTAATTAATATTTCAGTACCCACTTCGCTCCCGTTTGCCACTTAGATAAGGCTAATTTGGAAATGACATACCCATAGACCATGAGCCCATGAAAAATGCACAAACCACTTAAAACCAATGCACGACCATGAGGAAGACTCTTTACCCCCTCCTTGATTCCCTCATGAGTTTTGACTTTTACTTATAGTGAAACTGGATCATATTTTCAGAATGACTGCCCCAAACTAATGCAACCACGTTCTGCTTCGGCTCTGACGGAGTGGTTAGATGGTGAAACATTATCCCCTTTTGAATATCACGCCTTGCAAGTGTTCTTCAAACGTAATGCGCAATGAATAATTTAGAGGTCACCCCCTCGCTCCGATATGTATCGTCAGGCGGTCTGTCGTCTTCTGAAGTTTCTCGGACTCTTAAAACAGGTCTTACAGCGTTGCACTCAACCCTGATCCTCTTTGTTTATGTTAAAAGTGAAGAGATGGACCTGACAAAGCTCAAAGGCTTCCACTGGTGCTGTTTTTAAGTTGAAATTGATCCGACGCTCCTACTTAAAAGTCCAACCTGCCTGGTTACAGATTTCACGCTGTTATTGAGATATGCAGAACCAGGCCGGAGCGGAAATCTAGCTGAACAGCATTCAGCTCAGTAAAGATCGACTGCTCCTTAGTTACGATTCAAAAAGCTCAGCTGAGCAAAGCAGAGGTCAAGCCGCAGATGTAAGATGACATGCTAAAATGGAAGGGACAGCTCTAACTACATTTTGACACTGAACAATATGGGAAAAAATAAGTTGTTAATGTCAGGTAGAGTCATTTATTTTGACACTGAATATTATGAAGTATGTCCTACATAACTGTGGCTTAAAATAGCTTCATGTGAGAAAAAAAAATTACTATAGATTTTGTAATGTTTAATAAAGGTAAAGGCTGACTGTTATTAGATGGACAGATAAGAACAAGTACATTACACTATTTTGGGGTTTGGGGTTTATTAGATAAAAAAAAATATATATATATAAAATAAAAACTGTTATTGAACTGTTGTGAAATATTATTCAATTGTATTTTCTATTATATATTTTTTATTATATAATTTATTCCTGTGATGCAAAATTTTTCTGTTTAATATTTTTGGAAACCATTTTTTAAGGATGCTTTGAAGAATAGAACATTTAAAAGAACAACATTTATAAAAAAGAAATATCATAACAATTTTGCTGCCAGTTTTTATTAAATTAATGCATCCTTTAAAAGAAATACTAATAATAATCTTATTGTTATTAACAACATTACTATTGCTATTAATAATAATAATAATAATAATATATAATAATATATAATATTTCTAACCCCAAACTTTTGAACAGCATGTATTATGTATTGTTTCTTTACATTCATTCCCCATCTGACAATTTTGACTTTATATCCCACAATATGACTTTTTGGTTGCACATTATTTTAAGGTGTTCTTGTTACAGTGTAATTATACGTTTAAGTACATGTACTCACTATATGGTTAGGGATAGGATTAGGGTTTGGTTTAGGGTTATTTGCATGCAATTATGAATAATTTATTTGTATTATAAAAGTAAGTACAGGTAACGTGTAACTAGGCCACCCTAAAATAAAGTCTTACCAACTTTCATCTCACAATAACTATTTTCATTCTTTACAATTTTGGCTAGCTACTGAGGTGGAATTATTGATGATGGGTCAACAACGTAAATAAATGTTTTTCATGAGCATGAAAAGGACACACTTTAACAGCATCATTTTGCACTGTTAGGGTTAGGTATTATGTTGTTTTTCTACAAGTCTTTACACTAAGGTTACACACTAAGGTCTATAAAAACGTAATTCCATCTGGAAATATATTCTAACAGGCCTACAGCCTTGATCGTTCAGTCAAGACGGCAACGCTTGAGTGTGTGTTTGTAGCACTGTACTATCTGATTAGCGGCTGGAGGCCAAACTCCAGTGAAATATGCAATCCAGATGAACTCTAGCTTGAAGTTCTAACAGGCCTCTGAATGAGGCGATGACTACTCTCCAGGGTGCTTTCCCACTGCAGCTGCTTTCCTCCTCTGGCTCATTGCCCATTACCAGCCATGCTCATCACACAGGGAAATAAATAGACCAAAATTTAAGAGGGCATGGTGCTAATAGGCCTATACAGTGATGCCTGTCTCCATAACTGAGAATGCTCGTGAAATATTAAAGGTAATAAACAAATACCCTCTGATGATGGCTAAAGAGAGAGAGAGAGAGGGCCAGAGAGTGAGCTAATATTCAGTCGCTTTTCCAGCTAAATTCACCCCTGGTGGATGGAATTGAAATGTAGAGTGAAATACAACTTTATTATAGCCTTTCATTATAGGACTGTGGAGAGAGACGAAATAGTGGAGGAAGTTAGGAGAAACCAGCTTATACAGTATGTCACAGCTCTGAAAACCAGATGCAGCCTTGTTATAAGATTAAACTCAATGACATGGTACAAAGTTTAAATTATAATAATGTTTTCTACAACTTCTTTAAAATAAAGCTAGTGGACTGACCATCTTCTAAACTTGTTTCTTTTTCTATCTCTGTTTCACATACACTTGCACGATTAATGTTGCACTCACAAATTTTTGTCCAATCATAAAGTAACCGTTCTCAGCCATAGGCTCAGGAGACTTAAAACATGACAGTAATATGGCTTAACAATGACTGGAAAGTAGTTATATCATATTAATAATTTGGTCCCACTTTATATTAGGTGGCCTTAACTACTATGTACTTACAGCAAAAATAAGTACTGTACTGTACTTATTGTGTTCATATTGTATTGTAAACAACACTTGTTGCTATTAAGGGTGGAACACGGGTAAGGTTAGGGGCAGGTTTGGTGGTATGGGTAGGCTAAGGTGTAAGGGATGGGTCAACAGTGTAATTATAAATGTACAAAAATGTATTAAAGATGTAATTACATATAGGTATTTTAAAAAATATAAGTACAATATAAAAACATGTATGTACACAGTAAGTGCATTGTACCAAATTATTAATTTAAATGTAGTAGTTAAGGCCACCTAATATAAAGTGGGACCAATAATTTTATACAATACATTAAAGAGCTTTAAAAATGGATTTTTGAAAATGAGCTTTCTTGGAGTGTGTAACGCAGTTCTAATGTGAATGAAAACTTGCAGAAGTTTTAAATCAGAAAGTGCACCTTGTGTAAATGTATTATCTCTCAAAAGAAAGTGTCGACTCTGAATCATTTAAACAAGTCATTTTTAAAATGAATCTCAACCAATTTCATGCTGATGTCACAATGAAACATTAGCATATTGCCAGTTCACTTGTTGGTCTTATCTCGTTGGTCTGGATGAAAATGCAAATTCTAAAAGTAAACACTGCTTTAAAAGAAATCAACCAATCACCAGAGGGGTTTGGAAAAATGAATTGTTGAACAAATCGTTTAGGAGTCATTGAACGAATATGGTAAAAAATGAATGTGTATTATAAGAAAATGAAAGTGTTTTTTGACCTTGCATGTATGTCAATCTGTTGTTTGGGACTCACAAAACCAAAATATGAACCTTTCATAACCCATAATAGGTGCACTTTTTTGGACAAAACTACTGTTTTCAAGTTTAAAAACTCTTGGTAAGCTTTTCAGCAGAAATACCAGAGGGAAGATAATAGCTTCAATCTATTATTATCTTGGATACTGGGAGACCTTGGAGTCCAAAAGTTTGAGAACAACTGCTGAAGAATAAAAATTTCCCCATTTCCAAACAACAAGCAAGTCAAAAATCAAGGTTCATGGAAGTAACTGCTATTTTAAAATAAAAGGACAAGCCCTCAACCTTACTGTTTATGTCACTTCATCAAGTGATTTCACGGGGTCTTCAAAGTCATTATGAATTTTGCATGATGAAACCTTTTCAGATGCGTTTGCTTTTTTCACTTTTCAGTTGCGTGCACACCTCCTTTTCCCAAGCAGGCTCCTAGCGATGCGCTAAAGCGAAAAGATAGCTTTAACACAGGAATAAATACACGTCACGGCAAGATTAAAGTAGATGCTGGTTTATAATTAGCTCCGTCGCCCTCAGCAAGAGATCTCTAGTACATCTTTGCCATCTTGATGGAATGTGGATGTCAGCAGGGTTGGCTAGGAAGAATTGAGCAACTCATCAGCTTAAAAAAGAGTAAATTTTTCACTCTCACACCACCATATCTAAAGCTGCAGAGAACTATTAAATGTGCATTTCTAAATTAAGGGCCAAGACTTGAGACACACAGCATGACAAAAGGTTGCATTCGCCCATCAGAGCCTGAGCAAAGGAAAGCTTCTGCAGAGAGCGAAGCGAGATACGTTCCCTCAGGCCCTGAGCTCCATCAGTCCCGTTCACATTCTCTCCATTCCGACCACTTCCCACCCGTGAGGATCTAACCTCCGTGCCGAGCGGCTCTTAATGAGCTAAAGCATCCCTTCAATCATCTCCCAATCAGCCCAGTCAAGCCTCTTCATCCTGGCGCTGTCATGCTGCAGCGGTGGCCCCATTAAACCTCCCAGATGTCTCAGCCCCTCTGTTGATTCTAAATGAATTCATGCAATTACCAGAGTACCCCTTTGCGTCGACAAACATTTTTTGAAAGAGGGTTAGGGGAGGAGGAGAACTTCTTGTAGGACAGGGAGGAGGAAATGGAAAAAAACACCAGCTCTGACATTTCAGGGAATTTCACAGGGATGGCTAATCGAAAGTGATCAGCGGAAGAGTTTAATATTTAACTAGTCAGCGACGCAGCCCAAAGTTTCTAATGAAATTATAACTCATGCTTGAAAAGCAAAAGTGCATGTGTTGTGGGAGCCTAAATTATTCAGCCGCCCCATATCTCTGCATTTCTGTTCACCCACAGACAAACGTGGCACTCGCAAGCTTTTAAAAAAGGAGGCAGGCTGTGACGAATGGCATGAGAAGATTACATCCGATCCCAAATTGAAGTGACTTGCTGACTGAAGTACATCCAGGAACAACTTAATTGTGTTAATTAATTGATTTCCTTAACTAAGGGATGCACACACATATGACAAAATCACTAAAAATGTGATTCATTGTGCCCCTTCAGCACACCTATGACCTTTTATGTTTAAAAAAAGTATTAAATGATCAAAAAAGTACATTAATTAGCTCTTTTTGAAAAAGAGAGATGAGGGGCCCACAATATCTATGAAGGGTCGGTAAAATATTTAGGGCGGCAGCATTCATATTAATGGTAACATTACACATACGTCTCACAAAATTCAATTAGAATTCAACTCAACATCGATGTCAGCCGCTTGTCAGGCATATAAATGTGCCGTAGCTTCGGGTTATGGTGTCTATTTTCATACATTATTTTTCAGGTAGCTTAGCTTTCGGCCACTCAACCACCCTCGCGGCGTTATTCCAACTGAAAAAGAATTACATACTTGATGGGGACTAATTAGATCAGCCCTCACCTGTGAGTCCTCCGGGCTGTTGTATCCTGACTTCCCTAAGGTTAATGTGCACCAACTTTTTAAAGGAGTGCTTGCTTTTTACACTTTTACCGCTCGTATGTGCTTCGAACCGGAAAGAAAAGGAGATCACAAATCAGTGAAGAGAGCATTCAAGTGGCCAAATGTGGTTTTAACCACTTAAAACAAATGTAACTCTAAGAGCCTCTTTAGCTCTGTCTTTGCATTTACCTTTTTGGTAACTGTGTTTTGACATTAAATATCTCATCTCTCTTTTGGGAGTTGTTTGTTTACTATTTTTTAAGAACGTTATGATGTGATATAATTAGAAAAAAGGCAACCTGATATGTATAAAACATAGAATCATAGGTTTGGGTTCTGGATCAGGTTGATGTGTGTAATTTATTAGAGCAGTGTGTGTTAGAAAATGGATTTAAAGGGACAGTTCCAACCATTCTAAATCTGTATGACCGTGTTCTCCGGCAGAACATAAGAGAAAGTATTTTGAACAAGTGTTTTGGAGGTCAATGCGGTCAAAAACAACACTGACTGTCTCTGAAACAGAGACATTTTGCAAAAACTGTTCCACAGAATGATCAAATGCATAAAGGTCTGGAAAAACATGATGGTAAATAATTTTTTGGTGAAGTATTTCTTTAAGAAAACAAATACATTTCTGCGTTAAAGTGTAATTTGCACTCTGTGGTCACACTCATTTATTGCATTCAGCTGTTAACTATAAAAAACATGACTTGAACAGATTTGGTTTGAAAAGTTTATCGTGATTTCTAAAGCTTTACAAGATGACTTTAGAGCGCAGTGCTGGCTTGATTTCAGAGAGGACCCATAGTGTGATTCACATTAATATACTTTATCAATTTTCCTCTGAAATAAAGCAACAAACTGCTAGCTGTCAGTTCCAAAGAGAATCTGAAGCTTTATCAATCTTAGTTTTCATTTTAAATTAAATAATGAGTTGTTTTTTCTTTATTTCTAAGAAGTATTGAGCTTTGTTTGTGTCATTCTGGGCCTCATAAAACTAATATTAAGTCATAAATGCAGGACCACAGAGAAGCCAGCAGACCAGGGGGCCACACATCGATTTATTAGGGCACATTTGATACTCACTAAGTTTCTAATTGTTACGATGCTGAGAAAAAAAAAGGAATACCTTTCAAGAAGCTTCTGTTTCATGCACACTGATTAAAGAATGTGTGAGACTTCAGTGACATGGCGGCTATTATTAATTCATTGCAAACAGTGGAATTTGGGTGTGTTACTTTGAAAAATGTTCAAAACTGCTGGCCTGTAATAAAAAAGCAGCTCGTAAAAAAAAAAATCGAACTCATTAACATTTCATTGGCAAATTCTCTTTCATATGAAATATCCCCAATATACGGCTGTCACAATCAATCAGGTGTCCAGAAAAGAGAGTCTGACAAGCGAAAAAAGGGATGGGGAATATGTCAACGGTGGCACTCGCTGTTTCTTCTCTCTGTCATGTTGCCAAAGCCCAATGTTAAGCAGACACCACAGCCAAAAGGAAAAAATGAAGCTTGAGATTCTGACAAAAAAGAAAGAAAAGAAAAAAAGTTCATGCCATCCTTCCCATGACAGAAATCTCCAGCTAAGGTTATGTTATCTTTAGAGGCAAGAGAATAGTTCAAAAGCTAGGATTTCTCTCGCATTGAGATCTTTAGGGATGTGTTTGGCAAGAAAACCACTTGGCTCATAATTGTGTAATCGTATGCTTGGTCCCCTGATCCCGCCTGAATTCTCTTACTTTCACCTTGAACTCAAC
>JAUMHE010000042.1:6683854-6695023 GCA_032359235.1 Enteromius mattozi
TTGGCTCATAATTGTGTAATCGTATGCTTGGTCCCCTGATCCCGCCTGAATTCTCTTACTTTCACCTTGAACTCAACAGAAGCGAGGGAAAGATGAGGAGGAACTGAGGAGGAAATGTGCATATGATGCTGCCCCAGAGTGGAATTTGGTACTTGCAAAACATATAAAGAATCACAGATTAAAAATGCAAGACTTCAAACAAGAGAGTTTGCTTAATTACCCTGATGATGAAAAGTTGATTATATATGAGAAAACTGTAAAAGACTGAGGAAGTTCAAGCTCATCCTCACAAGCATGATTAGGAAATGGCAGCAGGTGAGTTTGATCATCCTGCAGGTGTCATATTCTGCTGGCATTCGTTTTTTCTTGCGTCTCAATCAGCTCCCTAGTTTAGCAGTTAGGGCACTTATTAGGGAGTTGACTGTCTCATTCGTAAAGTCCTTCCTGTACACTAAAACCCTTGTTCCCTAAAAAACACAAGTTGTACTTGGATCTGTGTACATGACATACTGATTTACGATCACACAGAGTTGATTGAGATGCATTCATAGTCATTTGACACAGTGCGAACTCCACTTTGACCCTGGGTTATTTCCTGTGTTCAAATGTGCAGGACCTTATTTTGCTGAGTTCTACATGTTCCTCGGTCAACATCTTTGCTGACCCTGGAACAACATTCTGATTAGCCAATCAGATCTGAAGAACCATTTTATAGTTTTTGTGAAGTTTAGGCTTACAATCAGTGTTTGTTGCTTGTACATCAGTGTCATTCATCCATCATTAAATCTGACAAAGGTTAGGTTTAGGTGAAGAGATATGGTCAAGACTAAATTTTTGGATTAAAATGTTGTTCCAGGGTCAACAAAATAGGTCAAGCTCAGCAAAATCAGGACGTGCCTTTGATCTCTTTTTCCATCTCATTCTATTCTGGTGTCTTTTTAATATGTTGTAACCTTTAAAAGGCCTTCAAATTATAGTTTTGGATGATCTCGAGTCTAGAACATTAAAGCAAAACTTCAAGCTCAAAAAGGACATTTTTGTCTCAATTTACTCGTAAATTACTTGTTTTGAGGAACGCTGGTATCTGAACAGTTTTTGATTTCTGAGATACTGAAACATTTTGCGAAATACTTTCTTTTATAAAAGGAAGTCGAACAGGTTTTAAAACAACATGAATTTTCAGCCATCTCTTTAAAACTAGTAGTTCTAAAGCAACAGAATTATTTAACCCCAAACATCTGAGAATATCAGGATTTTGGAAATTTTAATACATTTTTCCTCTTGTTTCACATTAATGTCCAAGCTTAATTATAGCATGTTAGCTAATTTTTTAGTTTTTGCTTTTAGTATGACCACATGACTGTCTCCATCCTCTGACCTCAACTAAAGAAATAGAGAAGATGTATAGACGCAGGTATCAAACGTGCACCAGGAAGTTGATACACTCTCATGCCCAGTGGGCAAGTATTATTCCTACTGTATATCATTATGGGTGAGTTGTCCTAATTAGCACAAGGGCAGAATAATGAATACAACTCCATTAATCAAAAGGTAATATATGTAAAAGCAGTACTTTTGGCCTTGGGAGAAGCTGCTAAAGGTAGACAAGGAGAATAAAATCAAAGGAGGACAAAAAAAAAATGTTCCTCCAGCGGTGCATAATGCTTTAATATTCATTTATACACCATTTCTTGTATTGAATATACACAGCTTACTCTGTGCTGCTTCATTAGGTCGTAGGCAAAATAGAAAAAGTAAACGGAGTATAAAACATGAGCTCTTTGCTCACCGTTCTAAATGAGAACTCAGTGGCTGATGAAGTTTTAAAATTAGGACTGTTTTATATGTCTGAATTCTTGTACGTTGCTGTTCAATTTTGTTTTTTTCGGAAAAAAAGGCTGCATTTACTAGAAAAAAAGAATAACAAAATGGTAAAAACAGTAATATTATTAGAATTTAAAATAACAGTTTTCTTTTCGAACAGCGCAAAATATCATTTATTCCTGTGATGAAGCTGATTATTCAGGAGACATTACTTCAGTCTTCTGTTTCATATTATCAATGTTAAAACACTGTTGTTCTGCTAAATATTAAAAACCATACATACAATACATCGTTGCTGAATAAAAGTTTATATTCACGTAACATTAAAAGTTAACTTTATTTTCAATCTGCGTAATTTATTCAAATCCTTAGTTTGTTGTAAAACATATTTTGTTTTTATTTCTGCCATCATTATCAAGATTAAACAAAACTGCATTAAAAATAAATGTGTGAGATGTTCAATGGCAATAAACCGTTTTTTAAACATAACAATCAGACCTGAAATTATGGCGTTCAATCCAGTTATATAAATTTAATATCTCTGATTAGCTTGCAAAATAAGTGGCAACGCAATGTCATTTAAGATTTTCTTTACCTTTAGTCTTCAGAGGTTTGTAACACGTTTTCTCATTTCAATGCTTTGCAAGCGTTCCTAATTCTGATGTTGTTGGCGATGTTTATCCACGTCATTCTGAGGCTATAAAAAATTGTAAGTTTTGTCAGAATATATAACAATATACATTTCACAATATTCCTTTCTATATATGGTTATATATGCAATGTCTTTTCTAAAAAAGCTGAATTAAAATGAAAGAAACCACTTTAGCACCAGATTTGTTAGCTCGGTCCATAAGCCTCTTAGACTCTTGTGCTTGTGCTGTCACTTAGCTCACGATTACAGTAGGTGTAACGCACAGGACAATGCCTCAAATGTAAGCATCAGCCAGAAGTGTCTCTATGTAGGTCATGAGGCGCAGATGGAGGCAGATGACACAGTGATGGTGGCGGGTAGAAATGTTTGAGAAAGCACTCAAGTGATCTCATTTTCCGAGGCTGCCACAACAATCTTCGCTACAGACTGCTGATTCCTCTAGTCTCCCTTTTTTGATACATTTGCACCTCCAAATCCAAAGTGAACATACTCGCACCCTCTCAGTGTCTTTCCATCTCTCTCTCCCTCCCTCACTTTCTAGCACACATATACATTATGCTGCTCTGACATGGATGGATGGTTTTAAAATGCTTCTATAGATGTAAAAATAAACTTGTGCTGAGTGAAAGCTGCAAATGTTTTTTATTTTAAAATGAAGACGGAAAGAGACGAGAGAGCGGAAGATCCTAGCCACAGTGGGAAAATGTGGCATTAGATTTTATAGTAAAGCTCAGAGCACTTTTCACTGAGGAAAAAAACAAATGTAGCTCTTTTGAATGTGAGATTTATGTTTATGTTTTAAAATATATTGGTTGTTTTTTTCAAAAACTGAAACAGAATTCTTAGCTTTTCCAACACCAAAGAGTTGTTTCTGTCATAATAAAACATAATGGCATTTATTTAGAAATTCATGGTCAAAATAATTTCTATAACCACTTTCGGTGATCCTAAATGTATAACACTTCTTAAAATAAAAAAGAAAGAGTCAGTAATCAGTTACGTGTGCACTGTAATACACAGAGACTATCTCCACATATGATCTTCAATATTCATATTATGGAAAAGGAAACAATGGAAAAGACAGAATGAGGCAAGTGGCTTGTGTTTCAACCTGACACCTCTCTCAGCACTTAAAAGACGACAGCCCTCTCCGCATCTATTTTCTTATTCTATCTTATCAGTTACATTTAACGCCTTAACGAGAGGAGAAGCCGCACGTATCAAAGTAGCACTTTTGTCATATAGCATTAGAGCACCTCTTCTGTCTTTTGGTTATTTTCCCCCTGATCACAGATTGTTTTCCAGTAGGTAGAATGAAAGACACTGATTAAAATATGAAAGGTGCATGTTCTTTGTGCTCGCTGACGGCTAATTTCTAAAAAGTGCGCCACCTTCTCTCTAATTTATACATGCTTGCCATTTTCCCTTCTCTTTCACTGCTTACCCCCTACAAGCTGTCATTTCTTTTTAATTTTACTTGAACAAGGTTTTTTTTTTTTTCAATAAAAGTTAGTATGTGCTACAGATAAACAGATACCCAAGTAACCTGTGAAACTGTCTTGGAAAGAACCATTTACTGAAGAAAATCAAGTCCTTTACAAATTAGAAAAGAAGAGGTCAGTGCTTTCTGCTCTTTACCTTTTTTCCAGTAGGCTTAGTTCAATAGACTACTTTCATGTTTTTGCCACTCAACAGTACTCAACATCAAAGGTCAGAAGGCCATGAGATGAGGTGACTGGCGCGAAAGATTGCCGCGCACCGGAGCATGACGTCATTATAAATCGCGCGTTTCTTTTTTTTTTTTATTGCTTCTTAATCGATACTGTATTTAAAAGTTAATAGAATACATGAAAACGGACAACAATCTCTTTCCGCGCGAGCACATGTGTGCATTTTTGTTATGTCTGTATGTTTCATTCCTTGTTTGAGTCATGTTTACGTTTTCAAGACTTTCCCCTCTAAAGTTAAACATTAATAAATACATATAAGTCTCATTATACAAACGGTCACATGTGGCGCTTTCTACAATAATTGTCACGCTGTCAAACATTCGGTCCCAAACTAAAAGTCTGTGCTGTTCCGTGACAGTTCGCTAGATGGGGCTATAAGTCTTTAATTGTTGAAGAAAACCATCAAAGGAAGTATCACTAAACGTTAACGTCTCAATATGTTAAGTTCTGGTCATATGAATGTTCCAGCCTTTCTCTTAATTTATTATTTGTTTTATTTGTTTCATTTATCATGTGTTTGGAGACTACAATGTTTTTAATCAATGGGTATTGGATATTTAAATATTGGAACTCTTAAGTGGTTTATGTGTACTTGGAGATACAAGCGTTTGAATGGCTGGAAGAACAGTAGGCCTAAGTGACTGAGTGAATCAAATAATGAAATGGTGCCCCTGTAAAAAGCACTTCAAACACTAACATCAGCTCACCACCTTTGTCTAAAACAGCAGCATGCCACCAAAACACCACTTGTTACGTTATTTTCTTTGGCAATACAAATAAAAAAGGAAAAACATTAAACCAAATTTCATTTATATATAATATAAAATTGTATTAAAGCTAATGTGTTGAAAAGGTGCAATTAATTAATTGTTTATGTTCCTGCCCGTTTAAGGGTTGATTCATGTCCATTGCCACAAGCTCACTTCTTTATTTTTTTTTTCTATGCGCAGATAAAGAAAGAGAAAAAAACATTTGAAATTCTGACCAAGCAGCATGCAGTATGTTGCTTTGTTTTTCTTTTTCTCTCTCTGTCATACACATATCATACATGTAATCACTCTACAGATCACTTGGGGATTTTTTAAGAGAGCACTTCACAGTAAGTAGAAGCTGTTGGGTTGAAGGAAACGATAAGAGATCGATATGCACGTACAGCTCTATGCCTCAAAGGTGAATCCCAGTGTTTGGATGTGATTCACACACATTCATTATACGGAGCATCAGAGGGGCTTATATCAAGTACAATAAGAAAGGCAGAGACTAACAGATGTGAGAGGCTGTCCGCTGGAACTGAGACCATCCTTCTCAATATATACAAAGGGGGCCAAGCTTTATCTTCATCAGTAGCCTATGCAAGCACACACATTCTTCACCACCATGTATGCACAACATAGACAGACAGACAGACAGATAGACAGATAGATAGCAATAAGTTGAAAAGTTTCTCATTGTTTCAAAGAATCAAATCTCAGTCAAAGGACTGCTGATTTTGAAAGACAGGAACAAGCAGAGCCAAACTGCCCACCTGAGGAGGAATGAGCATAAAAAGCCAGTATAGACAGCTGTGTTACATAACTTAGTAGACTGAGTGCCCTCAACAGGCACTAATCTCCCTGAACTCCTTGTGCTCAGCTGTGCGGTTCAGAAATCTGCTCTTTCTCTGCCAATAGAAAATTAATACATCTTAATAGCACGCTTGACTTTAACAGGTTTCTCACTGACCATGACATTCCCAACTATTTCCTTCTTCAATGACAACATATTGACTTACCAGCTTGGTCCTTTCATGATTGAATAGCGATGGTAAATAGGCCTTAAACAATAGCATTACACCTAGCTGATAATTTAATGTTATAAAAACATTTTCCTGATGTTATTTCTGAGAGTTATGGGAACATTCGAAACGTTTGTTTGTTTTCTTTATGTGTTGAGTTGAATGTTAAAAGAACATTTTAGTTATGTTTTTGCAAACATGTTTTATTCAGCAAATTGAGATCGCTGCAGATTGTTAGCTAATTCTTTGAACATTTCCTGTTAGCTGTGATATGTTCTCTGTTTACCACAATTGATGTACTCTATTGGTGTGTTCCATTTGTACTCGGAAGTTGGAAATTCCGAGTTCCCAGTTGGAATTTTTGACTGGAACTTCCTCCCAAGTCCAAGTTTCAGTTTCTAAATCAGAGTCTCTGAGGAATCTCAACACCTTTGCGTTTTCTTTCATTTTAATCTTCAAAAACGTAGCCTAAATAATACCTTCTATAAAACCTTATACATTTCACCTTCATGTTGTATTCCAGTCATTTTGATTTTGAGAGGTATTGTTTTCTCCTAAAAAACCTTCTAAATGTAATTGCGTTGAACTAAAACTTGCAGACTTTGCTACAAGGCATAACAACTTGCCAAAGAGATCTTATGCACGTCAGTTTTTGAGTGAACATTGTGAAAATGATCCACATAATGCTTTTTTTTCACTCAGAACTGAGTTACGTAAGCTGTCAGTTCCAAAACTAAATGCAAAACCTATGCTAATTGAAAGAATAGAACACGACAAGAAGAATGTATCCAACATTTGGTTATAATAGCAAGTGATTTTTAAAAGAACGGCAATTTTTGACTGGGCACGACTAATTAGGTAAAGGATTTTCAGAACAGCACAAAGGTTAAAAGAGTTAAGTAAGCAAAATTTACAATTTAAATGGTTTCAATAAATGGACATTTTAACGGATATTTATGAAGCCACTTTTAAATACTAAGTATTTGACCGTGCTAAGTGTGCTTTAACCCTTTAACTGATTCGACGGATGGTGCAGTTGGCCAAGTCTGTGTTTTCACACTTGAGGAGTGTGTGTCACGTCCTCTGAGCAGTGAAAGACAGAGATCAGAGGTCAAACCCATTATGGAGTTAGAGAAGGACAGTGACATCCACTCGGCTAGGGATGACAAGGCCTTTGTTGCTATGGGAACAGAGGGTAAGAGGTCTGTCCTTGCTGAACTGTTCCCAGAGCCTGGGGACCAACAAACATGTAGTGGACCACATCCTCTGTCCTTTCAAAATCAAGCTGTCTTGTACTCTGATGGACGTTTTGAATGTCAGCAAAGGTTTTGAGGCTGGCTTTGTCAGCCTGAACACTGTACTACCCTGGTCTCACTGGAATAAAAGACACGAATGGAGATTTCGGTTTAATTCTACACACGGGTGTATTAAACACATATACATTACAGCACATTATAGTCCACAGACAGGGAGATGTTGTTTTTGGTCTTTCAGTGTAGACATGGTGTAGGATCCAAGACATGGATTGAATCTGTATTACATGTGTAGTGGGCTGAAGTGTTAGTCTGGGCTCAGGCCATCAATTATGAATAGAGATATACAACCGAGGCTGCATGTCACTGGATTTCTCCAAGAGGAAAAGAGAAACACAAGTTTGCCATTCGCATAAATGGTTAGGAGCACAATCGTCTAGGCTCTGTTTTTGAGCTAAACACTTCTTTGTACCGCTGGCCTGTCATTCTTGCTTAAAACACTCTCAAGCTGATAGCAGAAAGACATTATGTGATATCAGTAAGTTCTGAGCACACGTTGACAATCCTATGTGAAGGGAGTGAAAGCAAACAATACTCATGTGATCTAATTCATTCCTGTTTACTCACATATTTGTCTATTTTCACAAGCAGACATCCTCTGAACAACTCAGTAATAGCATGATTTTTTATTCAAAACTCCTGCGTATTGCCCTCCGGAGACAAAAAAGCAAACAGTCATGAAAATGTTTATGGTTGTTCCTATCAGATATACCTATGCTGGAGAATAACAATAAGACCTACTACTGAAGGGACAGTGTTACAATGGGTTGAAGAACATAAAAAAGGTTAACCTGCTCTTGAAGCTTACCCAGGGGAATATACACATCATGGGCTTTTTTCACTTTGATTTTGATGCACTATTCATTTGTAAGAGAGAAGACTTAACAGAGCGGGGAATAAATTTGTAGAAATATACATTAATGTTTATAAGCAGTCCCTTCTGCTTAGCAAGGTTGCATTTACATGATCTATGTGCTCTAAAAACCTTATTACATGTGAAATATTATTAAAATTAAAACAACTGTTTCTATTTTAATATATTAAAAAATATAATTTATATCTGTGATGTCGTAGCTGATTTTTCAGTCTTTACTGTCACATGATCCCTTAGAAATGTCTTATGTTTAAAACAGCTGCTTAATATTTTTGTTAAAACGATGATTCATTATTTCTTTAATAGTTCAAAAGAACAGCATTGATTTGAAACATGAATGTCTTCAGTGTTATTTTTGGATTATATAACATGATTTTCAATATAGTGTGTTTATTAAAGGAATATTTCACCCAAAAATGAAAACTTTGTCATCATTTACTCACCCTCATGTCATTCCAAACCTACAGATGTTTCTTTCATATGCTGAAAACAGAAGAAGACATTTTCAAGAACCAAACAGGTTCCATCAAATGTTTGATTACCAGAATTCTTCAAAATAACTTATTTCATGTTCAGCATATAAAAAAAAGAAACTCATACAGGTTTGGATTGACATGAGGGTTCGTCACAACATTTTAATTTTTGAGTAGACTATTCCTTTCAATAAAAATATTGATTTATTAAAAATAAGTAACTGACCCCTGTTGAACAATTTGAACATATAATGTTAAAAAAGTAATGACTTAAAAAAAAAAAAAATATTACAGCTAATATTTACTATTTCTATAAATATATGTGTTTCCTCCTCACGTGTGTGCTATAACAGTTTAGTCTATACATACATGAGCATTTTGTATTTAGTAATGTATAATGAAAAAGTCTGCTACATAAGTTCATCTACCTGAGAACCGGGTGCTCATGGTCTTCAAACCAGGGGGAGCATATCCCAGTGATATTTCCAAAGGTCACTATCATTATTGTTGCTTAGCAACCTAGAGCACAAACTGTAGATATACACATCAATGGCTTCGAGACCGCGTGATGAAAGTGCTCTAACTGCTCAAATGACTGATAATGTTTCCAGTGTGGCAGCACATGCATTTTTTTTTTCTTTTCTATAGGACATTCAGTGATGTTTTCATGTTTACATTCAACTAATGTTCTACTCGCGATCCGTTTGTAGCGACCTGCTGGAAACAGTTTTCCAGATATCAAAAAGCTTTAGAGGTTCCTCCTGCAGCTTGCATTGCATTAAACTTCTGATCGTAGCATTACCAGATGCTTTGAATGCTTCAAATGCTCAGAATCCTTAGAAGTGTTTTGTGTTGTTCTCCGAAGTATAGCATCACAGTGTTCCAGAGCCGGTTCTGATCCGTGACGCTCCTCCTGTGCTGATTGTGATGGATCTCCCCGGCTGCTCTGTAGGGGAAGGCAGGTTGGAAAAGGTGATTCATCTCAACCTCACCGTCTCTAATGGATCGACCATCCAGCAGTGCTTGAGAGTTCATTACGGCTTCCCAACACTCAAGACAAGAGGAAAGAATTGTTAGATAGGATAAAAGGAATAAGAAACAGACATCGCAAAAAATTAAAAACATGATCTGTGTCACGGCGGAGAGACGAGGAGGCGTGCGGATTCAAATGCAAGTTGTTTTAATGACAACGACAGAGTGGAAACAGGCAGAGTAATCAACGGCAGACAGGGACATCAGAGGCTGAGACAAGAGAATGGTAATAAAACGTAGCGTGAGTCACCTGGGCGGATCAGACGGAGGAGACGCCCACCTGGGCAGATCAGACAGCGGTGACGACCACCAGGGCGGATCGGACAATGGTGACGACCACTTGGGCGGACCAGACGACAGAGAGGCCCTCAAGGGCGGAGCAGGAGACTGGACTGCAAACAAGAGCACAGATAGGTTAATGGTGGCCCTTAAGGCCAAGTTCGTACCTGGGTCAGGTTCGGGTTGAGTCGTCCAGGCAGCCTGGTCAGGTCTGGGTGCAGGTTCGGCGGTCTCCGAGGCCGGTCTTAGGCAGAACAAATGTTCAACGGCCTTCGTAGCTGGTTCAGAACAGAGCGAGAGTTCAATGACGGCCTCCATGGCCAATTCAGGGTTAGGCATGAGGCTCGGAATGACCCCGACGCACTGACTCGGAGGCGGTGCAGCCATCAGTGGAACCCCTGGAGAATCTACGAGCGAAGTCGACTTCTCCGGGGGTCATGCAACCACTGGCGGACCTTCCGTGGTCAGAACCGGGCTGAACAAAGGCACTGGAGATTGTGCAGCCACCAGCGGGACCTCTGGAGAGCTAGCTGATCTCTCCTGAGGCTGTGCAGCCACTGGCGGAACCTCAGTGTACTCTAGATCATTATACAGTTCTGGTGGCTCGGGCCATGGCAGATCAGGGACACTGACAGGCTCAGCGGGTTCGGGCCATGGTAGATCTGGGTCATTGAGGGGTTCTGGGGAGCAGTGTGCGGCCCACACACTCAAAATGACAACTGCTAGGACCGGAAACACAGTGGACAGGGAAATAGTCTCTATAGTGACCCGTGCGGGAGCCATGGTCACACCAGCGGCCCTTACAGACATCAGTGAGGAGTCCGACAAACAAGATATAAATTTGCCATACCTCGGAGCAGCCTGGAAGTCCTTATGAGCAACACTCACGACGCCCGGGAACACTAGGGTGACGTCCGCTGGCTCAGGAGTGACGGCCATCTTGTGCATAAGATCGGGCTCGGTGGCCATTTTGCGCGCGGACTCGGGAGTGCCGGCCATCTTGCGCAAAAACGGAGTTCGCCGAATGGCGAGGCGGGAGCCAAGCAACGGTTCCGGCTTGACGTTTGCGGCGCGGTAATCCATTAATCTATTGCCGCGAACGTCCTCCTCCACCTCTCCCACGGTGAAAGAGGAACCACAGAACAAAAGAACAGAGTCTATTAACTCCTCCAATGTCCAATCGGGGTTCTCGTCAGGCAAATCATACAGCAGATCAAG
>JAUMHE010000042.1:6696708-6709774 GCA_032359235.1 Enteromius mattozi
GACATGAAGTAACAGAACAAACTGAGACAGACTAAATCCAGAAGAACTGTGGCAATGTCTCCAAGATGCTTCAAAAACCTACCTGGAAAACTATGGGCAAGTGTACCTCGGAACAGAACCAAATATTTATTTAATTTAGTTAATAGAAGTTAATTGATAAATTAAATATGTCTATGGCATTATTTTTGAAAGCATCCTCATTTTACAGCATTTTTACACAAGTGTCTAAAAGTTTGAACAGTACTGTAGCTTTCCAGGTAGGTTTTTGAAGCATCTTGGAGATGTTACTTCATGTCATTCCAGACAGACTGGATGATGGTCAGATCAGATCTCTGTTTGGAGCACTGGTTGCTGTCAGACTCCTTGTGCAGACAATAATCTCACTGCATTATTACAATTAAAGACAAAAATAATGTTTAGTAATGTAAACTGATATTTCCAACTGACACGCTGCAGCAAAAGATAGAAATAACCAACTTAAAACCATTTTTTGTTGGTGAAAATACTAGAGACCTAAGACTTTTGCACAGTACTGTGTGTATATATATATATATATATTTTTTTTTTTTTTTTTTTTTCTTTTTTTTTTGGAAAATCATGTGCAAGTGCAAGGACAGCATTTTAATTTTACCACATTTTACTCAAAATATATATATATATAGATAATGGTATAACCAATTTTTTAAAAGCCTAACACCAAAGATAATTTTATTTATTATCTGTGATACATTTTTTGAGGATTCTTTGATGAATAGGATTTATTACAAATCTTTCATTAGATGTCTTTACTGTCACTTTTGATCAATGTAATGACACCTTGCTGAAAAAAAGTATTAATTTCTTTCTATTTATTTAAAATATCATGTTTAATATACACACATCACATTTCTATTCTGTATCAAATGTTTTAAAAGCACAGGCTTCACCCATGTATTTGATCAGTGCTTCCCAGTGAGCTCCCTCAGATAAAAGGCCTGGTGCTGAAGAGGTGTATATCTCACTCAGTGGAAGATAAGGAGGAATGTGTCATACAGTGAAGTCTCTGTGGTTAACTGTACGGCATTCATCCTTAGAGGTGACCTCTCAGCACCTCCCTCCCGTCTTCAGCTGTAAAAAGCCATCTGAGAGAGAGGCTAGAAAGGAGGGGCATAGCAAGTGTAGATGCTCCAAAGCATTGATCAGATAGAAAGCTGCTCTGTTGAGGATCCATCAACAGTACTGATCGTCAACAGTCCATCCTCATATTTTCTGTCTTTTTAAAGATTTAAAACCATTCCCTTAATGTTTGATTTTGCACATTTTTTTTCCCTGGTATTTAGTTTTAACATTCAAGTCTAGCCCAAAAAACACCTTTTCTCTTTCTTATAATCTCTGTGCTGAAGTGACCACACTTGTGTAACCAGTCTGCCAAACAGAGGAAACCAGCAGTGATTTAGCAAACAAGCGATCAATCAATGGTGCACTGAAGCATGTAACACATGCCAGTCAAAACCTATTAAGTTCAAAGGGTCCCCTTTAAATTCCACTTGAGTGGGCTGACCCTGTGGCAGGCAGCCAGACATGCCAGGGCTCAGAGGACAGTGGCCAGCATGAAGAATAAACACAAAGATTATGGGCATTTACTAGATTATCAAGCGTACACAGGGCCTATCGGGAAAATACTGGATTTTACCATTATATATATATATATATATATATATATATATATATATATATATAGAACAAATAACATTTGAAAAATGTCAAGTTGTATACCTAAAATGCTTGCACTTTCATGTTAATTGAATAAAGTTGATCATGATTTTCTAAATAAATAAATATTGTTTAATTACATCTTAAAAAAAGAGGGAAAATGTAATTATTAAAATAATTTCAGTGTTCATATAATCATTAATAATGGTATTATTAATACATAAAAACAGTCCAACTTAAATATAAATTGAAAAACATACAATCAAGATCAATAATTCAATTTACATCAATAAATATATATATTTCTTTTTTTTTTTCTTTTTTTTTCAACCAAAGAAACATACAGTTTAGTAAAACTCTCTTTGAATATCGTGTTGGATGTCTAAAAAAAGATAATTAAAGATCATGCCAGAATGCAGCAAAAATTATTTTCAAGAATCAGCATTTCATAATTTAATATCTAAATATAGAAATATCAAATATCTAAAGTAATTTCAGTACAGATAACTACAGAACAGAACAGTTTGTCATCAGCCAAAAGGTGTAATCAAGTAATTTTTTTATGAATTACATTTTATGCCTTTTTTCAGAACAAAGGGTCTGTCATTGATCTATTTCCCAAATGTTAACCATCACAATCTGCGATAAAGTGCTTCCCACCATCTGATTAATGGAAAGAACTCAAGGTATTGTGTGTGTACTTTCATTGTACTTTTTAAACCCTGAGCACTTATCATGCAGTTCATGGCCCTGCTCATGCAGAGAACACTCTCATTGCTCGAAGCCCCACGGGAACGTGAAAAGTGTTCAGTGATTTACATCACATGATACACAAATGCATTACACACTCGTCTTCTTATTGATGCCAACCCCATAAACACATGCACACACACACACACACACCCTCCGTGTCACACGCTCGGTGACACAGAATGAGAGGCAGCCCCACTCTGTGTTAGTGGAACACAAGAATGAAGGGAACAGAAGAGAAATGAGCACTTTGAGTCAAAGAGGAGCTTGGGGCGTGCTGCGGGCGAGTGAGCAGTCAGAGAGAGGCTTGGCAGCTCAACGCGCCTTCTGTTGACAGCTCTCAGAGTACAGCTAAACCTAATGGCAAGAGATGGGCCCTGCAACTGCTCACTTCCCTGCATTGGCTTCTTCCTTTGCGACATTAAGCTGTGACAGTCAGTGCATCAGTAAATATGACGCCATCAAAATCCAGCACTACGATTTTGTTCAATTGCTTTAAATTAAAATGTTGGGGAGTAACTAGTTACAATGGAATTACCTAATTCAATTTACTGAAAAAAATGTTAAGTTAAATGAAATTATTAATTATTACAAATGGGGATACATCTGAATATTTTCTGTAAAAAGCTAGGATATGTTGCATAAAATGAATTTCTTCCTTTGACTGTTTTTTGATGCGTACAACACCTCCTGCTATTTAAAGGTCAAAAAGTAAAGTGATGCTATTCTGAGGTTAACCCTGCCAGCATAAGAAATCATTAGACATTTAGAAAAGTAATCAAAAAGAATTTAAAGGTCTTTACTTACATTACTTCAATAAAGTGATCAAAGAAGTTACACTATTATTACATTTCAAATAAGGTAACTTGCAATCTGTAACCTATTTGCAAATGAACCTTCCCAACACTGCAAGTTGCCAGGTATAAACATTTAGTTTAACCCTTGGTTTCACAGACAAAGCTTAAGTCTAGTCCTAGACTAAATGTAAATCTGAACTGGAAAAAAAAAACTTGCGTTGACTGATTTTAAAACATGTCAGTGGTCTTTGGTTTGTTGATGCATACCAATAATGTTTTTTTTTCTAAGGTATGTTTCTAGAAATTACCTAAATGTCTTATCTGAACTAAGGCCTAATCCTGGTTTAGATTAATCCCTGTCTATGAAACCGCGCCTAAAACTTGAGATGGTTTGAATTTCTACCATCCTACAAGATTACAGATACATAAAAGTATTTAAAACAAAATAATACAAAAGTGTCGCTAAGAGACATAATCCACAGAAGCAGACTGAGGCGATTAAACACATCATGCGCCAGAGGAAACCTTCTGCTTCCACCCAGTCTGCATTCCCTCAGCCTGCTCGTCGTCGGGAGCGGCCGCTCCCAAGCAGCCACAGCAGCCTTCCACCAGGCCACGTCATGGAGCCGGTCGCAGAAGGGATGCCCAGCCCGTCCAAGCCCCCACCAAACCCGGCAGAAAGTGCAAGTGCAGAAGGCCCTGAGACAGTCAGGCATATCAGTACAAGGTCCTGCCCTTTGGGCTGTCCCTGTCACCTCGCGTCTTCACCAACTATCTCGACTACTGGCTCATACTTGCACAGTCTCGCGATCAGTTATGCGTTCACAGGGATTTGGTACTCAGAGACCTCAGCCACCTGGGTCTTTGGGTCAGCTGTGAAAAGAGCAAACTTGTGCCAATGCAGAGGATATCTTTTCTTGGCATGGAGTTGTATTCGGTCAACCAGATTGCACGCATCACCCAGGAACGTGCTCAGTCAGTGCTGAACAGCCTCAAGACTTTATCAGGCAGGACAGCGATCCCACTGAAACATTTTCGGAGGCTCCTGGGGCATATGGCAGCAGCTGCAGTGGTAGTTCCTCTTGGTCTGCTCCATATGAGATTGCTTTCAGCACTGGCTCAATGGCCAGTCCCGAGGTACGCGTGGCAATGCGGTGCTCTCCGGGTTCAGATTACACTGGCCTACTGCAGAACCTTCAGAACCCTGGAGCAGGTATACAGGCATGCTGTGGTATTCAGATGCCTCGGCCACGGGCTGGGGCGCCACATACAGTGGGCATGCAGTATCAGGGATATGGACGGGTCCCCAGCTGCACTGGCATACCAATTGCCTTGAGTTGCTGGCAGTATGCCTGGCCCGCCTCAAAGGGCAAGGAAGTTCTGGTCAACACTGCGACCGTTGCGTATATCAACCGGCAAGGCAGTTTACGCTCCCGTCGCATGTCACATCTCGCCCATCACCTCCTCGGAAGCATCTGAGGTCCCTTCGTGCCATCCACATTCCGGGAGGGTTCAATCGGGCAGCCGACGAGCTGTCGCAAGCAGCACTTCCTGGAGAGTGGAGACTCCATCCCAGGTGGTCCAGCTGATCTGGAAATGGTTCGGAGCTGCACAGGTAAACCTGAAGTCGAAGTTTCTCTCTATGAAAACTCTACTCCTGACTGCATTGGCCTCGATCAAGAGGGTGGGGGACCTGAAGGAATTTTCGGTCGACGAATCGTGCCTTGAGTTCAAGCCGGCTGACAAAGCAACACTGAGACCCTGACCCGGCTATGTGCCCAAGGTTCCTACCACTCCCTATAGGGATCAGGTGGTGAACCTACAAGCGCTGCCCCAGGAGGAGGCAGACCCAGCCCTAGCTTTGCTCTGTCCTGTACGCGCATTGCGACAGTACGTGGATAGAACTCAGGGCTTCAGGACCTCAGAACAGCTCTTTGTCTGTTACGGAGGTTAGCAGAAAGGGAAAGCTGTGTTCAAGCAGAGGATGGCCCACTGGATAGTGGATGCCATCACCTTGGCTTATGAAGCACAAGGTGTGCCCTGCCCACTCAGGTTATGTGCTCACTCCACTAGAGGTGTCGCATCGTCCTGGGCGCTGGCTCGTAGCACCTCGCTAGCAGACATCTGTAGAGCTGCGGGCTGGGCGACTCCTAACACATTTGCTAGGTTCTATAGCTTGCGTGTTGAACCAATTTCCTTCTGTGTTCTCAACTCAAACGGGTAGTGGCACCGAGAGGCCCGGTTCAGAGTTGGCTTGCGGCGTCCTTGCACCTATTCTCCAGAGAGTTCTCTGTCTGGGCAAACCCTGTTGAGTCCTCCAGCACTCCGGCAGAATACGTTCTGTCATCTCTAGAGGATGCAGCCTGAGCCATCTCAGAGAGTTCTACGGGGCCCTACGGGGTTACTTCACGTGAGTAATTGTCGCTTAACCCCCTTTCTTCCGGTGGAAGAGCACACAGGGTACAGGAAGGGGGCAGCTCCTGTGGTGCTTTGGTAGGGATCCTGATTCGCCAGTAAACGACGTGACTCATAGTGACCGACTAAAAGGGAATGTCTCGGTTACGTATGTAACCCTCGTTCCCTGAAGGAGGGAACGGAGACGTCCCGTCGCCACAGTCGCTGTACCTCAGCTGAGCTGCAGGGCCTAGCTCGCCTCCTCAGTGAAAAACATAAATGATGCATGCACCAGCTGCTCACTTATACTCACACAGTGATCCGTTGCAGCTGGATGCAATCAGTGCATGCCAATGCACATTGGCTTGTTTTGTTACACTCGAAGTAGATTGGTCTCTCTGGCGAGATCCCAATTCGTCGGTCACCGACGTGACGTCTCCGTTTCCTCCTTTAGGGAACGAGGGTTACATACGTAACCGAGACGATCTTTAGGAGAGAGCTCTATGATCTGAACTGAATATGTCAGGATAAAAAACCATAATATGCATAATATGTGCGTTCCCCTGACCAGGATTGAGAACCACTGTACTACCGCATAACTAAGTGATGAATGGAATTACAAACATTACTGAATGCACATAACCCCTACACATTGCCCGAATCTAATGAAATGTGTGGTGCAGCTCATGATAAACCCCTATTTGCCCTTTCTTCAGGCAACTGTGCCTGGCCCAGACTTGTGCTTAAAGAAGAGAGAAACAAAGAGCTTGTCCCCCTGTCATCCTCTGGCAGCTGGAGAAAAGGATGACTTTGATGGGGAATGTTGGGAGGCGTCCCACCAGTGGGGAAAAAGAGAGGGAGGCTGGGAGAGAAGAGTGCAGCCAATCTACTGTATGTACCGCACCAGACCCCCGAAAGAGTGATTACACTAAAGCCCCCCTCCACATCCCCCTCTTCTCCCCCTAAGGCCATGGAGAGTAGGTCTGGAGAGTGTGTTTGAGTGAGTCTGAGGATATAATTTATATGACAAGCTATGTTTCATATACACTTCATATACACCGGAAACACAGTACTATCTATTTGTGTAAATACGTGTATTTATACAATTCAAGCTCAAATTTTTTTTTCCAGTCTTTTTTTTTTAAATCTATCTACTGGTTATAGTTTGTTCTATATCACATTATCTATCTATAATATTTTATCATTCCTTTTTTAATTTAATTCTAACTATTCTAACTATTTCATATATCTATCTCAATTAATTTTTTTATTCCATTGTTCCATTATTCTTTCGTTTTTTTTTTTTTTGTTGTTGTTGTTGTTTTTTTTTTTTTGTCTGTTAATTCTATCCTTTTTTTAAATAATTTTTATATTTAAAAAAGTTAAGCCATTTAAAATAAATTAATAAACAAACAACTAAATAAATAAATAAATAACACTAAAATATATACAAAAAAATAGTTTCCATCTCTTTTTTTATGTCTCTCTCCCCCATTTGCAGAAAGAAATACACTTTGCAAATTATTCAAATAGACCAGCTAAAACAATTTCAGCATTATGGTCCAGCTGTGTTTTAGAGGGATCATTTAAACGTATAAATCAACATCGCGGGGCAAAAATCTCCTGCGTATATGAGGCGTTCATTCCTCTAATAACAATGCGCATTTGGCGCTGACGAGCAATAATACATTTATATATTTCTTTATGTAATGCTTTTAATAAACATTCTATCAGAGGAAACTGAATCAACGTGGGCAGAAAGAATGAAAGGAAATCAATTAAAACGAAGTCACGGCTCTGGCTAGCGAATTGTCGGTGGCAGTTATTTGATATAATATAGTTAATATTCTCGCTGGGTAAATTAACGCAATTTTGCCAGAGTAGATGGAGTGCGGCAGGAGTGGGGGAAGTAGCGAGCTCCCCCAAGGCCGGACTAATAAGCGCTTTTGAGTAAACAATAGTCATTGCTGACCGCTGAGCCATGGAGTGCCACACGGGGCGAAAATAATTAAAGCTTAGCGGCCTCATCGCAGCTAACGCCCGTAGAGTCTTGTATCTGTATTGCGTGGCATTCTCAGTTTCAACAAACATCCCTAAACTAAAATCATTCCTGCGTGTGTGTGTGTGTGCGTTGCACGCGCGGTCGTTGCTCGTTCGTATTGTGTCACTCCGCTATTGATTCTCTGGCGGCTCTGGCGAGAAAGAGAGAGGCGGGTGGGCGGGGCGAGTGCCAAAAGGCAACCTGGGGGGCGGTACTTAAGGTCAAAACATATTGTTCGCCCTCGTTCCCAGTCTGCAGGCTGCCTCTGTTTTGATTGATGGAGGGGAAAAGTGGGATTTGGAGGAGAGGTAAATAATACAGGAACAGTGGCTGGCACATGAAACAAAGGCTTTGTTCTCTAGCTATGGGTTCAGTAGACCAACGTTTCCACACTCTGTTCCTGGAGGCACACGACACTACACATTTTCCAACTTTTCCTAATCACACACACCTGAATCAACTCGTCAGCTCATTAAGTAGAGACTCCAGAAGAAGTTGAAGTGAGTGGTGTGCGAGTTCGGCTGTTCATGCTGTAATGCCGATGCTTCTGATTAAAGAGAGAAACAAGAATTATCACCCTTGTAACCTGTGTTTATTTCACATTATCCACGCGGAAGAGATGGGAGTGTTCGCAGTAGAAATAAGGGTTAAATGTTATACAATTTTCTGTATTAAATAAATGCTATTTATTTACACTTTCTATTCATTAAAGAATACTTTTAAAAAAAAAATTTCAGCTTTAATAATAATAATAATAATAATAATAATAATATGTAATGTCTCCTAAGCAGCAGACCATTAAATTAAAATCACCTCTGAATGATCATGCGACAGTGATGACTGGAATAATGGCTACTGAAAATTCAGCTTTGATATTCCAGGAATGAATAAAACATATTTAGAAAGAAAAAAATATATATTTTTCAGAATATTACTGTTGTTAGTGTATTTTGCAGTGTTATTATATAGAGTCAACCTTGGTGAGCATAAGAGATTTCTGAGTAAATTATAAGCATGACACAGGAGTGTTGGACCATAATTAAGAAACTTAAGAAAGAGCTCACAGTGGGCAGATGGGCTTCTGAACTAAATCCAAACACAATGCTGGATGCTTCAAAACTGCCAAAGGGACATTACGTGGAGCAGGCAAAGACAGGAGACAATGTTTTAAAGCACAGCATCTGCTTGGCACAAAACATTTATTGTAAATTATGGAAATTATGAAGATTTTGATTAATTTTCATTATTTAAATAAATCCAGTTGCACTGAGTGCATCTCAACATTTAGTGATTATCCTGTTATCTTTATCACCAAAACACACATACACATAAATATATAATTTGCAATAAAACCTTTTCTTTTCTTTTCTTTTTTTACCTTTCATCTCATAACCCTACTTTTTTGAAAGAGGTAAAGGTTGTGTGCTGAGCTTCTCGGCACATTTCTCAAATGTTGCCCCATCAGCCTGCCTCTGCAAAACACATCAGAAAGTTATGTAAGTATGTGCACTCGGTGCCTGAAGCTAAGCACACTGGAATTTCTCAAACGTGTGATGTACAAGTGACGTGCAAACATGAAAAGATGTGGGCAAAAAAAGAAAAGGCCGAAAAAGAGAAAATCGAACAAAAAAAGAGCTCAGAATGGGCAATACATAACCACAGGCGATGAGGCAAACCAATATTTTCTACTTACAAATTGTGCTCTCTTCCCCTCCTTGTGGATCCATCCCCGTAAACGTATTGCAGACAGACAGCACGAGGAGATCGGAGAGAAAGAGGAATAGTGAAAGAGGTGATGAACAGAATAAAGCAGCACTTCATATCATCCCAGGAGCGCTAAAGCTGAAAGAAGTGAGAGAGGAAAGTGAGAAAGACAGTAATGAGTGTAAGCTTGTTGAAATTTGCTCCAATTCCTTAATCAAGGTCTTTTGTTGACATGCCCTACAGAATTTTTTAAGTATTGACAATAGTGAGAATATAGAGGCAGCAGGTCCTTAATCTTATAAACTTAAACATAAAATGAGGCCAATAAATGAGGTTTAGTGATTTGCCTTGTAGGAGCTGCGTTTCTTGCTTTATATTTCACTCTGACAGTACTATGCTACAAAGAATCAATACTGTGAAAGTCTGAATAGAATTTTTTTTTTTCAGCTTGTTTAGACAGAAATAAGTCTTTGGGCCAAGCTTTAATGTCAGCCAGTAACTGGCTAGCTGTCTCAGACTTGAAACCATGGCCGAGCTCTCTAATCTCACTGTCAACAACGAGACCTTGAGTCTTATCTCTGGACAACTTTAGAAGAAAAGCCAAACAGCTAAATGCATTTCCTCAATTTCAACAGGATCAAACTGGTAACTGAGCATCAAACACTAGTGACACATCAGGTTCTGAGATATAGGTTCTTTGAACTGGTGTAGGTAACAAAATGTGACCTGGTGCAACTTCTGTCCGTGATGAGCTGTCAGTCACCATTATCCTCGCGCATGGATCATTTTTATCAGGTGCCAAAACCGTCAAATGGGGTGGTAAAAACCTCAGCTTTTTAAATTATGTGTCCTCTGATGAAAAAAAAAAAAGGAGAAAAAAAAAGTGACTCGAACAGAATTTACAATGCATTGCCAATGGGTACAATATTAACTTTTTACCCCTAATGTCTACTACCTAGCAGTATGTGAAATAGAGTGCATTATAATAATGATCTACTTTGGAATATTTGTAGGGCACAAATCCATCATTGTATGAACACAGAATGCTGTGATCAATACCCAGGTGTCTCTAAAGGGATGTAGGGCTGAGCACATAATCTTTTTATTGATAAGAAATGCAAAACTACTCATGCCTAATAGCAAATGCAAAATAGTTAGAGTATTACACACTACAAACAAAAACAGCTGTATCTGGGAGCAAAAGAGAGAGAGAGAAAGAGTATTCATCTGTAAGTCTGCCCCCGGGGGAGGCCCACAAATTAAAGCTTATAAAAGGCCTCATTACTGGAACAGCTCTCCTGTCCCCAGGAGCCCCCTACCTATATATATAGAAATGCATCATGTGTTGTCATGTACAGATGTTGCAAATGTCAATAAAATGGATCTTTATCATAGACGCCTTTCAAAAATCATGGTTTCTGAGACCTCTGCAGACAACTACCATGCCTGATATTCTATTCATGGACCATAAAAAGAAGCATCTTTATAAACCACAAACATAAACTGAATTAGTAACAAGTTACAGCTGTACTTCAGTATTTGGCTATAATACTTTAATCAATGACAGAGATTGCCATCCAGACAATGTTAATACACTAATGAACAGTCTTACGCCAGGGAAGAAGTTTTTAAAAATGTAACTTAGTGTTTATGGGATGATGAGTATAGGTAATTTAAAGCAATTATTTAACTGCATAGTGTTTAAATGTTAGTGAATGACAAACATATAATTTTTTTGTTCTACAATTCCAATTTATACATATATACATATGTGTGTGTGTATATATATATATATATATATATATATATATATAGCAGTAATAATATTATAGTAATTATACTTTCAAAATTTTTACTTTTTTTAGAGATATAAAAATGTTACATGTAATATCTATAAATCAAATTTTTAGGTAGTGCATCTAATCTGATTATATTACATAATACATTTTTAAAGGAATGTTTAGTTCATAAACTATAATGGGTTAAAATTAAAACTTAAACTGTATTTTGTAATATTGTGCTTCATCTCTAGTTAAGATCATGCCATGGTTAAACTTCTGAAGTTCTGAAATGGAGAAAATGTATGGAATAAATACTTTCAGAAACCAAGGACACTTGAAAAGTACAGTTCTATTGTACAAAGTTCAAGAATCACCAAGAAATGTCTTACTTACAATATATGAGTTATGATGTCATTGAGTTCACTAAAGAGTTATGCGTCTTTAGTCGTTCCAAGCCCAGTATCCTGTGTGTTTCATTTATCATGAAAAGAAAGGCATGAAATATAACACGACCATAAAAGCGATTATTTTGGTGAAGATGAGAATAAGACATTTCATCTCGGAGAAATGCTGCTCACAAAGCCCCGGCTAGACGCATTCAGCTGAGTGAAAAGAATCAAATCTGGGCTTTTTCTTTCATTCTTGCAACCCAACACCACACGTCTCAATCTGTCACCGTGTCAATTGTTGCAGAAAGCGTAATGACATTTTATGCCGTGTGATTAAACATACTTTATTTCCATTTCTACAAGATATGATGGTGTGAAAGAGGCCAGATGCGAATGAATACGTATGCTTGATCAAAAACCAAAACAATCAATTTTTCACTCATAAATTAAGGTCAGCGGCGCGGCAAAATTTCATATCAAGTGCTGAAATAGCTTTCTTTTCTAAGGATCTTTAACTTATTTAAATTCAGGATTTCTTTCACTAACCCTCAGTGTCAGTATAGCCACGATTGCTTAGACAAACACCACTAATATGTATATTTTTGTAAATAATTAAGCTGCAAGCACACATCCTACACTGTTCAAAAATAGCCTCAATTAACATAATTTGTTGAAAATGGGCCACAAATTCATTTTATGTTAATTTTAGGCTTTCTCCTTTGTCTCGCAGAGAACTGAGCGCTGCTAAATGCGTTTCGCCGCTTTCTGTGTTAAGATCTCAATTAAGATACAACCCAGTAAATTGAGCTGATAAAGCGTGCCGTTCTCCAGTGGTGTCACACACTGATCTGAACTGATTTAAGAGAGAGCGAGAGGTGGACAAACCAGTTAACAGACGAAAAAAATATCTCATCATATCTTTAACACACAGGTCACACGGGCTGCTTATCTAGCTTACAGCTGAAACTTTCCATCATGTGCTGCAAATATTGTGGAGTTTGCTGTTGGTGAGTCTTACTTTGGATTAAAGCATTTGTTAAATGAGTATGGCATGTATGCTGGAGGGGGATAAAAAGGCTGCAAAAAATGTAAATGTTCATTTTATACATAATTTTGGTTGAACTAGTGTTCTGTCAGTTTCAGTATATTCATTTATGTGTTTAAGAAAAGCCAACAAGCTGCTTCCCAGCTAACAAGGAACATTTTCAACCTCCTTTATGTTCTGGCAAGTTATGAACAAACGTTATCTGAATTTTAATAGGGGTTATGCACAAAAAAAACAGCATTTTGTAAAACAGGTTGCATCGCCTCCGGTTCGGGTCGCTGTATACGCTTTGTTAAATATGACCTTTAAAGGTATTTTGCAAATAAGATTTAAAGGGTTACTTCACCCCAAAAATGAAAATTCTGTCATTAATTACTCAGCCTCGTGCCGTTCCAGACCCATAAGACCTTTGTTCATCTTCAGAACACAAATTAAGATATTTTTGATGATATCAGAGAGCCATCTGACCCTCC
>JAUMHE010000042.1:6709874-6729939 GCA_032359235.1 Enteromius mattozi
TTCATTGGCCTTTTGTATAAAGCTCAAAGGCAATTGGTCTCTCTGGCGAGTTCCCATATGTAACGTCGAAGTGATTCAACTGAAAGGGTAACATCAGTAAAACAGTCCATGTGACATCAGTGGCTCAACTTAAGTTTTGCGACGCTATGGAGAATACTTTTATTTTTTGCGCAATAAAAATCATTTAACTTCTTCTCCTGTGATTTACGTCTTCCGTCATTTTAGAGTGTATTACAATGCATGCAAATGCCTTCCACTAGGCGTAAACAACTGCAAATTACATTTATGCGCGTACTTTCCCCCGAATGTAAACAAGGCAGATTATGTCAAATATGTTAAAGCTTGCATACACATTGCGCAATTAAAACAGTCTAAATAATTAAATAGTCAATTAAACAAAACCACTTCAGTATTGTGCGAAAATTATTTTGGAAGTGTAGAAAGAATGTAAAGGTATTTTGAATTGTTTTTAGAATACATTAAATGTTACAAATTAAATACAATAAATACAAATTAAATAAGGTAATGAAAGTATGAAAAGTATGTTTAAGGTGTTTATTTTGTAAAACTCTATGGACAAGACATTTTGCTTGTTTCAGTTGCACAGAAACTGTGATATCAAACTGTGAACATAGTTAAACATAGTCATGGTGAAACTAAATTTAAATACATAAACTTGATTCACATTGTGGCATGACCTCAAACAAACTGCGTGTGCACTCCATGGACTAAAAATGTGGTATAAAGTGTAAACAGTGATGTAAAATTGAACAGAGAGGCCATCGTTGGGAGTAAGCTTCAAGTGTGTAGACATTTCGCCTTGGGCCCCAAATTCTGCCACTATGACATCACATGGGGCTTGGTAGTCAACTATCAAAGAAGAAGAGTGGGATCGTCTGGGGCCTAACGTATTCATCAATGGCAAAATATTTATACACGCCATTCCCTGAAAGGATATCTCCTTTTAAAAACCACAGCCTATTGGCACCACATGAAGAGCAACAAGCCATCAAAAAGACCAGAGAATTAAAAATACAAAACACGGCGATGTTGAAAAACAAGAAACTTCATGAAATGCGGAAATTCTCTTGTCGAAGTAATTAAAAAAAAAAAAAAAAGATGCCATTGAATTAAGTCGCATGTTGCTTTTTTGACTAGGCAACCTTAGATTTGATGAAGTGCTGTCTGGCTGATCAATAGGATAGAGCTCCAGGTGGTATTCTTAATTAAGATAATTTATGAAGCTGTTACAATGGGGATGCATTACAAATGGCCCTCCACACAGCTTTATACTCAGTCTGTGCTACAGTCTTCTGGCTTCAGTTTTGGATTTAAACTGAATTTGTAAGACAGTGGAATGCAAACAGTCACCATCCTCCTCAAGACATAAGCTTCAGACATAGTTATACACCAGATATGTAGCAACTAAGGCTGGCTGAAAATTGTTCATGCAATTACTTCATTTGCATTCACTATTATTGTAAAAACTTTACGTTTTAAAGTTAGTTATTGAGTAAAATCATTCCATAATTACTCAGTTCTCTGTTTAAAGATGCATCTGATGCCTTTATGATCAGCATTGTCGTGGAAAATTGGGTATTTCACCTGTAAAGTATACAGTACTGCCTAATGAGCATCCATCAGAACAGCAGACGGAAAGTTACATTGGCTAGGGAGGGATAGGGTCCTGTTCCCTTGGGTTCAGTGATATCACTCTTTACACTTCTCAAGCTCCATTGGCAGTTCTGACAAAGACACAATTAGCTTGGGAAGTTTCACGGCTCTGTGGTCAACATGAGATCAATGACCTTTGTGGAGACATATTTATGGACACATGTGAGCTGTTTTCAGTGCTATTTGGTTATAAACATTCTGTAAAAGGCACAGTATGTCAGATATAACAGAATGTGACTTTGGAATGATATACAATATGTTACGGATATGAAACACATTTGGAATGTTTTTGTGTTTTTAATATATATTACAAATTTCTATAATTTCTATAATTTATAATATTACATAATATAATATTAATCCAACATAATATTTATATGTAACAAAATCATATAGCTGATTATAAATAATAATTATTATTAAACATAATTCATATATTTATAATATTATCTCAAAATGTTAAATATCATTACAATTTAAAATATATTTAAAATATAATTTATTTCTGTAATGAAAAAGCTGAATATCCATCAGCCATTATTCCAGTCTTTAATGACACATGGTACTTCAGAAATAAGTCTAATGCTGATTTTCTATTTAAGCAGCTTTTATTATTATTATTATTATTAGCAATGTTAAAACCGTTATATACCGAATATTTTAGTGAATTTAACTTTTTTTTTTTTTCAGGATTCATTTATAAATAGAAAGTAAAAAAGTAAAAAAGAACATTAATTTAAAATTGTTTCTCAGAATCACACAGCAGCACAATCAGCAGCACAAATAACACATTTTGGTGTTCTCAAAATCTTAACCTGTATTATACCTGAGTTTTTATTTTTTTTCACCCAGTATAAAAAGGGTATTTGAAGAAAAAAAATCATTTCAGTGCATGACACTCGAGACATAAGATAGCAGAGTAGGCAAGATGCTAACTGTTAAAAACTGAAAAAGTCAGTTAGGAGCGACAACACGGCATGCTTATGCTAGCAGAAAAACGCTTAAACACGTCCGCATGAATATGTGTTATGTGCGTGAAAAGCCTGACAACAAAGCATCACTGTTTTTTTTTCTTCTTTTTTTTTGATGAGGAAACGGCAACGATGGAGCCCTAACAACAAGGTGCGCCAGGATAAGTGGCTCCCAGAATGCTCTACTGTGATTTTCCCCAAATAAGTGTGCACTGAAGGTGTGACACACCGATACCATGCTTAACAGTGAAGAATCTATTATAGGATTCAATGAACTTGTATTATTATCGCTTGTGGAAGAATACCCATTTATTTTCTCATCTTTAATGTCTTAAACATGCCTTAATCATGAATATACTGAACCGATTTCATAATTAAGCTAGTCATTATGATATCAGATCTTCAGTTTCTTGCAACACATGTACGAACGATCGTTGATGGCAACACTTAAACACTTCTCCGTAATTGTTCCCCTCTCTTGTAACACTAACATTCCATCACTTGCCATTAGTGCGCGTCACCCAGTAAAAGCTAATCTTTTATTCTGTTTTTCAATTATTGCAGAGTGCACGCTTAAATAGGGAGGCGGAGATAATGAAATTAACTTCCGAACTTAAAGCAATTCTCTGTGGCACAATGATCAGATATTCTCTCAGCCTGGAAAATATATGCAAATTGTATGCGTCGATCATTTGTTATTACCATTGCAGCAACATAAAACAGAGTTTTCTTGAACAATTAGACTTAAAATAGTGCATATTAATTAGCCAGGGGAGAGCAGACATGAATATTAAAACTGCGTAATAGAAAGCCCTGTACTTTTGACATTAGAACAGTGATGTGGGTGTGACAGAATCATATATTTGTTTGTATTCCGAGGGCCTTCAGATCTCAAAGGCGCTCCGTGTACATGAAAAGAAATATGAGCTCAACAGTTTTCATAATGGTTTATAGCTCTTGTCTGCCAGGAAGATAATTGCACATAGACCCTCACATTTAAACCTCTCATTTACTTCTGCACTTCTTGTCTTGCTTGTTTGTTTGTGTTCTTTTGTTCTTCAAGCCAGATAGAAATTCTATCACAGGGAGCTTGCTGTGTGCAAAATATAGATTCTTCCTTTAATCTTTTGTGTTTTCTTTTTGTAACATGCTATTATAATTTTTTTAAGGACCCTTAATTAATTAACTTATTTATTTAAGCAATGCTCAACCTGTACTGCTGACTTTTACAAAACGCATTAACGCTCCTATTTACATAAAAGTAAATAAAGCAGTTATTGTCATTATATTCGGTGACACATTTGAACAAATCACCCATCTTCCAGGGCCTCCGGCACAAGACGGCGGCCCCGCCCCTCCCATCCGTCACTAGCGGCGGTCTCCCCGAGGGGACGCCCCCCGTGACACCCATAATGGTTGTTTGATGGCCCCCATAAAAGAGGTCAATGTATTGATGGAAGCCCTTTGAGGACAAACCTTATTTGTATGTGGATCAATCCAGTCAATTCATAGAAGGGAACCATAAGGAAGTGGAAAGCGGACTTCAATGATGACATTACACCTGTGACCTCACAGCTTTCCCTTCGAATTGTGATGACAGAGACAGTCTGTTCTCACGATAGCGTGTTGCATTTTTATTAAATCATCGAATCCCTCACAATCAGATTACCATCTTCTAGATTAAATTGTATTGTCTACAATTTGTCTGTGCAACCTAGGAATGCTTTATCAGCCTGTATTTCTGCTGACACATTTGCATCTTGAGTAAATTGATGTCAATTCTAAATTCAAAACATTTAAAAAAGGGGAAAAAATGGTATGAAAAGAGCAATACTATGAATTTAAAAATAAATATTATGATAATTTTCATATTTCTATTTCTACCTTAATATATTAATTTAAAAGACCCTTTTTCATGCAAAACATCATCTCAGTAACCAACTGATGTAATGCTGTCCATAAATAAATAAATAAGGCCTGTGAAGGAAAGACCCACCAGACAAGCTCTAAAGGGAACTATCAATACTGCAGAAGTCTTGAAGAGAGAGAAAGAAGTCAAAGTTAACATTTCTGTCTGCTCTTCGCCAAAAGTGCTATGGAGAGCAACGATTCAGTTGCATCACTTTAAAATGAGGGCAGAAATCATTTCTACCTTTATTAAGAACTTTAAATGAGGCCGCTGCTATGAACGATTACAAAGACAGCGGAAAAACGCAAAAGGGCAGAATCAAATCCACCACATACTACCTGAATTCAAGCGGACAGGCACAGGTCTGTGAGAGCTTAAAGTTTGGATGAAATAAGTGTGGATGATTTCATGATATGACATCACACAACATAACGATCGCCATCCAATAGCTGCTATTATAATAATCTCATACAGTACCTGTCTGTGATCCTTGGCCTCAGACTGCATTTAACTAATGAGACCCTGCATATTCTCCTCTTTCAGTCCAATCCCAACTTGATGAACAGTGCAGATCTTTTCATTTGCATGCTCAGAATCTCTCCGAGGAGGCCACCGACCTCCTTCATTTAAGGAAAGAGTGAAGACGTGGGAAGAAAAGAAGAAAAAGGTGCTGTCCTAGACCACTGAAGCCTCCAGAATCAGGTCAGTATTCCTCAACAGTAAAAGAAAAAAGCAACCAAAAGCCTCGGGATTTCTCATAGCAGCAGGACGCGGGAGTCTTAGGTGAGGGCAACAGGAAGTTTTGGAGAAAGTTTGAGTGGAGTCCAAAGCGAGGTCCTATGGAAGAGAAGGAAAGAGCCCCAGTGCCTGCCTGCTCCAAAAGAGGATGTGATGAGACTGCATAGCTAATGAGCTCGCCGGCTCCAGAGAACCCCGGCTTTTCTTATTCTCGTTCATCATTAATTCAGCAACGTTGATAATTTCATTAGATTGCCACCATTTTTTTCTTCGCTTATCAATAATTAATGCACGCTTGGCTCCTGGACCGGGGCCGTCCCTGTGTGCGAGCATACGCTTTCACCAGTGTGTGTGTGGTAAGTGTGATATGGACACACCTAAACACAGTGCCTTCACCAAGCATGCACAGCTCACACTCCAAATGCACACGCGCACACACACGGCCGAGTTCTGTACAGGCAGCACAGGGGGATAAAACATATGGCAGTCGTCAAAATGAAGCAGCGGTTCAGGTAAATAAAACAGCACCTGGCAAATACTGGAGAGTTCTCATCTGGCACTGTGGCAGGAGCACAGAGAAAACCGCCAGGGCAGTAAAACAAACACAGAGCCAGTCAAGCAGCCAGCCGATCTCCCTGCAAGCTTTCAAGAGCCAAGCTGTGGGATTACTCTAATCACATTTATTTATTAACCCTCAATTAAGAATGGAAGTCTTACGGCTCATGTTAGTTTAGGGAGAACACTGGGACCTACAATGCACATAATTGACAGGCAGGGCTTATTCTTAGTTCAAACCGTTTTGGCTGATTTCATGTAGATACAATGCTATTAATTAAATCATTAAAAGAATTATTCACTCGTGAGAGGGGGGATTTAAAAAAAAAAGAAAGGAAAATCAAATGAGAAGCCTTGCAATAACTCCTGAATATTCATTAATGAAAAAAGATTGCTTAAATTTAATGACAGGGATTACATGTGTAGAGACTGTCTCCATTTCGCCAAGCCTGCCCCTTAACACAAACCCTCCTCCCCCCATTTGATTACTTGATAAAGAGATTAAAGAAAAGAGCGGGGTGCACATATCGCACACAGGCATCAATGCACACATTGTGTAGCAAACACTTATACAAAAATGATATTGACATAGAGTAAACACAAGTAATTCTGTCATTATTTACTGACCTATGACGTGTCATTCCAAAAAAATAAATATTGGTAACCAAACCATTTTGGTGACCACTGAATTCAATTTTGAGACATTTCGCATAACATCTTCTTTTTATGTTCCAACAACAGACTCAAAATCCTTAAGATCTGGAACAACATAAAAGTAAGAATTACAAGAGTAAGTGTCTTTTGACTTCTCACACTGTGGCAAAAGCAATATTTAATTCTGTTGATCACATTTTGTTTACTGAGTTACTGTTATTGTGTGTCTCTCCACATGCTTTCATAGATTAAAGACTTTGTTATTGGGTGTATACTTTAGACATCAGATCATAATAAATAGATCTTGTTTGATCAGCCTCTGTTCCTTCTAGATCTTTCACATGGATGTGAATCATATAGATAAAGAAACTAACTGTTCTTATAGAAAATGGCAGTAGCCTGCCAACTATGCCATATCCAGATAATTTCTCTGCTTTGAGTTGGTCTTCTCACCACAGCTTGTCATCAGCTAATCATCAGAGTTGATTAAAAAAGTGCACCAAAAATGTGCAAAAGGATAACATTCTGCTGGCTCTGGTTGCTCTAAGCAGTGCATTATTCACCCCAAATTACCACAAACTGAAAACCATTGTGGGGAAAAAACTCCTGCTTTACCTTATAAAAAGCCATGCAAAACCAACTGCAAGGAACAGCCACTCTTAAGATAAACAATTATGAGATAAAGTCGAAGTTTTAAAACAAAAAATTAGAAATAAAGTTGCACTGCAATGTTTCAAATCAAAAATGGGAGAAAACAAATAAATAAATAAATCATAATTATGAGTCATAATTGCTAGATATATATTTACATTGTGAGTTATAAGTAAATGTAACTGTGACAAAAACAAAAAAGAAGCAATTGCTAGATATTGCAGTTTTGAGATATAAGGTCACAATTATGAGAAATAAAGTCACAATTGCTAGATATAAAGTTGCATTGCAAAGTATAAAGTCACAACTGGGAGATAAAAAGTTGCACTTCCAAGAAAAAAGTAGCAATTGGGAAATATAAACCTTTTGGGCTTCCATATGTTTCTGTGTCAATGTGTGTGAAACACAACAACAGAACTGACCCATATTCCACAGCTCTGCACAATCCCAAAAGTGTCGCAGACTGTCACCGCCACACACAGTGCACGGTTTGTTTTTAGGATAGAAGACTGAACCCATTGGTGATTGTAGGATGATTGACAGCTTTGTGCTAAAGCAGATGAGACACACTCCACCCCTACTGTAGTCAGACTGTTTGAGAGAGTGCCAGTAGCCCACCCATAAGGGGGTCTCACCGAGCTCTTCAAAAAGCCTGTATGTGTGTGTGTGTCCTGCTCTGTTTGATCCCTCTGCAGAGGGTCAGGACACAGGGGATTGGTCTATAGATCGGTTTATGTGTGAATCTGTCTGCTGGTGGGCGGGTGGTGCAGACAATTGATGCTAAAAATAATGTTCAACACAGAGTTGCACGGAACTACTATGATGGAGAAATAAAAATCAACAGGACAAAAAGGCACAAAGTGCGAGTTTGAATGAATGAAACACACATAGATTGCATGCTCTCAAGGCCAGTTGATGAGTAGGTTTGTGATATTTCACTTTCACACATCCTACCAGCACCTTTGAGGCTGCCAAGGCCTGGTACTCACAGTGTTGGCATATTTTTTGATTAAATTGGACTATGGGGAGATGAAAACCAAACTTCACAAAGGATAAGTTTTGGTAATTGATATGATGCTCCCAGTAAAAAAAAGAAAAGAAAAGAAAGAAAATAATAAATAAATAGATAGATAAATAACCCCTTTTGTGTATTGTTTTTCATCAACATCTGGTATCAAACAGACTCCAGTCTTACAGATAAAAACCATGATAGAACAATTACATTCAGATCAGTCAAACAACACAGACAAGGCTTCTGTTTTGGCCTTTTTCTTTCTTTTTAGCTTCATTAACTACATTCCCTGTCAGGTTGGTGGTTAGATTATTTTCTAACACTTTCCAGATCTGATGCTTTAAAAAAAAAAAAAATACATTTTTTGTTTTTGCGTAATAATATATGATTAAGTAAAGTAGAGTATGATGTTTGTAAATATTGTATATTGCAGTTTGTATGTTCATAATATATTTATAGTGCTGGGCAATAATTAATTGTGATTAATCAAATCCAAAATAAAAGTTGTTTACATAATATGTGTGTGTTTACTGTTTATATTTATTATGCATATATAAATACAAACACATACAGTATACATCTTGAAGATATATACATTTATTTATATGTATATATATTCATATCATTTAAATATACACAATATTTTTCATATATAAACATGTCATATTTTTGTGAAATACATACATGCATGTGTGTATATTTATATATACATAATAAATATACAACGTACACACACACATATAAACAAAAACGTTTATTTTGGATGCAATTAATCGCGATTAATCATTTGACAGCACTACGATAAATATACACAATACACACATACATAATGTACACAAAAACATTTATTTTGGATGCGATTAATCACAAATAATTGTGCTAATTCATATATTTACTATTGTAGCCAACGTCTAGTTTTAAAATTCAATGAGTAAGTGGTTTGCCTATATGACTATGACTAATGATGCCTATGACTATGACCAAAAACGAAAATTAGTCCAAACGGTTTCGCATTTCTTCCTTCTGTGGAAGATCAATTCCTTTCAGATTTCCAATTTTCCACACAATGAAACACAATGGGGTCCAAAGTTGTTTTGGTCCACAAAATTTAATCTTATCTGTTCTACAGAGTGAAAGTAAGACAGTTTTGGAACAACAAAGTAAATGAGAGTATTTTCATTTAGTAATTTAGCTCTTTTCTTTTTTTGTGCGAACTGCTCCTCGAACAATTCTAAAAGGGCTTTTACCTAAGAACTCCAAACAGCATAGCATGATGCCCATCTGCATGTTTATTGCTCCAATACAGGTGCTTCAAAATGGGATGGGAGTACTACTACTACTACTACTGCTACTACAGTACTACTACTACTACTACTATTGAACAGCAGTCGACTAGCAGGTTGCTGGAAGACTATTTGACCATCACAACCTATCCCAAAAATGAGCGGGCCTGAACCTTCAGAGTGACAAACCATCTAAATGACGAGTCGGAATCATCTAACACGAGAGCCAGTGATCTCTCCATGCTGCCTCTGAGTGAATGGATCACCCCAGTTTTCCACAGACATCTCTCATCCATCCCCACTGAGCCTGAAATGTGCAGAGATGAGGAGAACAGCAGGTGACTGGAGCTAACCTTGCTAACTTCACCATAGCCTCTAGGGGGGTCGGGCTCACGAATGGCACTCGGCATGAATCACTCGTCGGGAAATTATGTCCACAACATTTAATATAGCGAATTGCTACTTGCGTTACAGACGACACGTGATCATTCATCACAACTTCTCGCAGCCGTGGCTGTTTGCCCAATTCGACGCCCTGCCCTTCTATAATGGGTGTACAATTGAATCAGGTGTCTGGTCTTCTTAAGGAAATTAAGTCATGGCTTACGCTGCGGCCACTTAATGAGGGCCGGGCTGCGAGACATTGACGAATGGGGGGGCGCCGCTAGGGTAGAGCAATATCTGCATCTGCATTTTCACCCCTCCGCTTCCCTGCTGCCATCCCCTGCTCCCTTGAGAGAGAGAGATATCAGTCACCTGCATGGTTATTAGAAAGCTCTTATTTGAACATAGATTCCCTTCTGCCATGACAGCTAATAACAGGATTGTCGTTCATGAGCCGTATTTTTACGTAGCTTTTTGATTATGATGGACATTACGAGCTAAGGATAGGTCCACCCAGCACTGCAGGTGCCTATAACTTGTTAATGGTGGCGCTTATGATGTACGGAATTTGTTTAATAATTTAAAATGGTGGGAAAGTCAACTGTGTGGCCCACATTTTGCAGGATTTTTGACAGATCTCTTTCATAATGTACCAGACTGAAATGTTTATTTAATTGTGGTACAGTCAATGGAAGCCCGTTTCAGCCTCAGAAATAAAATAGAAAAATAAAATAAGAAATAAAGGCGCGTGGTCAGATTTGTTAAGACATAAAATCACAATTACAAGAATTGTGAGAAGTAGTCTCATTTGTGAGATATAAAGTTGTATTTCGGAGATATAAAGTCATAATTATGAGAAATTCGAATTCGCATTGTGAGATATAAAGTTACAGTAGTGAGAAAGATACATTTGTCAGATTTAATGTTGCAGTTGTAAGATATTAATTCCCAGTGCAAGATGTAAAGTCACATTGTGAAATATCAAGTTGTAATTTGGAGAAATACTCACAATCATGAGATATAGATCTGGTTTCACAGACAAAGCTAGGATAAAGCCAGGATTAGGACATATGTGTGTTTTTTTAAGGTGCCTAGGGTGTACCTTGAATCATATTTTTAAAGGAAAACTCCACTTTTTTTTTGAAAATAGGCTCATTCTCCAACTCCCTCAGAGTTAATAAGTTGAGTTTTAATATTTTCAAAGAGTTTAGATATTTTTTCTATTTAAAACTGGACTCTTCTATAGTTACATCGTGTACTAACACCAATGGAAAATGAAAAGTTGCAATTTTCTAGCCTGAACTATACTCTCATTCTAGCGTAATAATCAAGGAACTGTAACATTGGTGCAGCAGTTGCAATAACTATAGAAGAGTCAAGTTTTAAATAGGAAAAATATCTAAACTCCTTGATCATTTTAAAATCAAAATGCTTTTGGTCTAATCAGATTCTATGATCTATGCTAAGCTATGCTAAAAGTGTTATCGCCAGACCCGGAGATCTGCTAAACAGATTCCAGAACAGTAAAACTCAACTTATTAATTCTGGGGGAGTTGAAGAATGAGCCTATTTCCAAAAAAAGTGGAGTGTCCCTTTAAGGTATGTCAGTGCAAGTTGCTTTTAGTAAAGACGTATCACACATGCATTTTAGTCTAGGACTAGACTTAAGCCTTGTTTATGACACCAGGCAACAAAATCAAATTGTGACATGTAAAGATATATAAAATTGCAGTTATACAAGAAATAATGTCACATTGGTGAGATTTAAAGTTGCAATTATGAGACAAAGTAACACAAGCCACACTTACGAGAAATGTTGCCAAAACTGAGATACTAAGTCACATTGTGAGATTCATGTTGTATGCATTTGTAAGCACATCACATAATGTTGCGGTTGGGAGATATGTATATCCACTGAAAGTTTTAAAGCTACATTATGAGATATAAAGTAACAGTTAGGAGAAATGCTATCACAGTCACAAGACATTAAGTTGCAACTGTGTCTTATTTGTTAGATATGAAGTTGCCATTGGTAGATAAAAACGTAAATTATCTCACAGTTTGTTTTATTGTAAGTGTGACTTAACTCACAATAAAACAAAGTTAAAGCTGTGAGACTGGAAGTCACATTTTAGATAATGTAATGGTGCCTCATTGTGAGGGTCAGGAAAAAAGACTTTTCAGAGAAATAGAGTCTTCAGTGCAAGAGTTTCTAATACTATGAACATACAATTTCAGACTCTTCTTGTCTGTTGTTTTTGCACAATTCACAAGTGGACGTTTATTATGATGTGATATATTGGCAGTGTCAAAATGTCATATAATTGACTTATTAAAAGAGCATCATTTGATGTGAAAGGGCTACTGTTTTAAAATCCATGAATGTTGAAACTCACCGGAGATATCAGGGTGCAGACAGCAGTCAGTCATACCAACTGAATACACTATGACGTGTATATTAAATATTATATACTGTACAACTCCTACAACCACTTTCTAACAATCATTTTTGACTACTGCAATTTTTTACAGCTTCTATATAACTCCATAATTTACATCAATTCCCTCAGAAGCACAAGTATCATAACCACTAAAAAGAACATGGCCTACCCTTGAGATTCAGAGCAGAACAAGCTGTGGTTTGATGTGACTACCATCTTAGTGAGGAACTGGCACTGGCAAGGGCTATTAATAACCATGACAGGGATCAATGAGAGGAACATCTCAAGATGATCAGAGGAGCATCCCAGAATGAACAAGCAGGGCCGGCCTGAACTGAGTGGAAGCTGCTACATGTATGCCCTTTAATAAAGCAGTAAGACATATGGAGCTGCATGGAACTTGGCTCTGCAGCGGTCAAGCTCTGTAACAAAAATGACTGTGTGTGGAGCTGAGGACCCTCTCATACCTCTCCTCCTCGATCCCGACTGAACTGCACTCAGTATGAATTATTGACCCTGTAGTCCGGACCCTCTTCATTACTGGGGAGACTGTCAGGCCTGGTTTGCAGATACGGAGAGAGCATCGAGTTGGGTTGGCTGACCATGTCGACGTACTCTATCTTTAATGCTCTGAGCAAACCGGGCGGTCTCAGCGTTTCATCAGGCCAGCCGTCAGGAAGCATGTTCACGTCCAAGTCTGAGTCCGGAAAGCTTGAAAAGGACCACCTGGGAGCTGGCTGTGCCTCAGTATGTAGTCTTAAAGTTCAGGATAGCTGCGGAAGTGCCTGCAGAAAATATACAGAGATCGACGTGAAGTTCACCAAAACTTTTTCCACATCTTCACTGCATCTTGGTGTGAGGACCTGTTTCAGCAATCTAGGCTTATTGGAAATGTGCCTGTACATACAAATTTGCAAAAGTCCAAAAACATAGCTTAAATTCATAGCAATGTCAAACACAAATCAGCAGTAAGGCAGAACAACTCACTTTCTTGTGGTTTTCTGCACAATGATATTTTTTTTTTAACACAGTGCATGATTTGAAAAATAATACATATTAACATTTGCACATAACCTATTTCACATGTATGGCTTTTTTTTTTAACATTGTACACTTGCTTGGTAGCTCACCTGGTACAGCATGCTTGGGTGTGATTCCCGTCATGATAAAAGAGCTGAAACATTTGTGCGAATGTGTTTCATTTTGTTATTTTATTTTATTGTTTTATTTCAACTCAGCACTACCAGAATTGTCGTGGTATGTTATTTTTAAATGCGATAAAGCATTTAGCGCCACTCATCGTAGTGTTTTGAATAACTTCCCAGCAGGCACACAATATCGAAAGGTTGATATTTGGTTAAATTTCAGTTGCAATGTTTGGTGACCAAACTTCAGTGTTGGTTTGATTGTGTTAGTTATCTGTTTTTTTTAGTTATTGTTTAATCTAGTCAAAATAACCTAATTGCAATTTGATTGAGAGTAATTGGAATGCACAATAAAAAGCATAATTTCTGAGAATTGTTAAAAACTATTTACAATCTGTTTTTGCAAATTAACATATATTTTGGTGTCATATACATTTCATACATATGAGTTTGAGGTAGCAGAACACAAATTAGTCAAGGGATCATGTAATGCACTGCTTGAGTCTGTCAATTGGTCTTCCCTGAGCTCTTATGAGGATCCATCATTTGATATGATCAGTACTGTCATGTTCTCTAAAGCAGGGATTGAAAAATTGTAATGGAAACCCCAGACAGACCTCCTTTACCTCTCCCTAAAATATTAAGAAAGATGCATATTTATATGTTCAAAGATCCAAAAATATGAAATGTTTTCAATATATATATATATATATATATATATACATATTGTCACTGTACTGAAGCCAGATTAAAACATTATCTTGAAGAAGATTTACTTTTTAATAAGCTGAATGTTTTTTTTTTTACCCATACCCACTATCAGAGCAGTACAAAATTGGAAACATTTTAGTTTAATGTTTAAGTTTTGTTTCTAAAGCACATTTCACAATAAATATCACTCAAAAAAGCATGTTAAATTACTATTTTAAACATGTTTTATAAAAAATATTAGGTGATTAAATTTAGCCCTAAATTTAGCCCTAATTTTTTTCCACGGACAAACACCTTTGAAACCCTTTTTTTTTTCAAGTCTCCATTTTTCTGCACAAAAAAAAAAAAAATGTAGGATGAGAACTTGGTTCTGTGCATCAGGTGTTGATTGATGACAAATGTCACAAGAGAGAAATCTGTCAGTTATAACATTTAGCCATTTACAGTGTAATGTTTTGATTACAAATTATTAATATTAAAGGTCAAGAACAAACACATGCACAATAAGACCTATACGATCTTCCCCTTTAGAAAACAGACTGACTTTAAAATAAAGAGCACATTAAAACTATACTATCACAGTCTTTTTGTGCACCTTTTTAGTAATGTAACAGTAAAATAAATAAATCCACAGTAAGCACATATTTAAATGCAGAACAATTATTTGCCTGGACAACATAAGTAATTGTGGCTTCTGCATTATCTTGCTAGTAGCTTTCAGATGGTGCATCACAAGACCTACTTTGCCACAGGGAAAAAAAAAAAAAATCAGTAAATGCAACTGTGCCTTCTGAGCACCACAACCTACTTGCAGCCCTTTGTTTTTTATTTTTTTCTCTCCCTGACAGTCACAGCTAAGTATTTACCTCAGCAATTACCCACTGACATCCTTCATCTTTTTAGCAGTGCTGTACAGTCACCCTGAAAAACAGTGAGATCCTATAAACATGCTTGCATTCCCAAGGAAAAAGCTTACTGTGATTCAGACATGAAAAGGGAGCATGCGTGGGCCTACAAGATTCAGAAAAAAAAGAAAAGAAAAGAGAGAAAATCAATTAAAAAAAGTAAACAAACCAAAAAGAACACCAGCAGAATAAATGGATGATAATATAGGTGGATATGCACAGTTATGCAGGTGTGTTGGCTTCTGATGAGAGGAGATGAAAAGACATGCATTTTAAAAGGAAACAAGAAGATGTCATTTTCTGTTTGTCTGACATATTTACACAATTACTGCACTATAAAGCTGAGCATCCTGGATCTCTGTGCTTAAAGGTTTGAAGTATTTGAGGGGGATTATTTTCTTTTTTTCTTTTGGTTTCTTTGGTGTAAGCATAGTCTGCAGTTTGGGCATCCGTTAGCTGTGGAAGTTTATGTTATATGTGTACAGTATATTAATAAAACAATACGATTGTGTGCACAACATACAGAACGAAACGCAGAACATACACATTCACAGACTGCCATTCACCAGACAGTTCAATGGCATGGGTAATTAAAACCTATCCTACCTCACCTTACACCCTAATACATATTCACTTACCCCAAATCTACAGGACTTACAGAATCTGTCCGGCTCTCAGAGGTATCGGCACACAATGGTGCTTTTATCATATGCTTATCAGCATGACCTCCGTCTCTCTTTTTAATGCTCGATCTTTTGCCCTTTCAATCAGGAAGCATATTACTCCTCTGTCAGAGCAAAGCACTTCCTAACGACAGCAGAGCCAGCTGGGAAAGAGGGCGAGGGCAGGAGGCCTTCGCATTAACATAATAATCCAGCCATGCTCCCACAGGCCCCGGGGCCAGACAGCATATTAGCTGGGTCCCCTTTGTGAGGGTCCTTGCAAAGGAGAAAAAGCCGTCTTATTACTTGCCTGTCAACCTGTGGAACCTTTATTTTCGCCTTTTGGAGTCACTGTTGTGGGTTTTGAGCAGGGGTGTCGCAAGACCCTTTTTACTGGGGCCAGTGAAATACTGCTGTGCTCCAGTAAAATATTACTGATAAATCCTTATGTGTCAAAAGGAATAAGCATATACCGGCCTGATCTTTTCTTTTTTCTGAAAATATTTCAGAATTGAAATTATGCCATGTGCGTTTAACAGCTACAGCTAAAAGCTGTATCAGAAATAGAACTTGCAATGTCAGATTTTCTAATGAATCACTCTTGAGCCAATTGGTCAAGTGGGTTTGCAAAAAAATGTTTGTGATTCAGCTGGATTCATTCAGACTGTTCACACATGCACTGAATTGTTTGCAGTGGTTTTCGTACACTTGAATAAGAGGGTATTTTATTTAACTACAATCCATCAGAGGAAACAAAATGCATTTTAGAAAAAGAAAAAAAAACTTAAAGGGATAGTTCACTTTGAAACTAAAATGTGTCTGACTGTTGTAGTCTGTCAGTTATATAATGGTCGGTATAGGGAACTTTCTCTATCAAAAGGAAAAAAACATGCACAGAGAAATCCAAATTAAACCATACCCCATCATAACAATACATTAATGGTGTAAGACACAAAACGAGCGGTTTTGAACTTATATCGCTTTCGGAAGTGTCTTTCACTGTGAATATCTAAACATATTTAGACGTACAGGACATCGCAATGGAAGACGATTTGGTTAGACTACGCCAGAGCGCACACACACGTCGCACACCGGATACGTGCGTGTACAAGAGGTAAAAAAAAGATATAAATACTGTTAGTTTTCTCACACAAACCACTCGTTTCGTGTCTTAGGCCATCAATGTATTGTTATGATGGGGTATGGTTTAATTTGGATTTGCATGTTTTTTCCTCTTATAGAGAAAGTTCCCTATACCGACCATTATATGACTGACAGAGTACAACAGTTTGACTTAAAAATCTCAAAATTGGATTTAATGAAGAAAAAAAGACATCTACACCTTAGATGCCCTTGGGGTAAGCTGATAAACTTCAAATTTTAGTCTCAAAGTGAACTATCCCTTAAATATACCATCTAGAACTCTCAACTACCATGGTTGTATTGCATTAATGAACATGAACATGGATTGTGGCCACCCAGGAAATACTGAAGATTATTTTATTATTTTAGATTATTAAAGATTATTATTATTTTATTTATTTATTTTGGATATTGGAACAATGTTGGGGTACTGAAATCAGAACTAATGAAATCATTATATCACACATCTTCTGAGGCAGTTTTCACAAGGAATTTTGACTGAAAATCTTAACATCCAGATGCCCTTTGAATTTTAATGTCAGTTTAGGAAGGAGGCATGATTCATGTTTTGAAAAATTTAATCAGTTCACAAACCCAGTCTGATGATTCTTTCCCGTATCAAACTGATCTGTCTCACTCATGATCCAGCCGCATCTGTTACCATCCCACTGGAGGGGAACATTATATGTGAACTTCACTCAAATATCTGTTCTCAAATGCTCAAGGGCTATTAAATGGCTTCAGAAGACTTATATGAGATACATCAACTTTTACAACCCTTTCTTTGTCTTTTTAAAGCTTGAAAGTTACATTTTATTGTAAATACATGGAAAAGGATTACTAGTAGCCCTACGTTTTTCAAATATTTCAGTTACCCTTTATTTTAAGGTGTCCTAAATTACAGTGTAATTATAACCTAATGTTAATTAACTACATACTTGCTATATATGATTAGGAGTAGCACTTTATTTTACAGTCCTGTTACTCATGTACATACTATATATTAATTATAGTAATTACAATTAAAGGTAACTAAGGGGTTAAGTATTCTCGTAGCATCATACAACTGAAGTTGAGCCACTGATGTCACATGGACTGTTTTACCATCTATTTACTACGTTTCTGGAGCTGGGAACATTTCAGTTGTGTTGCTGTCTATGGAGGGACAGATGGCTCTCTGATTTCATCAAAAAATATCTTAATTTGTGTTCTGAAGGTCTTACGGGTTTGAAACATGAGGGTGAGTAATTAATTACAGAATTTTCATTTTGGGGTGAACTAACCCTTCAAGGTTATTTGCATGCAGTTCTGCATAATTTCTTGTTATTATAACCGTAAGTACATGTAACATATAACAAGGACACCTTAAAATGAAGTGTTCCAATGTTTTCTGTTGTTCCCCTTAGAACAAAAAAGTCAAGTGGGTCTGAAAAAAATACATGAGGGTGGGAAAATAATACTAAAACTTAAATTTTAGCTTAGAATAGTACAAGCAATTTGAACTTTACCCAAATGCACTGGAAAAGGAATACTGTAGCTATTTATTTCATCCCAAAGGCTTTCACTGACGGCTGTTAGCAATATGCACCAAACATGTGATCTTACGCACTAATCTCATTTAACACATATTGTGACTAGCCGTCTCTTTTCTCAAGAGGCTCTTGAGTGTCAAATCAAGTGGCTCTTCACATAAGTGTCTTGAAGTGCCTGAGTGCTTGAATGAGAAACAAGCTTTTCAAAAACCCAAGCGCTACTCACAATAATGCAATATAAAACAAAGAACACAAGAACAGACATTCCCATTGTACTTCTCACTATAAAGACTCCATAATTCAAGATTCATCAGTAGTGCTGAATTTAGATGGGCATCATGGGCATTAAGCCCAACATTCATTGAGGAACCATCAGTGTGAAGCTGCTGGAGGGAGAACAACGGGGAGTCTGTCAGGCCATTTAGTTTTCAAGGACCTCAGATGGTGGATGTGATGGTGTGTGCTGACAGCTCAAGAGCAGAGGAACAGATAGACAGAGGAGGTGACGTTGAGGTCCGGCACTGAAGTCTCCCAACTCTGAGATGTCAGAGGAGGAAGATGAGGAGGCAGCAACTCCACAAACAACCGGATCAAGCCACACCATAGGCCCCCACCAGTCAATGCCCCCTTGGGGGCAGCGCTCTAATTGGTGGAAAGGGCAGTTCGTCTGCTCTCACACTCAGATCTCTCTGAGGACATCCGAGGCAACGTGCCAATTACTGCCAATTGTTGGCCTCGTCATTGAGATGTGGACAGTCGTCCACATGGAATAAGACTGAGGCCGGAGAATATTCCATTTTTTTTTTCAGAGGACGGATGGAGAGATTCGCATATTCGCATAAACAGATAGCATCCATTCGCTAGATAGCATCCATTCATGTTATGTCCACTGAGACACGCATCTCTCTCTATGAATATTCGTTGCATGCCGTCAGAGAAAAAAAAAAATAATCAAAATACTTTCACTTTCTGTTCAGATGTTTTAAGCTCTGGTAAAAGGACAGTTTCATATAGACAGGGTGAGTTAATCTGAAGTGATTCTAACTGACAAACCCTATACTTTTCAAACCCTCAAGTTCAGGCTATGTTTAAAGAGGGAATAGCCCATTATGGGCTGCTTGGAGGGAGTTCAGCACACATAGCGGTTCATCCATTATCCATAAGCTGTTCATCATGGTTAGGGTCAGGGGAAGACCACAACTCTTCCCAGCAGGCAAAGAGCGTACCGGGGGAAGAGGAGCTTCACTCTCTGGGGTGTGTACACAGCAGACAAGAAAGAAATAAAAAATAACAATAAAAGAGGAATTAAAATTGCAAAAAATATTTAGCACAGCTGAAATCTATGTCTTTTAATTGTTGGCAAAAATCTAGTCAAAAAAAAAAAAAGGAGACCATGGTAATTTTATACTGATAAATTATTCAGCACACATTAATAACAGTCCAAGTCCAAGCAGCATAAGAGGAAGCTGTTTTAAGAGTGATGAACGGCTAGTGTTTCCAGAGTTTCCGCATGGCAGTAATTTTTTTGGTTTTAAGTGCTAAAAAATTACATGAGAATAAAAAGCTTATTTTAAGAAGTTCAGAGGATGTTTCCAATGCACCCAAATGATACTTAGGAGCCACAGTAAGGAGTGTATGTTAATACATTTGTGCATTAACACAGCAGTGCTATACCTGCTGAACCACTGAATGATA
>JAUMHE010000042.1:6737623-6750880 GCA_032359235.1 Enteromius mattozi
TATATATACTGTATCTTAACAGTATTAATGCATATTTAAAGTTTATAATAATGTTACATTTTTACCTCATTTAAAAGTAACATTTGATTTTATTTATTTATTTATTTTTGATTATTCTTTTATGACAAAAATCTTTAGGATATTAAGTAAAGATCATGTTCCATGAAGATATTTTGTAAATTTCCTACCGTAAATATATCAGTACTTAATTTATTATTAGTAATATGCATCGCTAAGAACTTCTTTGCACAACGTTAAAAGTGATTTTCTTAATATTGTGATTTTTTTTGCACCCTCAGATTCCAGATTTTCAGATAGTCGTATCTCAGCCAAATATTGTCCTATCCTAACAACATCAATGTGAAACTTATGTATTCAGATGTTTTATGGTCCAAGGTCACATTTATTTATTTATGTTTTTGTACAGTAGTACTATACATTGTAATGTTAAATCACAGCATTAAAGCTACTGGAAAAATAATCATAAAAACAGCATAACATTTTAAAATCAGCAGATATCAGTCATCAGCCATAACATGAAAAAAAATTATCAGCCTTTTAATATTGAACTTAACATTTCAATATTAGTGCATTAGTAAGGATACACGTTTTGTGGTAAATTCGGTCAAAATCTAGCATTATACAGATTAGATGTTTGTAACAGACTTTCTCAGAAATGTGATCAGCATGTTAGAACAACATCATGTTGCTATATTATCATGCTAATAATGAGCTTATGGAGAGCTGCAAAAGACTCGACCCTCTGTTCCGAGGGATGAGCTGGATGTGGAGGGGGCCTCTGACACCTGTCACCCTACAAGCCAAGCACAATTAAGGCTTCTCTTGGGGGTGGAGGGGGGACTTGCCTGGAAGTCATGCAGCTCCTGGTGCAATGGGGAAGTGTTTGAAGATCATTAGTGTTACAGACCCCGTCTTCATGGCCCTGACAAACCTACTGAATACTGTGCTTTGATCAGGCCCAGGCATTTTTGTCAATAGCAAGGGGTACAGTGCATACATTAGAAAGTTACTCGCACAAAGTCAGCAGGTAAAGTGTCACATTCAATAAGAGTCCATGCGTTGTACTGATTGGACCTAATTAGCATCATTTCTGTTTGGACATCTTGGGTACTGAACAAACTCAAATGTCGTCAAGTATCAATACATGAACTCGTCAATTGCTTTCTTAACCAACACAAGTGATGAAAATACTCTGTTTATAGACTATGAAGTCCATGAATGTTTTCTTTTTCAATGAATGTGAAGTACTGGGTCTGAAAAAAGGGGGTTATAACTTTTAATTCAAATCAAAGCTACTGTATGACCTGGCATCATCAATATCGCATCACATTTATTGGGGTTGACCCCGCAGATGAGTGAGCTGAATGATAAAACACACTGTTAACGTTCAGAGGAGTTTATAGTTTATCAACACCTTCTCTCATGAAACAAGCTTAGTGCATTGTTGTATAGTTCTTCTCGCCAAACTGACATATTAATAAATGTTTCATTTTCTGAGAAGTGGGATGGGAGGGAAACTGTCAGAATACACACTGTTCTGTGATATTTCAATGATTATGAAACCAAGCACTTTGCTACAAAGGTGAGATTCATTACAAATATTGAAATGTGAGGGAGAAACTCGAGAGAGTCATACAAAAATAAAAAAAAATTTAATGCAAAAGGCTTCGAATTAATAAAGAGATTACATAGGTGTACATAGGTTATCGGTAACACTTTATTTTGATAGTCCACTTCAGACATGCTACTAACTATACAAGGCTTTTCACTTTTGAAAAAGGCTAGTTTATTCTGGGTTATTCTAAACCACGGTTAAACACAATCCTGGGTTATATTGCTTCACGTTTCACGCTGCTCATAACGTACCCAAGTTTAACTATTAATTCTGGGTATTCTTTCACATTGCTTTTCTAAACCCTGGGTTAACGTTCTTATTTGCATATCTGTGTGGTGTAGCCAGGTTTCCATCCAAGGAGTTTTTGCGGAAAAATATTTAGCGCAAATTTTTTTACCGATATAGCTGATGGAAATGCTAATTATCGATTGAATTTTGTAAATGTCGACACAGTATTTTTCCTTTTAACTTTAGCGCATAGATTCTATATCGATACTTCAAATGTCGCAAAAAATAGTTTGGAAACACCTTTTGTCGAGAAAATGGACTTTAACGCAAATAAATGTAGTGTCACATGACAGAATTATCCTATTGGCAGCGTCCCTGTTTGTGGTGTTGCTTTTTATTACTAAGGATCTAACAGAGAGACAAGAATTAAGCTAAAAAAGGCTTAAAGTATCTTTAATAACTGGCTTCAAAGAGATTTGACTATTATTGGTAGGTAACCCTGCTACAGAGCAAAGCTCTTTTTAAAGCACGGTTTCGAACAACAATATCCTGGGGTTTAGCAGCGAGAAAAGTAACTATTAGTAACTTTGTAACTACATTTCAATTACCAGTCATTAGAATAGACTGCTTTATTATATGTGCTATCGCTTCATTTTGATTGTCCCTCAGCAGACATTCTACTAACTTTTGAAGTAACTACCTTTGCAAGCACCCTTGGTAACCACAAATTAACCACGGTTTTGCTATGCTAACTATAGTTTAACCGTGGTATTTGTAGTAAAAGCGTGGTTATACAAATTGTAATATGCCAAAAAAACATGGTTTATTTTCCGTAAGGGCTACCTTAGTAAAATAGTTTACTAGTACTCTATTAATACTCTAATGAGTGTCAATTGAAATGTAGTTGGGAAGTTGGACTATCAAAATAAAGTGTAACCTGGGTGTCATTTGTCTATCTATCTACCTATCTATCTTTAAAAATATACTAAAACTCTTTAACATAAAAACCACCATCAACAAAGGAGCCTGACAATCAAAGTTTATGCTTCAAAATATTGGTTCCTACCTGATCTTGATCTACGTAGATGTCAGGAATGTGAACAGTTGCAGTTCCATGTATTAATTTACACATTCAGTAAGCAGTTTACCTCACCCATGTGCTAGAAACATCTAGACACCCCCTCAAACAATCAGAATTTCTGGAAGCTCTCAGATACCATAACGCTAGGTACTTCTCCAGATCATGTCACACAAATACAGGCATGTTGTGCCTCTGTGTAACTTTAAATAGGGTGTTTGGCAGGCAATTGGATGAAGGGGGAAAATTATAATTATGGCTGATGAGCGGGAGGCTGCATGCAGTGACAGTGTGACAAGTGAGAGCTCTTTAATTTGTAGGATCAGATAGTGACACGCTCCATCAGAGGATGGGGAAAACCTTTTCATTTGTGCAAAAGAAAGGTGGAAAGGGGGTCAATTAGCATCAACCATTAGACATCCCATGACATGCTATACATTATCATCTGGTACAGTCATCTTAATGAGAAAGAAAGAGAGAATTTTCAACTGTATCAGATTTAAATTGGAGGCAGTGCAGTACATGACCAATCATAAGAAAAGCAGCTCACATACTGCTCCTCTCATGCAGCAAATGTTATGATGTTGTGATGTATATTTAAGATTTATTTGGCCAAAATTCTGTAAAAATAACAATAACAAATTAAGAGACTATTTTAATATATATATATATTAAGTTGAATTCGTGTTCAAGAAACATTTTTGCTGCTTCTTGAGTAGCAAATCAGCATAATGCTTTCTGACAGATCACATGACACTGAAGGCAAGAGTAATGGCTTTGCATAATTTACATTATAAAATATAAAATAGAAAGCAGTTATTTTAAATGATTTAAAACTTTTTTCTTTATACACTCATATGTATATGGAAGGTGCTTAAAACACACACACAAAAAACGACATATAAGGATTTTATCCATTTATTTATTTACTGTTTATTATGGTATATGGTGGCTTGAACTCCAAGATTTACAATTAAATAATGAATAATGCCAAAAGGGAAGTTGATATTTTTCATATCATCCACTGAGAACAATACAAAGCCACGATTTCTAACCAGTGCCTTATTTGATGCAATGACAGGTGCAGTGAACCCCTCTACAGTATATTGATTTGGAGGACCTAGAGGTATGTGACATCATTATGAGGATTGACCTTCTCCTGCTCTGCCCTGAAGTCTTAGAGTAAATGAACATTACTGAGAGCGAGACTCTGGCTTTGCTGCTAGGCTGGTATAGTTACTGGTGTCATGGAAACATTTTTGGCATGCAATCTACCTAGATGACAGCCTGTCTCTCAACTCTAATCAAACTGACTGGTTTTACGTGCATTTGAGAAAGTGATATGTCTTCAAATATATATTTCTGAAAGCCTCCTTTGTGTGGTAACACATACAATACAGACATTTAAATCTGTTGAAAAATAGACTGAGAAAAGTCTAATGTTGCTTATTTCGAGTTAATTGCTAAGGCCGTGTCCTTTGTACATCCACTGGTTCCTGGTGAGTGCAGACTGCATATTGAGCGAGGTTGCTGTGAATTAAACTCCTGCTACTGAGAACAGGGAAGAAAGAGACTCTCTCACACACAAAAACACATTCTCTGTCTTCTCCTCACACGCACACACATTCTGGATTCCTCTCTCTCTCTCTCTCTAAATATCCTGCTCACTCCCACATGCATGGCACATTCACAATCTTTCTTTTTACTCTTTATTTCTCCTTTACTTCATCTCGAGCTTTCTCTTTCCTTCTCACATTCCGGTGATGCATCATCCTTTGTCCCTGTGTTCTTAGAGCAAGCTGCAGTGACTGTGTTGGTGGCACAAAGGAGCGGTGGGTATTAAAACAGCTGTCTCTGGTGGTCCGGATGTAATTGGGATTGTTAACGTGCTCGGCTCCTGAGGGATGCTTGTGAGAATGTCTTTGTGTAAAGCACACAAGCTCCATAGCGGCATACCTTGATTTTGATGTACGTCAAAAAAAGCAAACAAGTCACCTGAGCTACTGTACATCAAGTCTGGCTGTTATTTTTTTTTTCCTCGTGCTTTTTTATCCTCCTGTTTTGGGTTGTTGCTACTGGAGCACTGTTATTTATATGTAAAAGAAAACGTCTATGAAGCTCAATTTTAGTCAGAATTCCTATGAGAGAATGCTTTCTTAGTGGGGAAAATAAAAGTGTATTTATGAGCATGCGGACATAGCTTTTGAAGGAGGAGAAAAATCTTTGCAAACCTAGCTCCTGAAAGCACCTGTCTGGTAATACAAATTGAAGCACAATATCATCAAATAAAAGGCAGATACAGAAAGAGACAGAGACAGAGAGAAGAAAAGCAGACAGAGGAAGGGGTTTAAAAATTCCTTTAAAAAGATGGATATGTAATTTTTTGTTAAAAGGCCAAACTTCCATGATCACCTACTGAAACGCAATGCAATTTCAAAACGATTATTATTTGTAAATCGTGCACAGAGGGCGCACTGCACGTGCACGTGCAAAAGACACCGTGGCCGCTGGTGCTTTAACTGATTATGTGTTTAGTTGAGATCAGATACATTACAGCTGAGCACTTAAATCGCCCTGATAAATACATTTCTTTACGCTACAGTGAACCAAAACTACTCCTCAAACTCAATCGCCTCAGAGCGGAACCCAGTTGATTTATTTGACGTTAGATATACTTTTGTGTGGTTCATTGTGAATGAAAATTTCATTTGCCGATTTAGGGGTGGTGAAATATAAATGATTTCGTTAAAGTTTCATCATAAATCAGTCTTTGGGTATATACAAGGAGACAGTGATTGGGCCTTGAAGTCTCCTGAGCAGGCGCGCCAGGGGTGGCCCTCCCTTTGGTGAGGTACTGTACCTCTGTGGCTTCTGCACCATCGACAAAAATGTTGTGAGCGCCATGGGACAGATTTCACGAAGGCGCACAAACATAAAAATCCGTGACACTGGGTATTTATAAACATCCGAAACGGAGTTTTTTTTTTCTCTCTTTCTATTTATGTAATTATATTTGAGTCATTTTTACATTTTCGACTGATTTAAGTCCGATTAAAAAAATAATAATAATAATAAATAAATATTGTATAGTCAAAATATTTTTTTTTCAAAATAGACATGATGCAGCACTCACTCTAATTTAATTTCCTAATTAGTATAAACTTGATGACAAGCAATCATTTAAAACAAACTGATACATACTGGCATATTTATTAGCTGTATACAAGTATGTCTCCACATAATAATGTATTACAGACTACGTAATGATATATTTTAACGTTTAGCATTTGGCATATATTTGACAGAAATTAAGTGACTATAAATTGTAATTACTGTTTGGAACATTTTAATAAATTTAATGCATTAGAACATTTTTAGCTCAAGTTAAATTTGGATTTCACGTTAGCTGTGCACTTTTACATGCGAGGTTAGTCGGTCGCTATGATGCATCAATTACACCATCCAATGGACTCGAATAGATTAAACAAATTAGACTAGCCTTGTTAATTAGAACATGATTAAAGGTTTTTAATTAAATCACTGATGAAGTAGTCTAATTAGAACGAAGATATGATAATAGCCCGCTGCGACGAGTATATAATTGTATTGGGTTTGCAATTAAATCCTAAAGAGTTGTAAAAAAATCCGCTTTTCTGTGTCATTAATGAAATACTTCACACAGTGTAGCCTGTTCTGTTGAGACACCAAATTCATAATGCACGCTCAATGATAACTCAAATGGCTTTCCTATTTATTATTTCAATAACCGGGAAAACTAATAAATTCGTCAACACGAAGTAGATTTTTTTTCTAAATAAAGCAGGTTAATTACTGAATGACTGCCGAACAAATATAAATAACATTTTAATTCAATATTTCTACATTTCACTGGACATAATTTGTTTAATGCGTGTCGGTATATCAAATTACCTCGCTATAATGGAATGATAGTCGTACGTTTTACTCTGATTTATTTCACCCAACAGGGACAGCAGATGATGGAGCTGTCTGTGGTGATTTCTTCATATTCATCCACGCTTCTCCGACCAAGCTTCCAATTACGAATTACATAGCACCGAATCTTTCTAATATTTTTTGTTTCGTCGTAAAAAATTGGTTTTGTAGGCTACATAAACGTTACAGAATAATTGCAACTGCAAGTCTATGCAACATATACCAACAACGTGCGTTTTGTGGAGAAATGCATTTCCAAACACTGAAATATGAAATGTTAAACTTTGGAATGCAATTGCGCTTTTATGTTATTCCTTTAACCACGGTGGTTTCCTCAATAACTTTATTGAAGTATCATACAATACCAGCTGCAGTCATTGCAACTGCCCATGCGCAGAGTCCCCAGCGGCGCTGTGGCTAATGAAGAATAATAAATCATGAAAGGTTTTTCAGGTACAGCCGAGAGAGTGTGTAAGAGGAGAGGGAGTGAGAGAATGGGTGAGCGAGAGAGAGAGAGAGAGACGCAGCCTGCCCTTCGCCTTAGAGCACAGACAGATCGAGTCCCCGCAGCATTGAATGTAGTCGACTGTCACCTTTATCTCATAATCAAATTCAGCAAGAATCGGGATAAAGGTTAACGAACGGTATTGTTTCTAGCAACGTCGTTCTGGAGACTGGCACGAAGAGAAGAGAGAAGAAACTTTTTGCACTCGTTTTAAAAGCGTGCGCAAAAACAAACTCACCAAAGACATCAGCCTCCGCTGTGACAAACGTACGATATTTTGTAAAGGCGGAGGAAATTTTCTGCGGAGCGTTTTAGCAAGAGTTGGCGTGATCTTTGAAGGAGTTTACCGACAGGTTGCATGGCTTACTGGTGCTCGCGGCACGTCTCTAGCCACGGCGCACGACGGAGCGAAAAGGAGATCGTTTTCTCAGACCACTAGATGAGCTATCTAGAGACTTGGTGCATCATCCTCCTCTTCACGTTCGTTGCAACGCCAGAGACTTGAGACTTCCGCGCAGCGACTGGGCTTGAACTCCAGTCGAAGAAGAAGAAGAAGAAGGCGGAGTCTTAACTTATTAAAAGGAACTCGCCGAGGCTCGGTCGCAAACATGATGATGATGTCTCTGAACAGCAAGCAGGCTTTCGCCATGCCTCACACCAGTCTGGCCGAGCCCAAATACTCCAGTTTGCATTCTGCGTCCTCCTCTTCCACTTTGACTTCCAACGCGCCCTCGTCCTCCTGCTCGACGTCCAGACACAGCAGCACGATCAGCAGCGGCGGCTCGGAGGCGATGCGCCGAGCATGTCTCCCAACCCCACCGGTACGTATTCTGCATAATCACCGCTTAAAGGCACATTTTGACAGCCCACTTTTTCTGCTTGATGTTTTTTTCATGCCTGCACAGCAAATCACCCAACACCTCCATTTTTCCCTCCCAACTTATGTATTCAGCCGGGTTTGCCTTTCGTATTAATTTTTATGACCTGGGATGTTGCATGTGTCTTGTTTTGTGTGTTCTTTTTTAGGATTTCTTTTTTTTACATGCTGGAAATGTTTTAAAAGCACGGAGTGGAGCGCGAATTCCCTGCTGACAGTTATGTGTGCATTCTATTTGCAATTGCAGAGCAATATATTCGGCGGATTGGATGAGAGTTTGTTGGCCCGCGCGGAAGCTCTGGCGGCGGTGGATATAGTCTCGCAGACCAAAAGCCATCATCACCCTCCTCATCACAGCCCCTACAAGCCGGACGCAACCTACCACACCATGAACACGCTGCCGTGCACCTCGTCGTCCTCCTCCTCGTCGTCCGTGCCCATCTCGCACCCGTCAGCTCTGGCGAACCATCACCACCACCACCACCATCACCACCATCACCAGCCGCACCAGGCACTGGAGGGCGACCTGCTGGACCACATCACCCCAGGACTGGCACTTGCTGGAGCCATGGCCGGGCCAGACGGCTCGGTGGTCTCCACGCCTGCGCACCCCGCTCACATGGCAGGCATGAACCACATGCACCAAGCTGCCATCAACATGGCTCACGCCCATGGGCTGTCATCCCACATGGGCTGCATGAGCGACGTGGATGCAGATCCCAGGGACTTGGAGGCATTCGCTGAGCGCTTTAAACAGCGTCGGATCAAACTCGGCGTGACCCAAGCGGATGTAGGGTCAGCGCTGGCCAACCTGAAGATTCCCGGCGTAGGCTCTTTAAGCCAGAGTACCATCTGCCGGTTTGAATCGCTCACGTTGTCCCACAACAACATGATCGCCCTGAAGCCCATCCTGCAAGCCTGGCTGGAGGAGGCAGAAAAGTCGCATCGGGAGAAACTCAACAAGCCCGAGCTCTTCAACGGGGCCGAGAAGAAGAGGAAGCGGACCTCCATCGCGGCCCCCGAGAAAAGGTCCCTCGAAGCCTATTTTGCTATTCAGCCGCGTCCGTCCTCAGAGAAAATCGCAGCAATCGCAGAGAAGCTGGACCTCAAAAAGAACGTAGTGCGGGTTTGGTTTTGCAACCAGAGGCAGAAACAAAAACGCATGAAATACTCGGCCTGCGTCTAGCTCGACCAGAAGACCAACGCGACGTGTCGAGAGACTCCTAAAACTGTTTAGAGACGATTTGTAAAATATTTCTTATCTCACACCTTTTTCAATCATCAATAACTTGTGCATTGAACCAGAATTTCATGACATTCAAAAGAGACATTTGAAAATACCAAATCACTGTCGCGTATTACGCAAAGGGGATGTGGAATCATTTAAAGGATCGTTTGACTGATCAAGTAAGGCCATTCGTTTTTCCTCACTTATTCTAGCACACTTTCTATATCAGAGGAGCAAGACTCTTTAAACCTCAATCAGACAGCCTGCCTGAAGCCGAATAGCGTGTTTTAGTCGTTTACCAGAAAGTGTTCTGTGTCGAGCTACACACAACACCAGTAATTACTATAAACTGAGAGGGGGAAAAATACTTCAGGTCAAAAGGGTGACAGTGTCTTGTCAGTGTTTTTCTTTTGAAATATTTCTTTCTCAGCATGTCACGCTTCAATCTGGTGTTAATTCAGGGTTCATTCGATTAAAAAAAAAGAAGAGGACATCACGAATTAAGTCCACGAGCGATTCTACAACATTATTAGATAATAACCAAACAGCTCCTTGTAAATTATTGATTTAGCTGTTACATGCATAATTTTGTCTGTCGTCTTCTTAATTCCACTTCTGTGATTTTAATAATGATAACCCTAGCCTACAGTTAGGCAACGGGCGATAAGAATATCCTTATTTTTTTGTGAAGGCATATTTGCTAAAACTGACCTGGCTACTCAAATAGACCATATTGGAGCCATACTGAACAGGAAGAGAGGTTCAATTGTTTTTAAGTAATGGGATTTGTTCAGCCAAATATGTGTTGCAATACGCCTGCACTCTAACGTGGCTATGTTTCTTATGAACTATTTATCATGTGAGGTAATGTTTACTTCATTACATATTTATTGGGATTCCCTCCACGTTTTTGCTTGAGAAAATCATATTGAGACAACAAGGAAAACGTGGCCCTCTGCAAACGGGGAAACTGCTTGAAACAGGCCACTTCTATTTCGTTTTCTTCTTTCGTTCTTCTAATGTTTCGAAAAGGCACAATCGAGAGATATATGAGAACATTTTTCTTTGAAATTATTTTCATGTATGTTATCTGCTTATTTATTTGTATAAATATACGCGTATAATTATGGAGTCGTTGCTTGTTAAATTCACCATGTTTAGTAATGTTTTCTTAATGAAAAAGACGAGTTTCATGGAAGCATTCACGTAAAATGTAAATATCTCATTTGGACATACACATAAAATATCCGTACAGGTATTTGCTGTATTGCTGTTTTAGCTGCGGTAACTGTAATGTCTGTTGCTTTAGGTTTAATTGTCGGATCAATTCATTAATTTATTACATCAATGTATATTTAAGTTACTATTTGATAATTGAATTGAACTATGTGTTTCATTAAAGAACAAAATTTTAACATTTTATTCAACGTTCTCAATGGGTTCATTTATATTCAAAGGCCTAAACAGAGTTTTCAAACGTGTGACGTTTTCATGGACTGTGCACATGCATGTTAAATATAATTGAAACGTTTTCCTCCATCTTATATTGCTTATTTTGTGGATTGCACGTGTCTTTAACACCGATTTGCAATTTTTCTTATTTCTCTTGCAAGATACAAACGGGTGCTCAGATTAGATTAGTATCTTGCTGTTTGCCTAAAAAAGACGTCTTGACATCTTCTTGAGCTGTAGAGCTACGTTTGGTATTTCCACGAACGGCTTACCGCTGCTAGCATTCGCAGCCCTTAGAAGCCTACCTGAGAGCAAATGCTAATATTCTATTAGAGTCTAATCATGAAGTCTATAGAGATCTGGGGAGGTCCCTCGAGCACAGCGCTGCCAGATGTCAGGCCGCCAGAAAAACACCTCGCCTGCCAACGTGCCGGGCTCCATTTAAATCCACAGTCGATGGTTCTCGTTCTTCTGCCGACATAGGCAGCCCTTTGAAGACTGACTCAGTTCACTGTTAGGCCGTATGAAAATAAAAAAAATAAAAAAGAGACGGGAGTGTCATCTCAGTAGCGGCGCGTGTCATGGCATTCTAGGCGTACCAATCGCTTTCAGCACCACGGACAGCCGCCTGAATACAGCAGGTTTTTGCCATTGATGTTTCCTGCCGATTTTCAAAGGGATTTTAACAGATGATGAATGCAATTTGCATTTCGTTTTGTTCTTTCGAAAAAACATGAATGCAATATGAATATTTTTTGCAAAATTGTGTTTACGAATACGTACAACGTACAGTTTCCAATACGTGCAATTCTTTTAGCTACTGGGAGCTACAGAAAGTATTTAGTTGAAAATTGTATTTTTTTATTTGTCCAATGCGTGAATAATGCCAAAACCTCAGTGTTTTTGAGTTCCTTCGAAGGCCAAACACTTCCGTTGGATCCGCAATAATTTATATAAAGTGTGAAGCCTTATAACAATCATATCAGCAATTTATTACTTGGTGTCTTGGCTAATTTTAAGAAGCTCACTGACTGAATAGACCCTAAAGTTCTCATTAATTCTAACCTGCTTCAAAGGAGGAAATCAGTTCTCCTAAACGAGCTGATCACTTAACACGATAATATGAAGGAATTATTAAATTACACATGGAATTATGAAAATCAGATAATTACTAGCATTAAGTAAGTAATCATTAACTGTAGCTGTTAATTACAGTCGGACGTGGAGAGGCTAGTAGGAAATGGAAATGAATCTCGTTGCTTGACACTCATGGACGAAACAGCCTATCCCGAGCGAGATATTGAGATATTTAGAAAATTATCGATCGATTTTTTTTTTACAAATACGAATCATTGAGGAAGACTAAAATATAGGAGCACGCAATGCGTACACACTTCCAATATTTCCAAAGAAAAGCGAATGTGTCATTTTATTCTGCCTTCCTTTAATAGACTGATCCAAGAGAGGGCACTGACCTGTTAGCGGTATCGCATACATGTGATTCTCATGCCTTAAAAACCATGGTGGTCACACTCAGAAACGAAAGGGCAGCGCTGTTTTCCTTTGTTATAATTAGGTCTTCTGTTTTCTTTCTCTTTCCCCTGAACATTTCCCCCCTTTCATAGGGATAGTGATGAAATTTTAATGAAGCCAGGGACTGTCGGTGCTCCGCCTGGGGACTTACGAATAGAATATTTTAACTGTACATTTACCCCAAGTGTCTGCCATCAAAGCACGTTAAGACAAACCACAGGCCTCTGACGTGTCGGAGCCCCTTATTTAGCACTTGAACATTCATTGTATTGTCACTGATATCCATTGTATTTAGATTTTTTATTCTTCCACTGGTATTGTTGGTACAACTGTAAAATAGTAATAGCCTAATAATAATAATAATAATAATAGTAAAACAAATAAATATGTTAAAACGGTGGAAAATATAAGTATATGCGAAATTAAATAGTTTGAAACGGGATAGTTTCTCATTTGTGTAATAATCATAAAACATATTGATCAAAAGAAATCACTAATGCATGAAGGAATACACAAGTTCGCAATGTCTTGAACTTTTCTCTCTCTCCCACACACGCGTGTAAAATAACATTGGCCCAAGGGCGATATGGTGTTATACACATATCTGATTAAATGGAAAAACCCATAACTGTGATGATAATGAGCGAGATACAAAATCTAGAACAATAAAACCATAATACAGACCTTAATTCTTTGAAAATATTGATAAATAATATTAGTGTAATAATAAAGACAATGCCATAGTGAGTAAAACTATACTTAGAAG
>JAUMHE010000042.1:6750980-6778317 GCA_032359235.1 Enteromius mattozi
TATATATATATATATATATATATATTAATAGATTTAGATTTAGTACAGGTATGTTTCGTCTCTCAATATTAAGTCTACCTGTTATCATAATTATTGTTACCTGCTCTATGCCAAAAACAACGAAATCCTTTATAGACTTGCAGACGTCTACAAGTTAAGTTTTATTTTAGTCTTTACGTTGACCTTTATGCATTTTGTATTGTTCGCTATGCAGCGAACTACATCTGAAGCAAAAAAATAAAATAAAATAAAAATAAAGGGTACCTAAATAAATATTTAAACACACAAACTTGTTACAAAGTGTTGTAATATATGTATATATAGACACATTTCAAAATGCAACGAAATACAACATTTACCAATCGACACGTCGTGTATTTTCATAAAATCATGTATATGATATGATGCATCAAACAGCTCAATTGGTTAGGTTTGCTTTAACAATATATATATATATATATATATAACAATTTCCTTTCCATCGTTTCTGAAGCGATTCAGTTTATGCGTCAAGTGAACAAATAAAATTTTCTAAAACGCCCAATGAACAAATGCACACAATGATTGAACACCATTCTTATTTAAAGCAAAATCATCTTACTATCCTTACGCTGTAAGTACGCCCCATAGATTGTGGCATACTGTTGAAATTTGTGTCTTCAAAAGAGGCCTATGGTGATTAAATATTAAAGAGTCTAGGATGAGCCTGTATGTTTCTCGCCCAGTTCTGGTTCTCTTCTTCCTCGCCACGAAATTCATTTAGGCTTTAACGCACAGCACGTTGCGCTCTCTTATTCTCAGACTCTGTTGCGCCGTTCCAAATGAGCAAGTCGCAGTTAGATCGCGCATTTGGCAATAATGAGAAGGTGGTAGAGCTGTCTGCTGGATGTGTGTGTTCATTGAGGTTTGACAGCCGTGCTCCGCTGCAGATCTATTCATCATACCCGCAAGGACTGCCTCTCTCTCTCTCTCTCTCCCTCTCTCTCTCTCTCCCTATCCCCTCTGTCCTCAGTTTATACAGAACAGAATCATTTACATAAAGTCCTTAAGGCAAATAACTGTTGGGGGCTCTAATTTATATCTGATCGAAAATTAGCCGTCATTATGCGCCCCATTAGCCGCGTCTTTAATGTGCTTCTAAGCACCATTTGTCAAGCAGCTTGTTAATATCCTTCAAGTCTTTAAAGTTGAGAGCTCATTAAAAGACTCTGCGCCCTGGTATTGATGCTATTTTATAAAATTCTGCAAAGCGTAAAGGACCGTTTAAAAGTTTTCTCTTCCTCCTAGAACTGAATGATGTATGGTTTCCTGAGCGTTACGCATTATGCACCATTGTTTCCAGTCTGAAAGTTATGTTATTGTACACGCTGTAGTCAACAAGACAGGTATTTAGCGGGAAATCACATCTAATTTTTCGCACTGTTAAGTAAAATTATGAGGATATCACAAAATCATGTAGGCTAATTGGGTTCTGGCAGGTGAATTAAGTCCTAACACGCAATATAACCGACTTGAAGCTTTGCAAAAATTACTTTGAATCTAAATCATAAATTGCATGCGTAAGCAATTAAGAAAACACGTGCCAATTCAACAGAAACCATTTCGCATTGTACTTTAGCTTACTGTCTTTTATTTCTCACACACGTATAGGCTATTACTAAAACTGTTAAAAGGCATAGGCTATATAGACTTAAAAAGAAAAAGAGTGTGCAGATAAGACCCCACACATGCAGTGAACCTCTTCTAAGATTTCTCCTAGAAATTGTTGACCCCCTAAAAAGTCACTTCCTAATTCGCACATTGTCAATAGGTAATGTGTTTCTTATCATGATCTGTCGTCCATAATTAGGCATGTGCCGGGTGCTGTCTGCCCGTGGGTGGGATTTAAAGGGTCTTTATTATTAGTTAAAAACTCGAGCGTCCCGTCGTTGCTTCCGCGGACTCCTCCAGGCTAAAGCAATAAAGCGCGTAATTAGAATGCTAAAGACAGATGTAAATAAAAGCAATGAGACAGCGGTGAGAGATGAGGCGCTGGGGTCAGGTTCTCATCAAAAACCCAGTTGGTGTGATGACACGACGCCCGGCCAAGCGCCAGAGGCCCGGGGCTACAGCGACAGACCACAGGCAGAATGTGCTAAATGACTTCGATGGACTGCGAATAAAAAAACCTAAAACGTCTTTAAAGCATTTACATTATGCATGCATGTAATGCACACGACGAAACGTTATATAAGCATTTGTGAAATATCACGCGTAGCCTCTCTTAATGTGTTTATCCCATTATTTTATGTCTTTATTCCTAGCTCGGAATCGTTCTAATCACTATAATAACGCGTTGTCACACTGAAAGCAAAGAGCGCAGATATCTAAATGTTGTCTTGTTTTCTAAAACTACTTTCAAAATTTAAAATCATGCATTTTTACAAAAAAATTAGGGATTTTTTAAAAAAAACAACAAAAAAACGTACTTTTAAATAAAATTTTGCTCACTAGATTAAACACATTTCGTACCTTTCGCTTATGAAACGTGTCCGTTAAAAATAAATAAATAAATACGTTTGTGACCTATTCCTGTTTTATGTTGTAATTCTATATATTTGCACTTGCCTACCAAAGATAAAAAAAAATAAAAATAAAAAAAACATAAGTTGTTCAATTCCTTTATTCAGTTTAGCCAGCATTAATTCCTTCACATTATCATAGAGTCCCATTGTAATGTCACACCCTCAAGTGATGTAATTGTTTTAGACACTGGGGGTGTGTTTTATTCAAGCTAGGAGTGCAGAGATCTGGGCCAATGAAACAGACACAGAGAAAGAGAGAAGAAAGAGAGAGAGCTGCCCTGTTTAAAGAGCTTTCACTTTTCTGTCTGTTCCCTCTCTTCACTAATGAGATGTTCAGTAGAGGTTTACCTGGCTACCCATTAGCTGGGCTTTATTGTACCCCAGCCGCCTTTCCTCTTGTTTTCTTTCACTGCTCACATCACTAATCACAGATGCTGGAAATGCTGACTACAGAATACGGAAGGAAAACATGCCACCATTCACTAACTGTAGCCTAAGGTACAACACTGCAGCTCTTTGTGGAAACGGGAAGCGTCTCACTTAAAAGAGGTGTATAATAATAATAATAATAATAATAATAATAATTCTTAAGAAGAATGGTTCTAAAATCGTATCAAATTAGGATTCTTTAGCTCGTAACAATAGCAGAAAAACTTTTTGGTGCAAAATAGAAATCTCGTTATAAGGTATCATAATGTGTTGAAAGCATAACTAACTATAAAAGGTTCTCAAAGTATAAAAATAATTGCTTTTTATTTATTTATTTTGCTTTGAACGCACACACTATATAGAAACTTAATGGTGTTATAAAAACCTTTTTAATATTTTTATTTATTAATATTATGCTTTTAGCCTTCTATTTATCTGGTGTAATAATATTTTGTAGGGTTTTACAACAGCAACAAAATCAAAACAGCAGGCATTGTTAATGGAAAGTATGTGAGCCCTTCACAATGTTAAAAAAAAAAAATGGAATAGCTTTAATGTGACTGGGCATAATTAAGCATAAACCCAAATAATAGTAAAAAAAAACTTACGATACGGATCATAAAGTCACTATGTTTGTCTCTTGCTTATTGGAGAAGAGAAGCATCGTCTAATGAACAGAGGTGTTCACACTTGCTTGCTCTGTTATAATAAAAAATAACCGAAACAGAGAAAAAAGACATGATTGGTGAACATTTATAATTTGAACATTTAATTTTGAAAAATTTTGACAGTCTGTGTAGTTGGATGGCTTTGTATGTATGTATAAAGAACCTTTAAAGAAACATTTATTATAGGAAAGAGCTACTAGTACTCAATGCTGCTTGATAGGTGTTGGGGAACAAAAAGCCTGGAATGTAATTAAAAGTAAACTAATTTTAATACTTGAGACAGCTGATTATTGTGCCAGAATGCAGTTTGTTTACTTGCACCACAATGCACACTAACACGAAACACAACAAGGATCTGCCTGCCTCTGCCTTGATTTAATTGCATTTTGCATGTATTTCTTTGTTCACTATTTCTTTTTTATCATAGATTTCTAACTTACAGTTAAATCAGGATATGTACGTGTGATAGCTTAATCAATTCTAAATTACTGGCAAAGCATTGCTTGAAATATATACTGCAATTAAATGTCAACTAAGCAAACAGTTTTTTTTTTTTTTTTAAATTCCATAAATACATTGCTTCATTGCAATGTATAATCTAATGTACTTAAAAATGTGTCTTTTTAACACATCAAAAAAAGTCTTTTATACTGAATTACATCCTTGTAGCAGTAACGGTCTCCAAAGTATCTTTATAAAAGGCTGATTACTGTTCGAAATACATCAACTGATGGCTGCGGGCTACCAATTCTTGTGCGGCCAAGTTGTAGCAGGGAGAGTTTTGTGGTATCATGACATGTTTTGACGATTGTCATGAAGATTGTTAGCCCTTGAAAATAAATCATAAACATTTGGTATATTCTGTCATGTAAGATTTCTACAAAAATGGAGAATTAAAGTGTTGCTTTAAAGTCATTATTTAGTCTTTTTATCTGCTGCAATAGCACACTAACAATCTTCAAATGAAAAAAAGATCATTTTGCCAAAGGACCATTACAGTTTGGAGCACTTGGCCCACTTCATAATGGGGGCCACAAATAATTTTTGCACTCGGGTGCAACATTGCCTTGTTTTGCTGCGAGTTCGAGTCACATGAAGGGACACAAACAGCTGTAAACAACAGAGCAATCAGTGTCCCATCTGCTACTATGGCCCACTTACATGAACGTATGTCGCCACTTCTTTTACCCTGTGCCAAGCAAGTGCCTGAGGACATGAGTCCCCAAGAAAAGGACCCATTTTCCGAGGAAGAAAAATGAAGAAAGAAAAAAGTTGTTACGGCAAGAAAATGGCATGTAGGCAGCTATCTCAGAGACACGCTCGTTTACAATTCTGTCTCATTGCCTCACATACAATTAATGAAGTACACTGAGAAGTAAGTTCAAATGAGAACATCTTCTGCATTTTTAATGTTAATATGAAGATATATGAACTTTGTTGTCTTTGGTACTGTAAACAAATTTTATGAAAAAAAAGTGTTGGGAGCTTAGCAGTCAACAAGTCTAAGCTGGCAACACAAACAGTGGTGGATTAAACAGAGTTATAATTGAAAACATACCATTATGCCTTTGAAAGAGACAACTATAGGTGCTCCAGAGAGTCACTTTGAATGTAAAGTCTCTGCCAAAGGATACATAACAAATACTTGAGCAAACCATCATCCAAAAACACAATAAATGACATTTTTATGAACACAATTAAGCACCACTTTGTTATTGCTTCTCACAATAAACAGTACTTAATTTCAGGGCAGAAAAAACAGCAATCATTAATTATGAATTGGCAGGATGATACAATGAGCAAGAAGAGGTAAGCTCTGCTCTCTCTATTACTTAAACAGAAGCATCCGCTGGGAGAGGAGCAGTATAGCCCATGGGGCAAAGACGTAGTGCTGCATCAGTTCATCTGTTCCGTTAGCCACTTTAGTATTTGCATTAAATTACTGACGTTAGGTATGTTTGTTAATTCTATATTATTAATATATCAGAGAACTGATGTATTAAAGAATTACTGGCAACACTTTACACTAAGGTCCCTTTAGTTACCGTTAGTTAATATAGAGTAACCATAAACAATACAGTTGTTACAGTATATATTCATTGTTGTTAATGGGTATAAAATGAAAATAATTAATTAAATGAATAAAAAAATCAGGGTTAGTTCACCCAGAAATAAAAATGAGCTTTTACTACCTTCGAAGCATCCTAGGTGTATGTGACTTCCTTCTTTCAGACAAATCCAATCTGAGTTATATTAAAAATTGTTCTGGCAATTTTTAAGCTCTATCATTGCAGTATGTGGTGGTTGTCTTTAACGGTCGAAAACATGTTAAATAAAGTGCATGCAAACATAATAAAAATTCCCTTACAGAGCTCTGAGGGGTGAATTAAAGGGTTTCTCCTCCATAAAATTAAAATTTTGTCATTTATCACTGACCCCCATGTCGTTCCAAACCTGTAAAAGCTTAGTTCGTTCTTGGAACACAATTTAAGATATTTTGGATGAAAACCAGCAGGCTTGTGACTGTCCCATTGATTGCCAAACAATTAATACTGTCAAGGTGCAGAGAAAGACGTCGTCTGACTGCTCCATCTGCCATCAGTGGTTCAACCGTAATAATTTAAAGTTACAAGAACACTTTTTGTATGAAAAAACAAAAAACAAAAATAACATTTATTCAACAGTTCGTCTCCTCTGGTACAGCGTAGCGCCAATTTGGAGAATACTTGCTGTATGCAGGGAGCACATGCTCTTCTGTGTCAGCTGCCTACTGGATATGTTACTTTCCCTCAAATCAAAGCATAGAAGACGTATCCGGTAGGCAGCTGACACAGAAGAGCATGCACTCCCTGCATACAGGTAATCTCCAAAATAGTTCTACAGAGGAGACAAACTGTTGAACTGTTGAATATTCATAATGTTACGGTTGAACCAAGATGGCAGATGGATCATTCAGACAATGTCTTTCATACTTTTCTGCACCTTGACAGTCATAATTGTTTGGCAGTCAATGGGACAGAATTACTGAATTAAGCTTTTATGGGTTTGAAACAACAAGGGATAAGTGATTAATTTTCATTTTGGGTTGGAGTAACCCTTTAAGGCCTCCTAAAGCGAATCCAATTTTTTCTCACTTCTGCAGACTGAAGTAACCGAAAGGAGTCCCGACTTGTGACGTACGACATATGCGTTTGCACGCAGAGAAAAGGAAACAGCGCTTCCTTACTTCGCCAAAGCAAACTGTTGTGCTCAACACTATTTCTGTGAGCGAAATTGTCATTTTAATTTTGAGTTTACAAGGACACACCAGTAGGTGGCAACAAGTGAGCATCTTTAGGAGTATGTCATTATATCGCTTAATTAAGTTCAAATTCAAAAATATTGGAACGAAACAAGAGACTCCCTTCATTGAATTGTTCACTCAACTAATTTATTAAAAAACAGGGATTCATTCAGGAATGAAACCATGATTCCTTTTATTATTTTCCCCAATAATTCATTCAGTTGCTCAGAGACCACTCGCAATATGGACATGGCTGTGATTACCTGCGTCTAAATGTAAAATAATTCACAAACTGCCTGTATATTCATATGCAGTATCTTAATTCTTGATTAATTAAGTAAGAGAATCTGTTCAAAATTTTCAATATGACACAATCAATCAGTCTTTTCATAATATTTTGTTCAAGAAAACTCCATCAGCCTCATTATGTCGGCAATCACATTAGCCAAAGCTGTCTGGCCACCACTAGGCTCACTAATAACCATAAGAACATTAAATGGAGCCCACTTCACAGGTGAAGGATTATGAAAGCAGAGAACTAGTTGAATATGCCTAAGGTTTACAATGATTTTTGGCTTGAGAGTCAATGCCCATAATGACAGCTCAAACACGCTTAGTGCCTAAAAACCCATCTGGCTCCATTATTTGAGCAGGGGTCAAAGGGACTTGTAGTCCTCTGGGTGGAATTCCAGGAATTGTGGGATTTTTGAATCATGTAATATCCCCTTTTCTTTCGCAAGGCTCTCAAAGATTCCTGTCTGTTATTCTCGCTCTCTCATTTACTTCACTGCCGCAACAATGTAATATACATAATTCAAACAACCAGGGAATGGCTGTGGGCTCCCAACCACCTGCTGGCTTTTATTAGCTAATTAATGGTGATTTATCGTAGTTGCTAATTCGAGTGTAGCCGACTGCCTTCAGGAGTCTATGAACGCCATGTGAATTCTGATGGTAATTATGCTTATTTGATGGGCAGTCTACTAAAACAAAAAGTTCTGTCTCTCGTGCCCCACAGCAATGAAATTTTTGACTCCTACAGAGACGACCTTGTGTGTGTGTGTGTGTTTTGTCTCATTAGTACCTTCCTTATGGGTGTATTTTAATACCTATATATGTGATTTGAAAATCCTACTTTTTTGTTTGATTCATTATTATTATTTAATTTTCATTGATAAAATCTTCCTATAATAGTAAAAGGTTGCAAAGCCCGACACATTGATGACAAAAAGTTTCAGTCAGAGATCCTTTAACATGCACGTGTTGTTACATTACTGAAATATAAAACAAGTTACCTCAAGTGAATATTTTAGATCAAGAGGTTTGTCCGACAAAAAAAGTTTGTGAATCCCAGAATTAATTCAGCCAAGTAAGCACAAAGCCATGGGTTCCAAATGACATGACATTTAAAAACAATCAAATAGTAATAAAGTTATAATGCAGAAGATAACAAACTTGTGATTTTAATCTCACGTCTTCTGAGAGTGCTCTGCTGCAAGACATACAGATGAAAAAACCACTTGTAGTGATGTACATGTTGTAAGAAAAATGTCTTAAGGCTGCTCCTATGAGTCCTTTTGTTGTTTTGGTGAGCTAATGCTCAATCTGTAGAAATACGTGATCAAACATTCTCTCCTTAATGTTCACAAGATTCACTGCTTTCAACATGGACAAATGTGAGATGACATTAAGAAATAGCCTGAAGGGCCAACACTGGTTTCCTTTTAACTAATGTACATAGTCACAATTTACACACACAAACACACACACACATACACATTTGTTTTGCTATGTTTGTGAGGACTGTGGTAGACTTCTATTGTTTTTATACTGACCTAACAATATTTTTAATTACCCTACACCAACCCTACCCCTATTAACCTACCCACCACAGAAACCTTTTTGCATTTTTACATTTGCCCAAAAAATGTGGTATATCATTTGGTTTACCATGTTCACATTGTAATACCCATGTCATATACACATTTGTGTTCACACACACGCACATGAGCGCGTGCCAATGTGATGGGTAGTCCTTTACATTATATCCTTTAAAATATAATACAATGTTCATTTTCACAAAATTTATTTTACACTTGTTCCCTTCTTTAAAAAAAAGGATCCATCAAAAATGGAATCAAAATCTATAAATAGGGCCAATACATAAATGTTACAATACTTTTAAAAATGAAAAATAAAAATGTGACAATTTTGCAGCTGAAATAATACACCAGTTTAAACAGAAGAATGTTAAAATTATAAGTTTAACATTTAAATCCTTTTTAAATTAAATCTTCTAATAAGTGGCACAATTTACCATTGTAATCAACACCTCATGAAATCTTTTTTCACAAAATCAGACTGGCTTAACTTTTTTTTCTTATTAAAGGAATCAATACCATCCTCATCACACTCCTTACTGCTGCCAAGTTTTTTTTAGATAATATTTGTCTTTAAAGTTAATGTGTAGCTATAAAGCAATTTCAGATGTTTCATTAAAGTTGAAGCTTTAAAAAACACATGAAGTACAAATGATCTGTATACAGTAAAACTCACCTACACCAGCCAAGCCTTCTGACATCAAATCCACAATGCCATTTGACATCAGATCCACAAAGGCCTGGGATCTGACTGTTCAAAGTTGGCCTCTTGATGTTTTCCACCCACTTGCATGCATATCCTTGGGGAAAACAATTTTTTTTTCCCCAAAAGGCTTTCGCGTAGTATAAAGCACTGTGTCAAGTCACCTGGCAGCTCTCAAAAGAGAGTGTTAGTCGAGGAAACCTGGGGTTAAACAACAACTGCACACATACACCTTGACTGTTCCTTTTCATCATAATTCAAATTGAAATTCGAAACCATGTGGGGGAAGAAATCTCACAATATCACAATTTTGAGACAGTGCCTCCAGCGACGCACGCTGTTAACAGAATGTTTTTCACAAGACACCTCTGTTCTTTCAAATCATCGTGGGCGATGTTTACACAAGGGGAATTGAATTTACCTTCATGTCTGCATTTAAAGGTGTATAAGATGCTTTTCTCTGACTATGTTAACTTGACAGAGCATTAAGATAAACGCATACATTTTCTGACACTGAGATATGCCATTATGTAAATAACACTCGGCACAAGCAACCAAACCAAAAAACCCAACTCAAAATCAATTTCTACGAGCCAATTTACGTACAAACAACCAATGAAAGTGGATAGCTGGTTAAAAACGAGGACAATTAAGATGTTATCTCAGTATTAGACATGAACCGGATTCAAGCTGAGAGAGGTCAGTATGTTTAAACATGGGAACAATAGAAGATAAGTGTCCTTTATTCCCTCAGGAGGAAATGCCTGAGCTCACGTCTATGCTCAAATGGAGAAAACCGCTGAATAATATCCACGATTCCTCTACGGTCAAAGTAAGAATGAGTCTGATGAGGGAACAGATATCTGAGAGTTATTGTCCCCTGAAATGCAGTTATCATTGTGTAGTCTTTGAATGCTCCAGGGAACCCTGAAACGAATAGGCGCAATAAGTTCACTTTGCAGAATTAATGCAGTAATTCTTTATCGTGGGGAAGAGACAGAGAGAGTGAGGGCAGTATTACCTTGGATTTGGAGTTTAATGCAAATGGTGCGAGGCTGATCCTTTTTTTTCCTTCTGTCTCTTTCCTCCTTTTTAATGATGGCCCTAATTTGTTAGCTCCTTCTAAATTATTAATCTCTTTTATATTCATGTAGTTATTACATGTCATAACTGTGTATCTATGGGGTGAAATTTAATAGCATCTGCTGGACCTTCGGAGAGGGCCCGGTGTTGGAAAATGGCATTAAAAATGGATAATTAGCCAAATATTTGCCTTAGCACATTTGCTTAGCAGCTTCTCTAATTAGCGGCTTGCAGCTGCTGTGGTCACTTAGCGCAGACGATATGGTATTTGCATTGAAATACAAGGACAGGGCTGTTTAATTCAATTAAGCAGAATTACTCTGTATACTGGCATCATACGGTCGAATGATGAACCCGTGAACACTGCAAAGAGAAAATCAAACAGTAAATCAAACTATGAAAAGAACATGCACTGTATAAAACTGTATATTTTTAAAGTTATAAATAAAATACTAGTCTTTCGAACTTCAAAATTTGACTGTGTTTTGTGGAAAATTTGTAATTAATTGTTAATGAAAATGGTTTCTGCACTAAATTTCTTCAGCGTCAACAAGAAAGTCAAAGAGAAGAGAGGTGGAAAGGGAAAGGAGAACAGGACAGGGCACATAAATGTCAGATGAGGTGGCGTGTTAACTCGCCAGCAAAGCACTGACCCTTGAAGTGGTACTGCTGGAGGGGGCAGGGCAGCTCCACTGAGTCAGCCCCCACAGACAGTCTCATGAGTGGGCCATCTGCCAGCCAGCACTCTCTCTGGGCTTAGAGCCACCGCCAACCAACAGGCTCCTAACACTAATATGGAGGGTGTGTGGAGATTACTCAGTAATGATGGCTGGTATTGAAACAAAATTACATGCATTAATACGACCTCAAGACACTTAGTCATTGATTACATTGATTATCTACCTAGCTTATTTGCTGGAAACCTGCATTCGGGTGCATGAAATATAATTCAGATGACAGAATGTCATAAATTAGTCTCTTTTTGAGGCATTGTTTTTATATAAATGTTCCAATAAATATCAAATATCAATGCATCTTAATAGTGGAATTTGCTTCATAAAAACAGGATTTTAGCAGTCCATCCATTTTGTACATGTAATTTTAACTTGGTAGGCATTGTACATTCCTGCTGTAACGTTAAAATATATAAATATATATGTTAATGTTTTTATTTAAGGAAGTATTTTACTAAAAACATATGCTAAACTTGCAAAAATGTATTTTTTACACTTAAAACTACTCAGTTTAACATCATTAACGGTCAGATATTTAAAAGTGTGCTTAACAAGATCCAAGAGCCAAAGTTGAGGGTTGGAGAGCTTACATGAGGATCATTTAGATTTGCTTTTTCAAGTATATTTAATTTTTTTTTAATATTGTTATCATGGTTATTACTGAAAATCAATAACAAAACTGAACAGAAGGTTTAACACCAATACTACAAAATACTACAAAAAATCTCTTCATACAAACAAAACATATTAATACTGAGACTGTGTGTCTGTTTTCCCACCACCACCAAAATTACATCGCTTCTGGATGACTACATCATCAAGGGACACAATTATGGCATTAGAAAAATAATGAATAAATAAATAAATAAATAAATAAATGTTTTGCTTCAATTAGAGCAAATTAAAAATTACAACACATCTGGAATATATGAATTAAAAATCATTTACCATTTTTATGTTAGAAAATGGCAACATCCACTCGACCACTATTTCACCAGAATTATTTAAAATTCATTCCACCCCCTTTCAGTTAATTGTGGTATTGTGATAAAATAAGCAAATGTATTCGATTCATGTAAGGTATTACAAGATATTATAAAATATGCATTGTTTAACAGGACAGACCCACATGTCAACAGATTACAGGTCCAATGATCTAAACCTTATTATTCACGTCTATTGCTTTAAACTTTCAATTAGCGCTTTCTCTGGCTGCAATCTGGTCTTCAGAGATCTGGAAGAGGTACCGGCAGGAGCGTATTGATTGGGAGGTGTCATGTGCGAAAGCGTAGGAGAGAGGGTGGGCTCTGTCTGCTTAATGGACTGAAATAAAATTGGTGGGAATGGACCAATAATTAGGGAAGAGTTGCTCCGTATCCTGCTTCGGCACCACACACATTCGAACACAAACAGTTACCCACACTTCATCTTAGGCCACCAGCTGTTGGACTGTCTGCATTTGCAAATCATTTGCAGCAGCGATAGAGCAGTGTGTCTAAAAAAATACAAAGGAAAAAGAGAAGAGAGAGAGTCTGTGTGTGTGAAAGAGAAGAGGGGGAAGAAAAGAGAGCAACTGGGGCTCCGGGGTCTCAGCTGCTAGGGTACTGCTTGCTCCTTGCAATGAGTTGCAACTGTCAGGTTATTTTATCTCTGGCTTTTCATCATGATGCAGAGCCCGGCTCGGAGGAAGCCACCTGAGAGTGCAAGGAATTTGTAGGCTACAAGTCATTAGCAAGGCCTGCTGAGAAATCGAGGCCAGAGATCCACTGAATATTGCTTCAGACAAAGTACATCTTAACCCTTGACGGTCTGATGGATGAGGTGGTTTCTCAGAAGTGGCGGCTTTCATAGCTGTGCTGGTTGCTGTAATACATACTGTATGATGCTAGGAAAGACCACAATACCCATTGATAGATCTCACAAAGGCTAGAACAGGTTGCTAGGTAGTGAGGAATGCCAGGCTTTGATTTATGAGAATGGAAAAAACAGAGGAACAACAGTCTGATGAAGAATTTCTAATGGGAGAAAGAACTTGAGCATGTTCTTGCGCAAAGAGTCATTTGATACTTTAGTGGCTACCACTTTTTTACTACCACATCTTTGGAGGATACTTTTATATGTCTGTATACAGTAGGCCAAGCTTGTTTCAATTATACATTTAATGGAAGTAAAAACATGACAAATATGTGAGATACAGCACACAAAACGTGTATTCGAGATGGACATCAGTGAAAGTTATGATTGAGTGAGTAAACAATTGAATGACTCAGATGCTGACACTAATCGTTCGTAACCGACTGGATCAAGCCGGAGTCTTTTATTTTTTTAATGACTCTTTAAGATATCCAAATCACAGAAGTAGTTTATTCATGTACCACATTGCAATATTTGCTCAGAATGCTTATCATTCACTAAAAAGTACAGACTCTAAAGAAAATCATGATCATCATCTAAACCATACTGTATAATTTATTTAAAGAACCGGATCATTAGAGTTATTTGCTCGAACCAGACTACATGGGCAGCAAGTTTAATATTTACCTAAAAGAACCAGCTGAGAGTAATGGATTGTTTGTGGACTTCACCATTAGCTGTAGTGATGGGTTGTTCATATGATTCCACTCACATTGGCTATGTTTATTGTGTTTGCCTTGCTCCACATATTGCAGTGCATTTGTTTTTTTGCTTGCAGCCTGAGAGGACAATCTACTGTAATATAAAGACATGTTTTCTTACCATTATCTTGTGCCTTTTTATCCCATCGTAACTGATCCAAACTGCAAGCCCACAACTGATGTGAATTATTACTTCTTCTGCCTGTTGATTCGAATGAAACAGGAACAGTGTTGAGAAGGTTACTTTGTAAGTGTAATAGATTATAGTTTAGACGTTACTCTATTCAAAATGTAATAAATAGTGTAACAATTTAAATTACATTTGATTAGTTTTTTATGAACTGTTTAATCATTTGCAAACATTTAAACCAGTGTTATCCTCAACACAGATTACTATCAGACTTTCAAACTCCTTTATTGCATTAATTAATACAATAATTCAATTTTAAAGAACAGCCACAACAAAATCAGACATTAGCAGCTCTTTTTACTTTGAGATTGTTCTGATTTTTGATTTTTACATTCTAGCATTGCATTTTTATCACTTGCCATGATGGCAGGTTGTATCCTAAAGCTGCAGTGGGAATGTGGATTGATGTAATTTGTCAGACGTGGTGCTGCAAATTCAAGCAAGAGAACCAATCAAACGCATCAGAATAACATTCACTGAATGGCAGGAGGCACTGAGCACATCACATTTATAACATATACTAGTTTTGGAGAACTTACTCAGTTTTAACCCCCTTTGTAATCGTTAACATTTTCATAAATAAATGTAATTCTATTATGCAGTTTTTCTCAGTAACTGTAGAACATTACAGTTACATGTAACTAGTTACTCCCTACACTGTGAAGGAGATACTATATGAGTCAAAATGCACATGCACAACTTTTACACATATCCATGGGACAGAGCGTGCGAGAGGACAAGAGTGCAGAGTGAACTTGTGCGGTGGTGAGGAAAAATGATGTTTCTCACTTGATAGTATTTCTATTTTAAGGTCACTGCTAAATACTGTTTATATATAAGTTATAAAGTAACTGCTATCTGAATACTCTCTTAAAAATAAAAGTTATTAATTGGCATCAGTGGTTCCACAAAGAATCTTTATCATCATACACTAGGAAAAATATGGCTCTTTTACGAACTGTTCACTGAAAGGTTCTTTGGGGAACCAAAACTGGTTCTTCTATGGTATTGCTGTGAAAACCCCCTTTTGGAACATTTATATTTTGACTATATGAGTATATTGTGACTGAAAACATAAGAAAAGTGTTGAATACATTTCTTTTATTTTGTATTCCAAATGCATGTTTCTAAGCAAAAGACTTTATTTTTGTTTGATTGCGCCTTTGCTAATGCCCCTTTTGCACGACATGTCTTCTCCAACTCAAACACCACAAGTTCAACTCTTACAGGTCTGTAAAAGTGAAGACAACAGGTAAGTCTCAACAGGTAAAAATAGACTACTTTCAATAAAAGGTTCAGCATAGTAGGAATACTCAGTGTAGATTTCATTTCAAGAAATTTGTCGTATGGATTGAAACCCAAATTTTCTATCAAATTCTTCCAACTTGTAAAAACACTGCTTAAAGGAATAGATACTCCCCCCAAAAACCCATAAGACCTTTGTTCATCTTCAGCTCACAAATAAAGATATTCACAAATTAAGCAAAAATAAATAAATACTTACACTTAAAAACAGGACTAGGACTCTCTACTCTTACAAGATGCTCTTGTTTATGTATTTAGCAAAGAAACAATAATGCTACATTACACACAACTTATGCTACTGATTTGATTTGAGTTAGCAAAACCCCTTCTGCAACCTTACATGTTTCAGAGTTCCAATACTATAAAAAAAATCTTTCATTAGATCTGCAAAGAACAGTCCAGTTATGGCACCAACCTAAAAGAGAAAAGAATCTGCAACACGAGCAAGTGATCTGCACTAATCTGTGCTGTGAACGGTGACTTCAGGCCAGCGTTTGGATCAGTGCACATGTCATTCCCAGTCTTCTTCCATGCCACTGACTGCTGCTTATTGACATGTCCAGGTTTGCCTGTACGAACACTTCACCGTGCACACTGTCACAAGTTGAGCCAGCGGTCTCCATCTGTCTTTTCTGTCTGGGATCTCTGGTTTTCACATTCACTAAGTGAATCCCTTCCAAAAACCCATCACTGTTTAAGCCCAGCTAGTATTTGACCACTCTCTGCTATTGATCTGTTTCAGTGTCTTGTTGAGTACAGGCATTAAGAATAGATGTTGTTTAGGGTCAGGATCGTGGCAGCTCCAGCCCTCCCCGTGTCTCCGAGCCCGGCCGGCCAATGGAGTATTTGCATTGTGCCGCAGGAGCGCGCACCTTGTAAGTGAATGTTTTTTGTAATGGGAAAGCCCAGGAGTGGAGGCAAGGGTTAGTAAGCGAAGCTGCTGTTTGATTGCCCGAGGAGAGAAAACAGGAAAGCGACCCAGTATGCTCTGGGAATAGCTATAAACAAGCACAACTATGGGTGTGTGTGTGGGAATCTGGTATTCCAGGTCAGATCTCTGTGTTTGCCAAAAGCCGTGTCAACACAGAGGACGTGCGTTTATAGAGATATTACACATTGTCAGTCTCTGTTCCCTGGCGTTCCTGTCTGACTGAATGGGATTTGCGGCATGCAGAAGCATAACCGCTGCTCTTGTCCACACATCTCATCAGAGAGCTGATCCAGTGTCAGGTCAGCCCCGCACACGTGTTTGTTTTTCATCATTAGAAAGTAAACCAAGAGATTCTTGGCTTCCGTATTAGCAGTGCAAAGTTTGCTTTTGCTTGATTAGAGAGATCTGCAGGGCCTCAGAAGAGAATAGGATAGATTCTGGAAGATGAAATACTGACTGTAATATTTACTAGTGCGGTCTGTGCCTCAAAGGAGCAATGTTTTATCCTTAACCTGTTGTCGGTATTGCACAAACAAAGAGGCCTGTGTATATATGGAGGTGGACGGAGGCCCACCTTCTCCCCTGACAACTGCCCAATTATGTATATCACACTTGGCCTACTGTTTGCGCTAGGAATAATCAATACAGGACGTGCTTGAGCGCACCCAGATTTTGGTCGAACAAATGCATGAAAACTTAATCGTGTGCTGCTGCTGTAAGTGGAAAAATCTGATGTGATGTGTGTTTGTGTCCGAGTACATCTGATTGTGTGTTATTTTGATACCTTGCCTGTGTGTATATTGGTCATAACAAATAACAAATAAAGATGCTTAATGCAATGGAAGTTGAAAGAAATGTGGCCATTCACTGTGTGTGTGTGTGTGTATGCATGCATATACATACATGTATATACATATATATATATATATATATATACACACTCACACCCACACACACACACACACGTATATAGTGATAATTATGCACTGTATTGATATGTATTGTACCATGTTGAAATATATTGCATTCATTGCCATATGAAGTATGAATTAGATTACTGCAGTATGAAGTGCATTAAACATTACAATAAGATTTTTTAAACTGGGGTTCATGAAGGAACTGCTGGTGGTTTGTGAGTTTAATGAAAAGCTTGTGATTAATTGCATAATAAAAATCTAAAGAAGTAGCTTGTTACAGGTAATAATAATATAAAAAAATAATAAAAAGACATTCGACTTATAAAAAATGTTGTGTATCGCTGCATTATATTTAAATAAGGAAACGGGAAGTTGTGTACTTTGTGTTTGAAAAACAAAACAATTCCAAAGAAAAATAGTCTGATCACAAGCTTTTTTTAAATATAATATAATATGAATAATTTTTGAAACCTGATGACCATGGGGGGAAAAGAAATATAAATTTTGTTTTGAATAATATGTAATATTTTCTTTTTATAAAATAATATAATAAATACAACATAATAAAATAAATAACTATTTTATGTTTTCATAATTTCATTTCAGAATTAAATTTTTTCTTCTTTATTGCAGTCTCTGGTTTAACATTTTTGACTGCAAGTCTAACAGTAGAAAACATGGCAAAACTTTACAATAAGGTCATTGGTTAACAACAATTGTTAACATGAACTCAGAATGAACTACAGCATTTATTAATCTTAGTTAATGGTAATTAAGCATTTACTAATGCATGATTAAAATCACAAGATGTGTTTGTTAACGTTAGTTACTGCACTGTGAACTACAATGAACAAATGTATTTTCATTAACTACCATTAAGAAAGATGAATAAATAGCGTAACAAATGCATTGTTCATTATTTGTTCATGTTAGTTAATACATAAAGTAATGTTAACAAATGACACCTTATTGTAAAGTGTTACCGAAAAACTTGCATGTAACTTGCATTTGTGTGTATTTCTGAGTTATCGTAAATCAACATAGCCATCTCACCACACTGGCCTGTATGTGAGCAAGTCTTCAGAGTGAGCAGTGCTTGGCTTCTGTCTTGCCAATCAAAAGGGCGACAGGTGGAAGTCTGGCGTGTGGTCCCCTTTTATGAATGAATATAAACACAATCCATGCAATTACAACGCTGGTCATTTTTAGGGGCCTCCTTCCCCAACCAGACTCTCACAGGTCCAATCTAATGAAAACGCTGAACTTACTGGTGCGTTTAATTGTATATATGGGGAAGCTAAATGCTTTGGGTCGGATGTGGGGGCATGACGAGACGAAGGCTGCTGGAGTGATGCAGCGAGGGAATGAAAGCAAGCCTGGCCCTACAAGTGGAAAATTTGATTCAGTTTAAACATAGCATTTCATTTATTGATCCATTGTAGAGGAGGGGAACATGGGGTGAGAAGACAAGGAGAGCAGATGGATTCATCTGAACATGTTATGAGGGGAACAGGAGTTTGGGGGAGGATATCGAATTGGAAAACCCCAAGATGGCGTAACAGATCAAATGGAAACGGTGCTTAAAATATGATTACATTTCCTGAATGCCACAAGATCTATCCGTCCTCACGTGCCTGCTTACTGATTTAAAGCTAGTGGGAGAATAATGTAATATTTGAGATGATGACAGTTCCATTTTGCTTCATTTAATAGTGTATTTAGAGGCCAGCAGATATGCAAATAAATAAAAGCCACATCAAAAATTTATAAAGCACTTTTTCCATAGGGCTCGTAAGTGCAGAAAATCCCCAGTGGAATGGATTTGCACACTTTTTGCAAGTTTGGGATTTAAACACGCATGGCAAGAGAATTACATTTCCTCTAATTTAACTCAGTGTCAGTTTCTGATAACGTCGTGTTTTTTTATTGTCATATATATACTCATCCGGTGTTTACAGATGGAGCCAAGCTTAATACCCACATATGATGGGGCATATAGCCGAAAAGATATGACATATCTCTTTCTATTATCACAGCGAATCAATAATTCATGTGTCTTTACACCAGACACAGAGGAGCAGGGCGGAGCCATGCAAACACACACAGGAAGCTGAAATCAAGCCCACAATGCAGCAGCAGCAGAAGTACCAGCGGCTTTGGATGAGAAAACAGAGAGAATGCAAAAGAGAGAGAGAGAGAGAGAGAAGGCAAGAAAAAGAGGGAGGGAAATAACATGACGGGCATATTCATTATTCCTGTGACATTCTCATGTTGCTCCTCTGTGAGAGGATAACCTTTCTCTCCTGCAGTCCCAGAGTGCTATTCACACAATCACTTACAACATTAATCAAAGCGTGCCGTCTAATGGTTTTTGACGTGCCGCCCCACTTTATGGGCTGCAGTCCAACCCGCGCCCGCTGATGCATCTGTTAACGCTACTCTAGCAGCACTTGGCTAATGCTAATGGCAGCATAGACGCTCTGCCATCAAGCACTTAAGGACATGGATGCCATTGTGTGATGCATGAAGTAAGCCATCTTTGATGGCATGCAAATGCAGGGGGGCATTACTTCTGGAGGATTTTGGTGGTTATACTGCAGGGATCTAACATTTTATTGCTCATTTTATGGTTTGCAAACATAAGATCATTATGATATGTTGCTGACTTTTGGTCTGCCGTGCATCCAGAACAATATTCACAAAAAATGAAAATTATGTCATTATTTACATCATGTTGGCCTAAACTCTGATCATTTTCTGTCTTGGAAAACAAGTTCTAATTTTCTGATTGTTTTTATCTACACAATTAAAAATATAAATGAATGGATTGGCTCTTTTTCAGGGATTAAAATAACTAATTAAATCCAATTCACGATTTTTGACTCATTTTCCAATAAAAAATCTAAATAAAGCTAAAAGCAAATTGACTAAAGTTTTTATTATTATTATTATTAATATAATATTATTTTTCTTGTTTTAATCATTAACTCATTTTATTTTATTTTATTTTTCAGAAAACATTACCTATATCTAATATCTAATTTTGCTTCTCAAGTAAACATAATATCTTATTTTAAGAATGTTTTGATACTTATGCTGGAAAAAAAGACAGAGATATTGAGAAATAATTTATTTATTGATTTATTTTTTGCAGTGTTCTTAGAAGCTGAATGTGATGAAGGGGACTGACAGGGTTGGATCCATTCGCAAGCTTTATTCAATGTCAAACAGGCAGGGTCAGAAAACCAGGCAAACAGGAACAGAGGAGGCAAGGCAGAGTCGTGGTCGAAATACAAAGGCAAAGGTCTAGGCTGGCAGCAAACAATCACAGGAACGGTGGCACAGACGGAGGTCAAAAACAATGAAAACAAAACGGGAAGGAACGCTTAGGACCGATCACAAGGGAAGACAATGCTTTGCGTCTGACTAGGGGTGAATGTGGCAGTTAAGTAAAGAGTGTGAGTGGGTGTGGTGATGGACAACAGCTGTGGGTGATAATTACTGAATGTGAACAGGTGTGGGTGTGCAGTGCATGATGGGATCTTGAGTCCAGGGGAGGTGAAGTGATGCGAGTGCCCTCAAGCTCCACTAGAGGCCACTCATAACACTGAAATAATAGCTGAGTAAATGTTAGGTAAATGGAAACTTAAACAAATAAAATTTATTCACAAATCAGACATCACTACTTCTCTCATTAACTTACCAAGAAGAATTATGCATGTCGTAATTCTTAATAAAAAAGACATTGCAGTCTGTTCATCACAAAAACCTACCTGCATGGCTTTAGAAGACATGTAATATCAAGCACAAGTCACAAATGAAACTCTGAAGCTCCAGTCCACATTCATTATAAAATGCACACTGATTAGTTATATACAACATAGGCCTTCTATATTAAAACCAAGTGTATTTTCTCTGTTGTCAGTTCAAGACAGATAAACTACTTTGTGTGAAAGATAAGTGCTCTTGATGAGATTACACTGGAAAGTCATTCATTTACTCCCCATTTGTTGGAAACTTCAGGGAATTTAATTTAAAGACAATACATTATGATAAACACTAAGAAAATAAAATATCCACATGAAATGAATAGTCTATGTAATTTGAACATGCTGTCTTGTACAATGGAGATGCAAATGTAAATTATTGAAGTGTTTTAACCTGTAGTACAATAATTAAATGTTATACAAATTATGACACTTAAATATTTTTGACTTCACAGATTTTGCTGAATCTGTTGATTGCTAATGAATCTTATCCTTCAGCTGTCGCATAGTTAGTGTCTTTCACTGATCAGAGCCTCTTTTTTTGTCCCCACAAACAGCTACATGTCACTGCAAATCTGCATCTATGTTTGATTTCAAGCTGCATCACTTTCTCTCTTATCTCTCTTACAGAAGGTTTCGATGGGCAAACACGTAAGTACAGACATATTAATAATGCAGTATGGTGATACTGACCTTACTCTAAGCCTTTCAACCTCAGCTAGAACCTCACCGAGTGACATCCGACTGATACTCTGCACACCACACGTGACAACAGCTGCTGTAGTCCTGCAAGTACACAGAATGAGAACACAGTCTCAGATCAGGTGGTTCTATTCAGAGTATTTAAAAAAATACAACAAATATATATATACATATATATATATATATATATATATACTGTATATGTGTGTATCTTTTATTAAAACAGAACAGTATAAAACAGAACCTTACCAACTCTAAACTTCTGAACGGCATTGCATATGTGCAGGTAATTTTTAGAGTAGTTCAGATTCATAAACTTAAAAGTGAAAATAGCTGGAACTGACACAATTTAACATCTGTTAGTTTATGTCAGTCTTTACCCACTTAATGCCCCTAGTTACTTAATTAATTAATGTAGGCCACTATTTGCAACCTAAAGCGCTACAGTCCCCTGTCAAAAGTAGCGAATGCCCTCTGATTTATTTTAAGCTCGGGCAGCAGGGCCCAGTTCTTTTTTTGGGGCCACTGCTGGACTGAAGTCCTGGATTGAAGTTCCAAGTAGTTGGTTGCTGCTGGCAAAGTCCTACGCCTCCATCTGTTCCTCCTCGAATCATATGAAAGGGTGGCAGCAGCATCAACCGTACCCGGCTCATGCATTTTCCAACGCAACAAAACAATAACTAACCGCCACACGTCTGCCAAAAGCCCTGATCATGAGCTTTATCACAACCAGTAATACCTGTGAATAATACATCACCGGTAGCTTATGGGGGGGACCTCGGCGGCACTGCTAAACAATTTAAGGTGCCTGCTGATGGGTGTTGTATTTTCTTTAAGAGGAATTCCCCCATGGCTCTTCCCCGTTGAGTTTTTTGGCCTGACGATAAACAACAGTTTAATACTTGATCTAATCCCAGCCACGAGGTGAGTCCAAACAGCGCGTGCTGCTGCTTGTGCAGATGTTCACATCCAATAATCTATCCATAATTGATGAAACAGGGAGGTCAGATGTAATGGCTTCTGCCATTGCAGCAACAAATAAATGATTATTGACAAAACGCAGCCAGTGCGGCACTGAGCGCCTGTGAGACAACAAGCTCTGAAGAGAGAGCCAGCCGTGTAAGGGATTTTCGTCGGTCACTGCACAGGACGAGGCACGGGGTCTGGGACGTGAAAACCACGAGGGCCCCTTTACTACGCTGTAAAGAGGGTGTTCCCTTTAAAAGTGACAAAAGGAAGGATGCACAGGACACTCGGAGGTGAGCGGTAAGTGAGCTAGCAGGAGTGCAGCAGGCCAGCTCAGTCCTTTCAGCTTTTATCTGGAGGATGGATGTTGAATGTTGAATGTGTGACATGTATGACAGTTGGGCTGAATGTGGCATTAATGCATCCTCCATCCAGAGCTGCCAGACTGCATGAGACAGAGCTTTGCTGTGAGGATCCGCAGCTGAGCGAATGCAATTATAGTTTACAGCAGACTGTTATTTGTTACACTGAAAATTAAGTTAACTTGTTTTTATTCAAGTCTAGAATATAATTTAATATTGCTGAATCAATCTATAAATACAACTAAATATATCTAAACAGAAAAAGCTCTTTAAGGTAACAATTGCAAGTTTACAGTACAGTTAAGTTACGTTTACGTGGTTGACACTGTATTAAAATACTGTGCTAATTTCAGAGAACAAAGCAAAATTTGAAATGTTAGTAAATGATAACTTTAGCCAGTTGGTCGACTAGTTTTTCAGTTTGTAAAAGCAAGCAATTTGTAACATTTATATGTATATAAATATATATATATATATATATATTGGAAGGTAAAAATACATAAGATGTCCCTGTTTATATAATTTTTTTTTTAAATGGATTCACATATTTCAACTTTTTACATTAGTTCAGTCACATTTAATCATCTGTTCATTTATCCACTCTAAGATAAAGTAAATATTGTCATATTCTATATATCCTTTGGGGTCCCACTTAATATTAAGTCTTAACTACTTACATTTAAATGAATAATTTCATACAACACAGTTATTGTGTACATTACTTACATTTTTAAAAATACCTGCATGCAATTACATCTGTATTTAATTTCTGTGATTACATTTAGAATTACACTGTTGTCCCATTCCTTACGCCTTAACCCACCATTAAACCTACCTATGCAACCAAACATGTCCCTAACCTTACCCATATCCCACCTCAATAGCAGCATTGTTTTGCAACAAAATATGCACACTATAAGTACAACATACTTATTTTTTAATGTAAGTATGTAGTAGTTAAGGCCACCTAATTTAAAGTGGAACCCTTTTTTGTACCAATTAGCTATTGCAGAACTCATCTGCTTTTGATTGTGTTGTTGAGTAATATTTCTGATTAAATATGAATAAAGCTCTACTGACAGCATGTTGTTGATTATAAAAAAAATAAAATAAAAAAAAGACTCTTCTCACATTTTGAAAATAAAATGTGAGTTCTGAGCGCTTGCAACAAAATGAAAATGCACTTCTGTCAGCACTGTTTTTTTTGTTTACAATATGTCGTGTTTTATTTTCTGTGCTAATCAACAGTACACCACTGTATTTAACCCTGAATATTCCTTTAAATTCCCCAGCAATGTGGGTGTGTCATCGTGTGTGTGTGTGTGTGTTTAAAGGGAGCGAGCGTCTGTTTCAGCCCATTCTGCCTCTGTTAGGCTCACTGAGTGCCCTGATAGCTCTTAATTACTGGATGAGATCATAAATATTTTAAGCATATGTTTTCCCGCTTTGTCACTGGAGCTCACAACTAAGAAAAACAAGTTCATCTGCATATTAATTGGGAGAGCGGGGCGGCGGATAGTGTCTGCATGTGTGAACCGGGGGGGTCTGGTGACAGCAGGAGGAAATGGCACTCTTTCATAGCAGCTGTTCTTTTAGACACCCACCCACTTCTCTATTTCGGAGGAGGAGGAGGTTAGCCCTGAGGAGACTGGCCCGTGCCACAAAGGGATAAAGGAGAACTTTGGAGGGGTGCGTGAGGCTGGGGGACTCAGTCTGGCCTCCCAGCAACACCCGCCCCTCCATCATCTGGGACCCCAAGGAGCCCATAACGTGTGTCAGGACCTTCACGGCATTCTTGATGGCTGCCGCTAAACTGGAGCATTAGTGAAGAGAGGCCAAGGGGAGGCTGTTATGGGGACTACGAGTGTGGGTCTGTTCACGGGACGCCCCCTTCTCAGCTATTTCTAATGACTAGTGGATGTCCTGTGGGAGAAGTGCACTGTGATTGCAGTCCTGTAAGCATCTGTGTCCCTTACGCTTGAGAAAGGTGTCATTGAACTGACAATATATATGGAAATCCCAGGCAATATTTCTTCAAAAAAGTCGGCAAACCCCAGGCTCCTTCCCTTCACATGGATCAGTGAAAAACACATTAGAGGACAGGATTAAATAGTGTCTAATTGAATTTATGGACCCTTAAACTACCACTTAGAGCTCTTAGCGCTCTGTAATGACATGCTTTACTTAACCTATCTAAACAAAAACACTTATGATTCACTGCTGGACTAAATGGCATTTGTTCATGGCTGATTTTATAGAGTATGACACTTAACACTTTCCAAGATGTATCAGCGCTAATGTAAAGCTGGCAATTATTTCATTAGCAGTGCTTGTTCAATGCAAAATACATTTCAAAACTGATTAAAATTAGGCATAATGAAATAAAACTAATTTAGTTTTTTTTTTTTTCAACTCTCAAATAAAGCCGCTACATTCAAGTTCAAAAGCAGAGCTAATTAGTTTGACCTTTCCTGTCATAATTAGCATGTATTTGGCAAAGAAAATGAGAGGCTGCTCAGCTTCTTCAACTATCTATTATCATGCAAAATCAGGTCATTGAGAGGTTGTGCAGATTTGTTTGCTATTCCTATACATTTAATGAGTGAAATCAACTATATCAAGTGGTTTGTAAAAGTTTTGATGAAAGAAACATATTTATTCGGAGACAGATTAATTATATTGGACTTAATTTGACCAATTAAATTTACTTTAAAGGATTGCTTAAGAATTAATAAAGTGATAGTCCACCTAAATATAAAAATTCTGTCATCATTTACTCACACTTACTTTGTTTTAAACCTGTGTGACTTCATTTAATCTGTGGAGCACAGATTTTTCTTTCTTTCTTTCTTTCTAGACAATGTAAGCCAGTGAGGTCCATCTATCTATCTATTTATCTATCTATCAGCAAACAATATTTTAAGCTAAACTCACACAGACGTTACATTTTGGTTACATTTACAGTTATTATATATATATAATTTTAGATTTTTTTTTTAAATTAATCTCAAATTCACTGTTAGTTGTATAAGCTACAACTGCTTGATAAGAAAGGATTTAATTTATATCTATTACAAAAATTCTCCCAGCAGGCTTCTGGATGGAGAGGAAGCTTGTTCAATCTCTAGCTTTATTGTGATCTCCAACTCATTTGAAGAACCAAGGCCCATTGATGTATGTTTCCAAACACGATAGACCCTCAGAAATCCTGTGCTTAAAAGACAAAAGGGGCAATTAGAGAAGCTACTGTTGTTGTGCATTAAAGGCTCTGTCCTCTCTTGCTGTCTGCTTCTGGTTGGATTATTACACTTTCAGTGGAGGATTTAACCAGAGGCCAGTTGGGCCATTGCCTGAGGGAGGCCCTCCTGTTCAATGCACTCGAGATGCACTGCCCCCCCCCCACCACCCCTGCTTTTATTGCCTGCCTTTCATTCTGCCAGGCAATCCCTCTGCAGTCGGTAGGCTCACAGGATAACCTGCCTCAGGCGGTCCCCAAAAACCCTAAATCAGCTCGTCTTATATGTATGCAAGCCCAAAATGTGCTTCGCTGCCACCTGATATAACTCTTGCTACAAAGAAATGAGAGCTTGTGTCAGCAAGTGATGTCTGCTGTTCTAGTGGCCTGGAAGGAACTTCAGTGCTTTGGCAAAGGATTTACAAATGTTAGCATGGGACATGACGTGCAGTCAAAGAGCTTTGGGGAAGGTGTGAGTACTTTTGAATAAAATATTTGGTGAAATTTTTCTGTATTGTTAAGCTACAACGCAAAACCAATATGTTTTAATTTGACATAGATATGTGCGCTTAATGCAAAACAGATGAAGGTCTTGAACTCAATGCTGTGATGATGTTGAATGGTTTGAAACATTTCAATTGGTCCAGGCCTCTGCATAATACAGTTGTGCACTATTTCAAAAGAGAAATGAGGATCCCTTATAACTCTAATTCCTGAATTTGAAATGCAGCAGCAAACAGGATGCAGAATTTCAGGAAATTTCAGTAAATCACATAAGGATAATGTTTAACTAGAAAAGTATTGCTTTACATGGATGCTGGATAGACAAACCCTTGTTTGAAGTTTTGAAAAAAGTTGAAAGACCCTTGAAATATTTTACAGACAGACAGACAGACAGATAGACAGATAGATAGATAGATAGATAGATACACTCACCTAAAGGATTATTAGGAACACCTGTTCAATTTCTCATTAATGCAATTATCTAATCAACCAATCACAT
>JAUMHE010000042.1:6787505-6827160 GCA_032359235.1 Enteromius mattozi
TTATTATTATTATTATTATTATTAACCAATTAAACAATATAATAATAATAATAATAGTAATAATAACAATAATAAAACTATTTAATTTAATTTGAGAGACTGTAGCTAATTAAACATCTTAACTGAACTGACTAATAAGATTATTATCAATAATCAGACTGTTGTTCTTATTATAACGTTGTTATATTATTATTATTATTAATCATAATATTTGCTGTAAATTGATACAAAAAAAAGAAAAGAAAAGAAAAAAAAAAAAAAAAAATATATATATATATATATATATAATACCATAACTATAGACTGTGGCTAATTAAAAGTCCTAATTTAACCAAATAACAAAAAGGTTATTATTATTATTATTATTATTATTCAGTTTAGTTTAGTTAATAATAACAGAAGGTATAATGATGATTAAGTTTAAAATATTACTTTTCCTACTACTAATGATATTACTATCAAGCTATGAACTTATTTGAAATATTACAAATTACAAGTATTAAATAATGGTTACAAATGACAGCAGTGTTATCTGTAGTCTTCTTTGTCAGCAGAGAAGGCTGTATCATTACCAGTATGAATGAAATCAGAGTTGGCAGTGAGTATTAGTAGGACTGAGATTGGCTGCTAGTATTTGTATGGTTTATAGGGACACCTATTGGCCGGGCTGGAGAACATGACAGAGTCGACTGCAGGTCTGTGTCATCAGGGAGCAGTGGAGACAGCATGATGTGGCTGTGAGAATGCAGGACTGGATTTTGCTCAGCTTAATATGCAGCATTAGACCATTTTAATACTCAAGCCCAACCACTGAATGTAATAAACTGATTTTGATAACCTTTAGTGACTCCTGAAATCCTTCCCAATTCATGTTTCTGAATTGAATCAAAATGTCTTGTTGAATTTGCTCATTTTGACACGATGGTAATTATTTCTGTAATATGTATAAGGACCATATAATACTATTTAATACTAAACTAAAATGCTAATATACATATATATATATATATATATATATATATATATATATTGCATAATTTATATGTTCAGATTAATATATTAATATATTTATAATAGTACATCATAAATATTTTAAGAATTAATAATAATAACAACCATGTCAGCCAAGTGCCATATACTTACTACTGTAAATATATTCATTAAATCATAGGCGGAAAAAACATGAAGCACCAAAATTGTTAATTAACCTCTTTAAGGAAAGAACGCTTAAGAGAACCTACTCATAAGTCCACATCTCACACACACACACACACACATACACATTTGTTTCTGTCAATTGTGGGGACTTTCCATAGACTTCTATTACTTTTATACTGACAAAATAATATTTTCTATCCTCTTACCCTGATGGTTTAACCCTAAACCATCGTTACAATTCCAGATGAACATCATTTGTTAATTTGATTTTTTTTTTTTTTCCTCGTGGGGACTGCTAACATTTCAGGTTACACACACCCACACACAACAAAATCCTTGCCAACATTAATCAGTCACTTCATATTCTATTTTAAATACTGCTATACACTGTTATCACTGGGTTGAACGTATCACAAGGTGAAAATAAAAATGTTACAAAATGGATTTCAATATGTTCTAACACAAGACCAACAGGAACAATGACACTGAAATTGTAACTGTAATCTCAGAGAAGTGGTTCTTTTAATTTCTTCTTGCTGTTCTTGTCCTTTTTTTATTCATTATTTAACTGCTTTCATCATATAATACTTAATTGTTATACATCACATTTTTAATGTATTTCAATTTTTATTTTTAAATATTTAATTATAATTGTTACTGACAGTTTTACTTTTGGTAAGGTTTGTTTACTCTTAACTCTGATGATGTAGAAACACACTTGTTTCTGAATCTGGGTCTTGGTATTATTGAATCACACAGATTCTCATTGAGTATGCATACTGTAACCATTGTTTACGAGGGATATGGAGACTAGCTTTAGATCGACTCTCTGACCTGATGTGTGTGTGTGTTTTTTTCTCCTCACTCCAACTGGAGCAAAAGAAGCTTTCAGAGATAGAGAGAGAGAGGAAACAGAATGTCTCCCAAACGGGGCAAGGCTCTATTTTTTTGGGAATGTTCTTGTTTTGCTCAACAGGTGTCATTGGAACCTTATCACCCAACTACAGGACAGAGACTTCTCTACATGCTTCATCTTCACCTATCTTTGACGCGCTACCTCAGAAAACACAGTGTATACAATAAACGGAATAAATCATGAGCTGTCATTAAAAATGAAACTTTCTGTTTCTCACTTTCTCTCCTTAGACTGGAGATGAGGTTTGGAATTCAACATAATGGACTCAAGATGCTCTGAAGTTTCCTTTCCTGTACCTTGTCATCCCCACTAGCGATGATGGAAGCCTCCAATTCCCGTTTGCCTTTCCCCAGAAATAAAAAGAGCCACCTTCACATTAATTACAGGAAGACATGCTCAGTTTTTCTAACTTTCTTGTCTTTTTACTTTGACACTGTTTCTTGCTCTCCTTTCTTTCTCTTACTGTTATCAATCGTCCAGTTTTGAAGCCATTATTGATAACCCAATATCACTTTAATTTTAATTCATGCATTATAACTAACAATGATGAGCGATGCATTTTTTTCAGTATTTATTCAAACTGTTCAATGTTAGTTTAGGTCAGCTCAGGTCCATTAAAAAAAATACAACAGATAACAACTTTTGATTTACATAATGCAATTTTAATGTATTACTAAATACTGAAATTAACATGAACTAAAAATTGATCATTAATGTTAAATCATGTAATTAAGTATAATGTTCACAAATGGAACCTTATTGTAAAGTGTTAAAAAAAAAGAAGTTTCCTGTCAGGACACAAATGCTGTACACTTATTGACAATCAAGGCTTTGCAACACAACAGTGGTTTAACATCACCCATTTATTTTAACAGCAATTTCCAGCCGGATGCATGATTTCAATACACCTATGAGTGAAGCCCGACAATTCAAGGCGCCTCTATCAGCATAATTAGAAAAAGCAAACATGGGATAGAAGCTCCCAGCCTTGTCGGATATTTCTGTCTCAATTATTCATTAATGTGAAATTGTGCTTGTCTCAAGTGCAGCTTTGTCATTTCCTCTAGTGACACAGATCCTGGTCGATGTCTGCCGAACCCCCCCCCCTCAATGGCAGTGCCAATTTCCTCAGCAGACAAAAGTTGTTTAGGAATCTATTTCTGCCTTGGTAGCATGGAAATTCTTGATTTGTCTTTATCCTAAGACCATTTGTATTACACAAGACTGCAATAAATAATAAATTGTGTATGATAGAGCATGGGAAAAAAAAATACATGCCATAAGAACAAATGGTTCTGTGCCACGCAAATATGTTGTGCTCTGGCTTTCAGAATGTGTGAATAAATAATAATAATAATAATAATAATAATAATAAATAATATACTTTTCAAATAATAAATAGCAATATATATTAAATAAAATGTATTATTATGATTATTAATAATATTGTTATTAATAAGACTACACTCTTTTATTTCATAAAAAGTCATCTAGACTATAACTAATCTATTATCCGTTGTTCCTTAAGACTAATGTGGTGAAGCCTAATTATAATCTGGTCTGCAGACATTATTAACAGAGAATCTGCCTTTTCGGTGTCTTCTAAGATGGCCACTAGGAGAGGCAAATGTGATGTAAAAGATATTTCATGTAAGAGTCAATGAATAAAATAATAGGGGTATGAAAGGCTCTGCAAATGACCCTCAGTGGAAGAAATTTTCTACATGTTTTAACCTCTCATTTTAGCTGGCATACTTTAATAAGCTCTTATTTAAATGTATTCATTAAACATGGTCTGAGGACTTTAATGTATTTTAAATATGGCCTTCAGTTTCTCAGATAAATGGCTATTTAGACAAGAGAGTGACACAGAATATTGTTTTTCTGCTATATATATTTAAATAAATCATTCTATAAATCATCAGGTAAAACTGTATATTTCTGTCGGCACCTCTTCAAAACACTAAAGTGATTTGATATTTGAATTTAAACTTATATGAAGATGCTACTGAGAGTAACGGTGTTTGTCAGTGATTGTTTTACAGTAAGTTGCAACAAATTTGCATGACATGCAGCCCATAACAATAAAGGACAGTTTAATTGCAAACCCCTAATGATGTTCTTTGTGGTTCCTCATGTACGTGAAACACCTTTGAGTGCTGAGTGAAAATGCTGCGTGGTGTCAGTTCATGCATAATTTGTGCTGCATATGTTGCATGTGCAGGTGAGCGTCTTTTAATGAAAATTCAGCAACACTCAAGGATGGCTACAAAAACAGCTCTTATGCATTTTGAAAGAACATGCCTTGCCAGATATTTAAAATTGCTAGCAGACAATTTGGTTAAAATATCCTTAAAATTAAGTTATTCCAACTAATGGCAGATAGTTTCCTTCTGACTTTCTCAGTTGTTCGGATCTGTATTGACTGTATTTGCCATTTTAAAACATACAATCAGAAGAGCTGTTGAGGGTCAGTGTGGTTTATGCATCTTGCTATGGGTTGGGTCGAATAAATGCATCTTTAGGGGGCTTTGAACACATTTTATATCTTATCCCAGACCCTATGATTTTCAGCAACAGCTCTGTTCACGATCACATGCATATGTTTATATCAGCATATAAAACAAGAAAAAATAACAATATATTCTGGTATTATGTTGTGTAGACTTGACGGTTGCAAGTCTTTTTCTGTCTGGATTTCTTTCTTTCTTTCTATTATGAATTATTATGGATATATAACTTGTCGAGATGTAATCAATTAACAATTATTTAAATTCTCTGTTAATTAAAACCACAGAAGTTCCGTGCTTGTTTAAATTTAAAAATAATAATAATAATAAAAAAGTTTCCTTGTTGTGTGGAGCACAAAACTGTAAACAGCAAAACTGATTTTACTAGCAACAATTTCTATAATCTGGTTAAAATTACAAATTAAAGTTAAGAACAACAAGAAGAGGAGAAGGAGAGTAAAGTAAATAAATGTTATTAAAACATAAATAATATAATTTTAAATAAATAAAATGTATTTTTCTATTTTAAACCTGATTAATTATTACATATCATTTGTAAGTCTTGTGTTGACCGAAACCTCTCTTTTAGAAAAGAGATTTGGGGAAGATGGGTTAAGATACGTTGATGAATAGGGATAAAAGAAGGGCATAATCGTATTCCAGTATATTTAAGAGCATATCTTGGGTTTTTTAAGCAGCTGGCAACCCTCGTCCCCAACGTTTATCAATTATTACTTATCTCGGAGATTTCTATGCCCAGGGATCTAAGACAGTTCTAAAGGGGGTTTTTTTTCAGCCACTTCCCAGTTTTTTTTTTTTTTTCACTAAGCACAGCCCATTAGAGGCACATACAACATCTCGACTGATAGGAAAAGATTGTTTCTGTGACACTTTCAACTGCTCCATCTCCACTGGAAAGTGACCTAAGCAGCCAAAAGAATGTTTACGGTTTATAAAATTGGCTCACTCACTGGACTTTATATTTAAAGTGAAAAAATAAAAATAAATAAATTTACCCCTTAGTCGTCTAGTAGGGCAGATAAACACGTAAGATCATATTTTTAATACTTTAAATTGTTCTACTCATTTTCTAGCACTAATGAAGAGAGTCTTTTTGTAATTTCCATGGAATCCATCCAAAATAAAACAAGCTACTTCATAAGCATCAAAAATGCATTGAAAACTGTAAAAAAATACTATCACTTATCTATGATTAAGAGTCTATTTTTAAGTGAACCTAATTGTCATTTAATTACTAATGCACACATTAATTTTGCAATTTTTTGTTCGAAGTGGATCCACTTTCTTTTTCAATTAGGGAACGAACATCATATTTACATAAGTACAAGGGTCATTCATAATTCATCATAATTAAACCATTTCCCCGTGTTGCACTCTTGACCACCTGTTGGCATTCGCACTAAATATTTAACAGCATATTTTCAGCCCTCTTTTTCTTAGTTCTAGCTTTTTGATGTTTTGCTCCACATTCATCCACTTTTTTGCATGCACTCAGCGGATAAGCCCAGGAATAATCTGAGTCGTCTCTTACAGACTCGAAACTTTGCATTTTAACTTTTGTCTGGAGATCCCTTTTCCCCCTCTTAATATGAAATATCATCTTTAATAAAAGTGGAAGCGGGGAGAGAAACACGATAAATCGGCTCTAACCACACAGAGGCGCAGGTCTCTGGGAGACTGATTATCATGGTACCTCAATGCTAGGCTTCTCAATAATTAGAGGATGTGCTGCTTTGCTGCTTTGGCCTTGATTGTTCTCCCAGGCTAGGCGTCAATTACCACGGCCCTTGTCTCTCCCTGCGCTCTTTGCCTTCCGGCTGCCAGAGAGCTTTGCTCATGAAAGGTCCATTAACGTCCTGCATTTGTGTCTTGGGGACCGACACCAAGCAGATCGGGGGAACGGGACACAGGACTTCAGCTTGTGACATCTGCCTAGCTGGGGGTGATGGAGGTGATGGAGAATACAGTGAAATGTAAAGAGGAATAATATGCTTATGAGTTGGAAAAGATGTGTTTCTGGTTTTAATACTGTTGCACATTCCTCAGAATTCTGCTATGAAGGTTCAGTTACCAGTTTTTGACAACAAAATTGTCCACTGTCAAATGTGAACAAAGTAGATGATGCATCAAGATTACTGTATGGCACAAATGTGCTCGCATACGGTAAAAAAAAGAATTTGTTGAAAAAAGTACACTCTCAGAAATAAAGGTACAAAAGCTTCAAAAGGTACACTTTTGTACCTATTAAGTTCAAATATGTACACTTTAAGTACTAATAAAATTTTAAGTACCAAAACTTTTGAAAAGGGACCATCCCCAAGTGACAGCTTTTGTACATAAGAGTTGCTTTTTGTAAGAAATGAATGCTTTTATTTTGCAAGAAAAGTGATCCAAAGTGACAACAACGGCAATTAAAAAAGGTTAAGGCTATTTTTTAAAACTGTTTATCATGGTTTGTGCAAAAATATTAAGCAGCATTGTTTTAAAAAATGAATAATAATAAATGATTATTGAACAGCAAAACTGCATATATGATTTTTGAAGACTAATGAAGAGTAATGGTTGCTGAAAACCCACCATCAGAGGAATAAATTAAATGTTAAAATATAAATTAAAAATACTATTTTAAACTGTAATCATATTTTTCAAATATTAATTTAAAAAAATATATTATTTTTTTTCTGACCAAATAAATTCAGCCTTTGTTAGACTTCTTTCAAAAAAACAAAAAAACATTTATATTATATATTACATTATATATCCAGATCTCAGACTGTATGTTAAAAATTCCAAATTGATTTTTTTTGTTTATAATGCAGAATAATCATGATTAAGAGAAGCAGAGATGAGAGAGAAAAGAAAACAGTAGTTTTCCAGCTGTACATGACTGACGTTTCTATAAAACAAGAATTACCAAAATGTCCACCAAGCTGCTCTCGCATTCTAAAGACCTTGAGAGACCAGTCTTGAAACAATGGTTATTCTCATCCATTCAGTCACAGTCAAATACGGCCAGATTTCCAACTAATTCCAGATAATAACATTGTGTTTAATTAACATTAGACAATTAAAGCAGTAATTATTAATCATAGCTAGCTCCCCACAGGCGCAAGACACAAAGACGTTTTAACTCATTATTGGAGTTCCTCCAGCGCTCATTTTGAAGACAATTGTCCTCATAGGCATTGAGTTCAATTACATAATAACACTCTTGTTTATATCTCTATTGTAGAACATGTAGCGGTCAGAGTTCAAATAAGATTCTACACAACAGTGAAAAATTTGAGTCTTCTTGCTCCCAAGAGAAGCTCAGAATATCTCCATTACTGTCTTTTCAATTTTGGGATGATTTCACACTGCAAGTTGTGTACATATAATAACTGCTATGTGATTGCCATCTTATCTGTGGCTGTCTCTGGATTGTTCTGTATATAAATAGAAATCATTGATTGGTCTGATGATAGCTTTGATTCTTATTAGGGGCTATTCTTTCTTTGCTGTCATGGGAATAAGCTGTGAAATGCCACAGTGACAGCTCTTATTTGCCTCAGAGGCTCAATAGGTCTGGCCGGTCCAAGGTTATGTGACCTTCCTCCACACAGCAGAGAGAAGAAGAGAGAGAGTCTGTGACAGCCAGTCTGAGTTCAGAACTCTACCACACCACCTGCTGTAGATCAGGATTACTGAATGGACATGTCAATCATTTGTCTGGAAGCAATATTGGTTATGAGATGATGATATCATAAAGAATCACTACACTTCAGCATTCACAAAAGCTGAACATGTGCTTCAACAGAGCTACAGTAAGGGCTTGGAAAAGCTGTCAAATATGTATATGCTTCTCAAAGAAAAATGTCATTATTTATGATACAGTATAAATCAAATTAACTTCATACACAAAGCAATTTGTGCATAATGAACAATAAATGTACTATTCCTTTAGATAAGGATATTCTATAAATGTATTAGTTATGGTCTTCTAATCTGATTGGTCGAGCAGAGTTCTGATATAACAGTCCAACAATACTTGGAACTTTCATCCTCTTTAAAAATGAAATTGTATCACTCAGCTTGTCAGTGTTTGCGCATACTGGACAGACACACCAGTAGGTGGCGACAAGTGACTGTCTTTATAAAGACTATTCTAAATCATTTAACTCATTTGTTCAAATCTGATGATCTAGGAACAAAACAAATGAATCTCTGCAGCCAAATACTTTCTTACATATACCTACAGTGAGTGAAAAAGAGTACATGACATGAGTTGTATGTACAAATTTTACAGTATTCATTATACAGTAGCTGAAAGTTCACAAATTAAGTGCGTAGTTGATGGACACTTACTTAATGTAAGTCTCATGACAATGACTACATTTACTTGCACCCTCATAACGAGATTATCATGGGATTTTGGGAATACTACAATTAAACTTTATCTCATGTGAAAGTAATACTTTGATCACAACAATGCGAATAAGCTCATAACCGTAGTAACTATAATCACATTAAACTACGTGATGCATGCCTATTTTAATCACAGTTCACAAGCATTTAAATGCCTTTATCACATTATTATAGCTCTAGCTAAAGTGTGCATGTGCTCAGATGCAGTGCTGATTTTATGGAGGTGCTAGAGGTGCTAAGAAAAAGTATGTATTCATGTTTGCGCTCAGGAGAGCTTCAAATGTTTCTCTTTACAATGCATTTTTGCGGTGTTGAGCCGTGTAGACAATCACAGACATATCTGTTGATTTCTTAGGTGCAATGGCCAATGAGATGTCTTCAGGTGTTCAAGCGTCCCCTCACCGCTCAAAACTCTAGTTTTTTTTTAGCACTGAGTTACGCAAGCTTGTGAATCCTCTCATTATAACAAAGAAAAGTGTAGACACAATGTGAATAAAAGAATGAATAAATTATATCAGAACTTTGTGAGATTTTGACATTTCAATATTCATCACAGCACCCAATAACCACATCTGTTACCAGAAAAATGTTATATTTAGACAGTATGCAATTTCAGACGCACCTACTGTGTTAAGGAGTGAGTCACTGAATCGTTCACTGAATTCATTCAAAAACGCTTAAGCATTCAGAAAAGAAACAAGTGAATCAGTGAATTTAGCTGAATTGTGATGATTTAATAAATTGAAAATGAGTTGATTAAAAATGCACAATGTTGATTCTGCCACGGCTTTGGAGTCATTTGGGGCTATTTCCAATATTAACTTATCATTTATTGAATTAAAAACAATACAACTCTTTTAATATGGCCACATTTGTAATTACTTGCCGGATTTCATATTCAGGAACAACAGCCCTCTTGCACTTTAGATATTGTTTAAATATACCGAAATCTTTATTCATGTAAGATGAATAGAATAAATATTTATTTCAAGCCCAGAGTTTAACCAATTCAGGCTTACCCCTGTAATAAAACATAAGCCATATCTACAGAATACTAGAATTTCCCATAACCTACATCAAAATTAATAATCGTCAGCATCAATAATTTAGATTTCATTCTTTAAGTACATGCCAAGTTGAAGCTCCATTAATATGAAAACCCAATAACCATGCACAGTGTTTAATACACTCCCCAATTAAAGCACAGTCTTATCAGCTACATGACAGCCCATCAATGCAGAAGCCCAAGAGCACGAATCTTTCCAGTGTATCAGAACGCCATAGCCTCCTTCTATCCCTCCCCCACCTTTTTTCTAAGGTGATCAATTTCATGGCCACTGAGCTGTTGAGAGCACCCCGTCTGAATATTTTCCCCACACTAATAGATGATGATGATGCTGTCCATCAGGGCGCTAATGAGGATTGCGGTAATCTTAATGCATGTTTGGGTCTTGGCCTAGCAAGAGGTCTCTTGTTGCCATCTGCATGCTCCACGGAACTGCCATATAGCTGCACAGATGAACCTGAAATCAAGGCCTTTTTAGTCCGAATGAGTGTTTGGAATAGCTAACGCTTTTGCGAGTTATAGACAGACACATTCTAATTAAACGCCTTTTTGCAGACATACCAGTTCTACTGTTTTTGCTGCAAAATCAGCACGGTTTGTTGTTTTGTATAAAATGTGAAAACGTATTGATTCGATACATTTGTTTTTTTCCTTTTGGCTTCATGGTGTAACATGATTTAATGATCAACTGTAAAATTAGGCAACACATCTCCACGTACTCAAGTGTCCTCCTGTCATGATGCCCACAGACTGACAAAAGCACAGCCGTCCGTCTGAAAAAGAAGCACCCCCAGTACACCGTCTGAGCCATACAAGACGAACTACTCTCAGTTTCCATAACATTTCTTGTTTCATTATCCTCTCCGGAGCTTGTCAGGGGAAAAAAAGAGAAAAGATCTGAACCTTTTTCCTTTCTGCGTTCGAATTTACATCTTTTGCTCATTTCTCAGAGTCTGCCCCTCACCAGGAGGATTCTAATGAAGGGGAGAGCGAGGGCTCTGCTGGGATCCCGGAGAACCTGGAGACAGGAGAGAATGCAGGCCGGTGACGGCACGGCAGCCACGATTTCCATATGAGTACAATCAGTTTGCCGACTTTTAAAGTGAATGTTTAAGTAGCCTAAGAGATAGGGCTTTGATTTGCCCTCTGATCAAGCCCGAGACGTCTCATTCAGAGAATAATGATTTTCCCCCCTAATTTCACTGTGTTTCCTTCTTATCTCTGAGCTTACAGGTAGTGTAAAACCCAGTGGTATTGTCTTCCCAGAGTTCTGCGGGTGAGAAGGGCCTTTCTTCTACCAGATTAGAGATGGATGTGCGTGGAGGGGAGGGAGATGAGAGAAAGAATTGCAAATGGAGATTGGGGTAGTCATTAGATGCTGGACAGGTTGTCAGTGAGGAGGGCCAAAACCTTTGCTTGCACACGTTTCAACCGCATGGGTAAGAAAGATAAATTTTCGCTGATATTTACGTTAAATCCATCCAAAAATAGAAATTTATTCTAAGAGGCTGAAGAAAACTGGAAGTGAAGTGAGTCTTGAATGACTGAATGTTGGTGTGAGGAATAAAAGAGAGATAAACACCAACAGATGATATATATATAATTTTTAAAAATGTAAATAAAGCATAAAGTTGACAAAGATAGTAATATTGTCAAAATGTCAAACTTTCGCATAAGCCAAGGACCATAAAACCAACTGTTATGTTTCAGATCTGTCCTATAATATTATTATATTTTCATACATTTACATTCTATACTGTCATGATGCACTGTTAAAATAAGCATTATTAATATAAATTAAAAAAAAAAAAACATTTTAATGTGGGAGAGAAAATGATACATTAAGCTGAACTTTAGCTTTGGTTAAAGCTAATATTTTAGTTTGTTTAAGGTATATTCGTATTTTTATTTCCTGAAATTTGCTTTAGCATGTACATAAAAAGTTAGACAACCGATGGTTTGAAGATAACATTTTACAATAATCCAGTTCAATAACATTTATTAACTAATAATAATATATTTTTTTACACAATTTAGGCTAATGATAATTCATATGTGTCTATAAAACTGAATTAATGAGTGAATTACTGTTAATTTATACAACTTAAAATGTAAAATTAACAAACAAATGTATCCATACCAAAGAACTAAGAAAACTAATTTTTAATCTTATAATCTTTAATATAAATGTATTAGGACCTTATTGTTACTAGTTGAAAAATGACAAATAAGAACAAACTATATTGTGCCTTACATTTCGGAGTTAATCATTTAAGCCACACTGAACTTTTTCCAAACTTTCCACCGGAGAAACAACCTTCACCGACTCAGTGTATCAGAGTTCAACCAACAGACCTGTGCAGTTTTGCTGCAAGCTATTACTCTTTCATACCCCCTCTCTTTTTCTGTGGAAAGGTGCCTCACCAATTATTTTGAGATGGATGCAGGGATGCAGAATGACTAGAAGCATCAGGTTCTCTTATATTTTTTTTCCAGCGGTCCATGCCTTAGGTAAGGGCAGAATGGCCAGAGGCTACGGTAGCTCTCAGGGGACACGTGGGGCTCATAAACTGTGAAACTGACAACTCTCATCTATTACCTTTGCTAACTAGACCTTTAAGAACCTTGACAGTCTGGGCTACGTGCCTCTTCCACCCTACCTGATATTTTTCGCAAATATGGATCTTAGAAAGTTGTTCGTTTTCCAGATGCAGACTCATAACCATGCATATCACCTTAACCAATTCCTCCATCAAGGACGTGTCTACTTAAACGCAATCTTTGAACTCAAATTTCTCTTTTGTATATATTTGATACAATTCTACAATTATGTTTCAAGCTTAATACAATGCAAAAGCCATAAACGGTGATTATTAGTGTGAGCATCCTTTACATGCAGTTTCTAATTGAACTTCTGTGTCTTGCCTGGTCACTTCCAGCGTGCCGGTGGCTGTTCGCAATAGGCTAACACCTTAAAGCCGGGGGTATCCGCGGCTGCTGTTCCCCTGGTGACGGTGCTCTGAATCCTACAAGCCTTGCAGGATGCCTGCAGGAATGTTCCTTCAATCACAGGGAGTCTCATCACTCTCCTGTGCGGGAGGAAGCTGCTCAGAAACACTGTCACCTTCACTTAGCCCCACGCACAGACAAGTCCCACTGCGGTCTCTGCTTGTAGATTCTCAGACAGCAGACAGAAACACACATAATCACACATACACACACTCTGTCACACAACTGTCTTTTCGCTGGAACGGCAGTAGTAGGATATAATGAAATAACCTGACACACATTACACAAACACACACACTGTTAGGAGATTCTTTTGTGCAAAAGCAATTGTTAATCAAGATAATTTACTGGAGATTAAATATATACACAGCACAGTTAGAGTGAGACAGCACAATTAAAGTCAATTCCAACTGCCGTTTGGAGCATTTTACTTACAACAATGTGATGTGTAAAACTATGGATATTAAAAGAGAGGAAAAAAGTAGGGATTTAATGAATCATAGACTGATTAGGTTGTGAAAAGTGGGCATTACATGACATAATATAATGAGTTAACTAAACAATAAAAATTGTTTTTAATATAAAAAAAAAAATATATATATATATATATATATATATATTATATATATATATATATATATGTATATAGCTGTACAGTGGCAAAAGACATACAATTTAATACATTTTAAGAATAGAAAGTCTTCTCATGGGTTAAATGTGAGTTCATACTGACTTTAAGATTTTACACATTTTAACTGTATTTACTAGAAAACAGTGACAGTTACGATCTTGTTCATAATGACTAGTCAAAGAGTGTTAACTAAACAAAGTTAACCCAAATATTTATACCAAAAATTAGCTGAATTTTTTCTCCCCCTCAGGTCATCCAAGATGTAAATAAGTTTGTTTCTTCATTGGAACAGATTTGTTTTACCAATGGATCCTATATGCAGTGAATGGGTGCCCTCAGAGTCCAAACAGCTGATGAAAAAATGTCACTATTATCCACAAGTAAATCACACCACTCCAAACCATCAGTTAATATCTCATGAAGACAAAATCTGTGTTTGTAATAAACAAATCCATCAAGATGCTTTTAAACTACTGCTTCCAGCTAAAAGATGAGTAGTCATACGCATAATATTACTTTAGTGAGTGAAAAAGTTGTTTCATTTAAATTGGGAAAGAAACATATATATGTTCTATAATCTAAAACTGTTCTAAACTAAGACATCTGTGTATTTTGATGTGAGAGAACAACATTGGATTGACTTTTCAGGAAGTGTTATTTTGGAATCATTTTGGCCAGAATTGATAGTTTAAATCCATCTTACTGATGGATTTTTCATTTCATAAGATGTTAACCGATGGATTGGAGTCATGTGGTTTGGCATTTCTATCAGCTGTTTGTACTCTCATTCTGACGGCACCTATACACTGCAGAGCATCAATTGATGAGCAAGTGACGCAAAGCTAAATTTCTTGGTTCTGATGTAGAAACAAACTCTACATCTTTAACAATCTGAACATGAGACAATTTTCAAAAGTCGTACTGAAATAGGTGAACAATTCCCTTAACATTGAGATTAAAATTAGATTCAATCCATTTTCTTATCTATTAAGAATCATTCATCAGTATAAAGAGAGAAAGATGCCACTTATTTCAATTCATTCTTTCTAAATATACAGTCTCACAAAAGTCTCATGGTTTAAAGCAGTTAGCCCAAATCGTTACATGAACATTATTTACATACAACATGCATTTTACTAGAAAAAAGAAAAAAAAAAAACTTAAGGAAAAATATACATTATTGAATCATCATGATACTTGTGCAAGATTATGCTGTATGTTGTCAGCAGTAATTCTGCAACTCAAACAACAGAATGAAATCAATGAGGCCGAGTGGAATGAAAAGGCGCAGAATAATTGACTGACAATCGATGGCGTTTTTGAATATAAGTCTAGATTTTGCCATATCAAGAGCGTCCAAATTAGAGCTTATTGGTGTATCTCAGGAGATCAATGCTTACAAGGTCATGGTTTTATCTGGCGCTATTCATGTCATTAGAGGCATTTTAATAATTCATGCTGCCCAGAGGTACTGAAAAGAGAAAACAAATGAAGATTCACCAAACCAGGACAATGTTAATCCCTGAAATACTGCCACTGTGGGACAAATCTGTTTGTCATGTTGACTCGAAACATGTTAAATCGATATCAGGAGTGGTCATCATCATCTACACTTTCATTTTTAGGCGCTCTGTTATTTTAAAGTATTCTGAGAGGTTGTGACCCAAACAAAAGTGAAAAAACACAAGCACTCTTGCCTAAAGAGAGATTATCGTGATTGCAGAGGATTAAATGTGGATGGGCTCTCTGCACTTCATTAGAAAACATATTGACCTCCGTAAGTATCTAATTAGTTGAGTTGATCCACAAAATCAATAGAAATTCAGACCAGAAAGTTTAGTATTACTATTTCGGTGGCAGGGAATGAGATGGACAACAGGGGACATGTCAGGAACGTTGATAATACTCTACTCCATGAGCACAGGGAGGGAGTGAAAATAAAAATGGATGTGAGAGATGAAAAGACGGAGAACTAGGAAAAATACAGATTGCCGTTTCAGAAAGCCGCACATTAGAAAGTGACAAAATGACACAGATAATGAATAAAGAAATAGTCTTACAATTGAATGTGAAGACTAAGAGATAGAGTAACATTGAGCTTTATTGATAAAAGGCTGAATTATTTAATAGAGCAAGAATTTATTAAAGACGGGAGCTGTGACAAGTGCTCTGAAAATGGGGACAAGTAGGAACTGGATACAAGCCTCATGTTTCCATTCATTGTAATTACAGGCGCTGCATGCCAAGTCCTTGCATATAAGGCTTTGGATATACAAATAGTTATCATTTGAATTACACAGTGCTTCTCATTAAATATGATATAATTTTTATACGCTCACCAATGTTGAATCTGCCTCAATAAGAGCTGTGGACAGAACAATGTATTTTGTATAAAGCAAATTTTTGACTGCGTTCATACGAATGATTTCTGTGTTTGATTTACAAGGAATTATCACTACGGCACATTCGATCACAAATGGTGAGATGCAGAAAGGACGGCGCAGTTTAAGGAACCGGGATGGCACATGGTCAAAATCTGGAGTACGTGTTAAAAATTTATTGTAAAGCAGATGTACAAAGCGCTTTTCTGTGTCGCACTCCCTTTCTTTTAATACGTTCACGGCGATTAACAATCAAGGCAGAAGCCTCATTAAAAAAACGTCATTTCAAATAAAATATTTGCGTGAATAATGTGCTGTTTAATTGGCCTGAACCATATTAAAAGAAATGAAGGTTTTTGGTAATTAACGCTCTTTTGAGGAACGAGGCTGGAGATCATGGGATTACACCAGAGACCTGCAAAGTGAGGTCCCACGTGGCACACGAGGCGATGGCAGGATGTTACATTTTATATGAAGACAAACACACCGCTCTGAACAGGAAGCTTTGTCATGTTCCGCAGTGTGTTGCTACTGTAAGAAGCGTGTGTTGCATTAATGCATAGTTTTTGGGTTGAAAAATGGACATTTGTGCTTTCGCTTTTACTTCCCTTGCTTTCATCAGTTTTTGTAAGATTTAAGAGTCAAAAGTAAAGAAAGTAGTGAAGAATAGCACATGAGAAAATATGACTAATGTTTCTTTAATGGACTGCTACTTGGTTTCACCTTATTGCAAATTCTGCTCATAATTTTATATGGATTTTATGATGTAATTCAACATTTTTTTTCCATTTGAATTTATTTGACACCTTAAAAAAATACTGTTATGCAGTTAATTTTCAATTAAATCTCCACAAGAAGTTATTGAAGAAGTGCAAACTCTTCCAACTTCAACTACTGTAGGAAGTAGTTGTTTCACGTCAAGAAAAACTGTTCTGAGAGCAGATATAAGTTCATAACACAAATAAAATCTGTAAATAAATCTGTAAATAATTAAAAAAAATAATAATTGCAACTCATTAGTATTTGGGTTTAAAGTTATTAATCTTTTAATGTGTCATAAACTGTTTTTTGTTTCAAATATGCCTGACAAGATTGTTGCACTGAATTACATTTTAGTGGGTGGATTTAGTAAATAAAGGAAAAATGTATAATATTTATTTTTGGCTGAGAAAAACAAAAACAAATTAAAAGCAAAAAAGCATGTAATTTAAACAGAAAACTTTTTAATTTTGGGGTGGAAAAACAACCCATGGTTTACGGTTAAAGCCTTTTTTTTTCTTTGACCCATATATATATATGGCAACCACATATGTCAGTATATACTGTATGTATGTATATATATATATATATATATATACACACACACATATTAAATACATGCCTATCTTTAATATTTATAAAGTTAACATTAGCCGAATTGATCCAGTTTTAGTCTGGATATACACTTGCAAGACATCCAAAAATGTATTACACATACATACATATCTATATTCTTGGCTAGCTATATATGGTAATATGTGTTTTTCCCCCCAATTTCTAATAAGTTTCAAACATGTTTTAAATAGGTTTGTTTTTACTTCATATGACAGTATATTTCATATACGGAAATGTAATATATGTACATTGATATGGTCTAACACAGCTAGAGTGCAACAAAAAGTGTAGAGTTCTTCACTCATGCTTGAACCAGCTTGTCCTCAATTTGAGTTTCAGCAGCTTACATTTGTACAAGTTAGTTGGCATGCCATCGTTACGATAACCCCCGTGCTCTGCCAGTCCAGTACAACACTGTTTGTAGTTTTCACCACGTGCTATGGCAACTTCATCAATATTTAGGCCCACACCTCTCTACACACACACATAAAAGTCAGTGGATGGAGTCTGAGTTGTTGCCACCACTCCCACTGTTGCTAATTACCACGGTCTGCTTTGTGCAAAGCCCGGCTGCTATTCTGATTGGATTTGCTTGACAAATAAATAAATGATCATCATGAAAATATAATGGCCACCCCATAACCTTTTCCTGAAGTTTGGTCTGAAAGCAATGAAGGACCCAACGGACATTCCCAGAATCCTTTTGTTCTTCCTTTTACATTTAACCTGGCTTGGCTCTCACGCCATATCCCATCGTGACATCACCTATGCTCTCTCACCAACTCCCTGCCTTTCCATATCACATTAGACATTAGATCCTTTTTTTTTTACAAACTTTCCTAATTTCATTCTGTGTTCATTTACTTAAAAGTTGTATTGCAAGCATTTTGTTTGTGAGGTTTGTTGTATTTTAATAAAAATTCAAGAGCTGGTTTGTAGATCATTAAAGTCTGTGAAAAATGGCTAATTGTTTTTAATTGAAAAAAAATGAAAATGACACTTTAAAGTGAAAAAAAAAAAAATTCCATCATTTACTCACTCTCATGTTCATTCTAAACCTTCCAAAACTTTAATTTCTTGTGCAGAATACAAAGGGAAATACTTTGAGAAATGTTATTTTTGCCATACAATGACAGTCAGTTATAACTAGAACGCTTAGAATAGTTTGGTTAATTTAGCAGAAGAAAGTCTTACAAATTTGGGATGACATGAACGTAAGATAATGATGAAAAAACTTCATTTTTTTGGTGAACTATCCCTTTATGCATTTCTACTTGATGTAAATATCTTTCTTTCTTTCTTTCTTTCTATAGACTTTTAGTGTAACCTAATGTCAGGTTAATTTTTGACTTATGGTTGTGACAAACCTATATTACTTCTGTGGAAGATAGTAAATAAATAAAAATCTGTACAAGTGGTCCAAAACAACACAGACTTTCATTATAATTATACATATTTTTTCTGAAAATATTACATTAATTAATATTATATTTTCATATCACTGGATTTAATTTTTGCAATTAGAGTAGTTACAGTCAGTCAGATATTTATTTATTTAATGCTGAGTATATTGGATGTAACCGAGTACTGCCTTTGGTCACCAAGTGAATATTTTGGATAGCGTTTTTATTTATATTTCTTATGCCCCTGGCTTCCTCTAAGTATGTCAGCGAGGCTCTCTCTCCCTGTCAAGTGAGAGTGATGTCGTTAGCATTGGCGTGTCTGTACTCTCAGGTTCTCTGAGTCTGTCCCTCTCTAAGCTATTTGGACTCTTGAAGGAACCCTCCTGTCAGTGGCTTATCACTCTCAGAAGCTCCCTCAATTGTCTGTGTCGGTCTCCCTGCCACTCGTTACTGCCGGTTACTCCGGTGACCCCTTTGCAGGACCCTGACTGTTAGCCGGCGAGCGTGTGGGCTAGCGAGCGAGGCACGAGTCTCTTCCTTCAGCTCCACCATGACTTTCTGGACTCGCTTGCTCCACTAATTAGCTCTTTGGAGAGTTCTCCTCGTGGAAGCGGGGAAGGAAATAGAGAGCGAAAGAGCGAGGGAGGGCAGGGGGGAAAGAGGGAACTGTGGCAGCCGTGATGGAGGTACTCCATGTCAGAGAAGAAGGGAAGAGATGAAAAACTTTCAGATGTAACTCGGCCCAAGCTCTCGCGCTCGCAAAGAGAGGTTCAATTATAAACGGATAGGTTTAGGCAAATCAAGACGGGAACAAAGTCTTCCGATGCGCAAGGCGGCTCGGGATTGGAATGAAGCGTGACTCTTCAGCGCAGCCGGAGGTTACCTGTCCCTGATATCTGATAAGCCTGGCCAGGTAAGGAAGCCGAAGCGTGGCCGGATGATTGGTTCTTTCTGAAGGGCCCTGGCCAGCATGAAAGATTCACCCCGGCTTTGTCTTCTGGAGTGTAAATATTGTGCTAGCGGAATATGAAAGTAGCGCAACACTAAGGTACAAAAAACATAGGGAAAAAAGATCAAGAGCGGGTCTTACATCAAGGAGGACCCCGAGGATGTCTTTGTTGTCAACTTCAGAAGAGAAGAGAGGAGCAGAGGAGGAAGCTGGCAGAAGGGGAAAAGATGCCAGAGAAAGGCTCAAAGGAGCATCTCTGGCCAAGGTGATCGGTATTCCTCGGCAGTCTGCCTCCTGGCTCTGAAGTGGGGGAAAGAAGCTGGCAGCCAAGCCAGAGGGCATAACAGCACAAACACCTTCAGCTCTGCGAACTCGCATACATACACACAAACGCATTACCTCTCGGTATCGCTCACTCATGAGAGCTCTGGATGCGCCTGACTCTGCATATTCATAACTGCAGACCCAGGGCATGCCACAAACAGCAGTGTTTAGGGTTGACATATAGTTTCATATTCACGTTAAATTCTTCCACCATGAATCAGGTGTTTTTGAACACTCTCACGTCACTCTGTGGACCACTTGTGGGCGCTTTATGTGTTCACGGTTGATAAAAATCACACTTGTTGTGTGCATATCAAGCTTTATATCAAAGCGGATTTTAGCGCCAACCAAGTTTGTTCTGTCGATATTTACTCAACTTGAACATAAAAAATGCAACCATGTTCTCTTAGAAAATGCGTTTGAAAGAGAGCAAAAAGCGAGCAAATTAATGTTCACCTGCGCAACGGTAACCTTGGGTTTCTGAATAGGTATAGGAATCGATACAACTAATTAAAGTCAACTTCAACGCACTTGTTGTTTTTAACGATACATAAAATCTTCATTATTATTCCATCTTCTTCTTTAATGTGGTTTCGAGTTTTGTCGATATAATTGCATCTTGTGCCATCTTCAACGAGCACCTGTGAGACCACTCAGAAACCTTGGAAGCATTCAAGGCTGGGACGAAATTCAATATCTCAACAACGTCGAGAAAGAATCGTTACGGCAACTCAAATTTGGCGCGAATTGACATTCTGTTTAAGCAGCGGAGCCTCAAAGTGCGGATGCCACAAAATATCTGCCGTTTTAAAGCAGAATCCAAACGTCGGCATCCCCACATCTGCATCCCAAACTCTGCCGAAGTCCTCGACTCAAGGTTAACACATACACATTAGTTCGGAAATGAATTAAATAAATAAAAAGCGGCGCAAACAATTAGCAATGCATCAATAGGTGGATCAATAGCGATGTGGGTAATTATCACTTCAGGGAGAAGGGATATGGCCTTTCCTTATTGATGCTGCAGAGGCAGAGGGTAGATTAGAAATACATGATGCTGATTTCAATACATCACACCTAAAAAAATAACAGCTTCTGTAGTGGAGCTGAAGTTCGGCTTCTCTTAACTATACTGAAAACACTTATACAGTATTTATTTGAAGTAAGAAAAGCAGATATTGTACACCACAATTTTAGGAGAATGTTGCAGCAATGCAGTTTATATATATATATATATATATATATATATATATATATGCTAATTATGGTTACTATATCATACAAAAAATATTAAAATGTCTGCAAAAGAAGAAAAAGAGAAAAACCATGTCTTTAGAAAAATTCTTTCAATCAGATGCAGCGCGTCTTGTTTCGAATCATCTGCATTTTCAGTTCTTCAGAAGACCTAACCTGTATCTTACATCATTAAAACACCTCTAAGTATCTAAGTGGAAGCTGCCATTATGCCTTTGCTTGGGCTATCTAAGATAAATTTTACATCCATTTTATGCTTATTACAAGTTGTTGCACAAGCCTCTTTCACATTAATTGAAAAATAACAGGCATGGAAAATGTAAAAGGCCATGTAGCCAAATCCCAAAGCACTTAACCATTCACAGGACTGCTGTCTGCATAGTCTTTAATTGGCAGTCTGTGTTATTGAGCTTCAATTAAACATTATGAGAGGATTGTCTAGAAGAACTGAGGATGTATAATTCATTTTTTTATGTGTGTGTGTGTGTGTGTGTTGTACAATGTAACCTTTTTTTTCTTTTACCTAAATGTCCATTTTTCTTAGATGACTGTTGCCACAACACAACACTACAAGCAAGTCTCAGAGTTCTACAGCTTACACTACTACTTCAAACTCAGAGCTTAATGCATGTATGTTTTATTGGACTAAATTCTATTGCCAAAGAATCCATAACAAATGTATGTTACATAAGTGAGACTTGAGAGTGCTGTAACATGGGTGAGTTGTAACATCATCAGATTAAAAATTAGAAAAGAGTTACAAAGTTAAAATCACATGGGCACCACCCTCCTGAGATGACTAAAAAAGTTAGGTGTTGCCGTGTAAAATATAAAGCATTTTTTGTACTCATATCCACTATTATTAACTATCGGTGCTTTCTCTAAATTAGTGCATTTAGACCTATTTTGAAGGGAATTTTTGATGTTAAAAAGGCGTATCACTTTGATTATGGTGAATTAATATATGCACAATTATAAAGTATTGGTGTTATCTCTAAATTAGTGCACTGGATTTCTAAAAGGCTATAATTTCAAGTCGGAATAATAAAATAAAATAAAAAACTTTCAGACACTGAAATAAAATCACACTGCCTGGTCTGTCTCTCCTAATAACAAACATTTTAAATAATAATAATAATAAAAAAGTAAATATTATTTATAAATCATAGAGATTTACCATCAAAACTGTACTCTGAGTAATTCAATAACATGCAATTGTTACTTAAAATACATATTTCTACATGATTTAACCTATATAAAGCAATTTTGGTGTATTTGTATTTAGTTTAATTCCACAATATTCAATGTTTTTTTTTATTTAAAACTACTTAATTTATAGTATTTTCAGTGTATTTTGTTTATATGCTTCCATTGTCTCACAATATCCATGGCTTTATTGTAAACCTCAGCTAAATTAAATGCTTTTATGTGAAGTTAGACTTTCAATATTGACCATTCTTTCCTCGATGAACCTAATTAAAAATGATAGGAGGCAGACAGGGATATCATCAATTGAACTCATAATTTGCACACTAGTTGATCAGGAAGCAAAGATTACCTTAATCCACCGATATGATGAAATCAAAGTGCAAGAGGACGGACAGGAGTCTGAAATGAAGCACTGCTTTGAATTTTAATATGCGCATGATCTTAGCCGGAGCTCACAGTGCAGATTTAATTCATTTACACCCTACCAGAAAGCTTCACTAGATGGAGCAAAGACACCTCTTTAAAAGCACAGTCCCCTCTTTCGGTGGATTAGCACAACAGCGAAGCGTTTGCTTTCAAGGTATCTTTCAGTGTGCTGTGATTTTGAAATGTTTATTCTTCAGCATGTTGTCTTCTGTATCTTGTAAAACTTCAAAGACACACGGCGGTTGAAATACACATGTCCTCAAATGCTCAATAGACCTATTTTGAAGTCAATTTTTGATGTTGAAAAAGGCATATCACTTGGATTGAGAAAGCTGTCAAAAAAAGCAGGGGGTAACACAGAACATTTCAAATTGAACATTGGCTCCTAGAGACACTTTCAGCAAAATATCCGGATGGTAATAATTCAATACACTGCAAGGGCCGTGCTGCTTTTTGATTGACACCGACTTTCTGATGTGTTTGTCCATAATCGTGCAGATGTGCAGAGGAGTGAAAACTGCATAAATGAATCATAACCATTTTTTAGAAGTATCCTCATGATTGCTTCTCTGCACAATTAGACGAGCAAACAAGACCGGCACTTCTTTCTTATGTCCTGCCAGCTGATCTTAACTCATATCTGATATGTCGCAGATTGGCCTAAACTTCAAACACACTAATATAATCAAAATCTGGACTTTTTCATTTCTGTCTTCTGTGATTTGTATTATGTTTCATCCTCTTTTCCAGCCTTCACGTTTAGATTGTTATAGAAAATGGATGCCCCATCTGGTCAGACTTGCAGAACTTGAATATACCTGTCAAGTGGTGGAAAGTTTGCATGTTTCTCTCTTCTGAAAATGCGCAATTCTCAAAGGCTTTAATTAAAGTGTGCGGCAGTGTGAGAGAGTGTGTGTGTGTGTGTGTGTGTGTGTGTGTGTGCGCTCAGAACCTCTGCAGCGAATCAAGGGTCTTGCTCTGGGACCCCGTGAGTGACTTTCATCATGTCTACTCATAGTTCTATTGATGATGTAGGAGAGAAAGAAACAGAGAGGTTTTCTACAGTATCACATTCACAATCACATTAATTATTATTAGAAAAAAAAAAAAGGTGAAGATATTTATTGACCATACAGACTGTTTTCCAGTAAAGGAACTATTTCATCATTGTTGTTATAAAAAAATATATAGTTTTAATTACAATTAGAAGACATGCTTAAAAAAAAAACATTATATTTCTCTAGTACTGTACATAAATGTATATGTACATGTACAGTATATGTATATGTATATAACCGGATATATTAACAGTGATAAAACCTTTACTTATCTAAACAAAAAACGAAACAAAAAAACTACATATATAGTAAGGATTATAATTATATAAGCATTATATTTTATATAAGGATTATATTTAAACATAAAAATTGATAAATGATTTTAGGTCATTTTTTTACAGTATTACAATCAAATAATTTATTATTAGAAAAATAGAGGAAGATATGTATTGACCATACAGACTATTTTCCAGTAAAGGAACTATTTTATCATTGTTGTTATAAAAATATATAGTTTTAATTACAAATAGAAGACATGTTTTAAAAAAAAAATCTTACATTTCTCTAGTACTATACATAAATGTATATTTAATATGTAGAGTATATGTATATAACCGGATATATTAACAGTGATTAAACCTCTAACTTACCTAAAAAAAAAGAAGAAATAATTACTACATATATAGTAAGGATTATAATTATATAAGCATTATATTTTATATAAGGATCATGTTTACACATAAAAATGGATAAATGATTTTCAGTCATTTTTTTACAGTATCACAATCACATAAATATTTTTTAGAAAAATAGAGGAAGAACTTTGAGCATACAGACTATTTTCCAGTAAAAAAAACGATTTTATCGTTGTTACAAAAAAATACATAGCTTTAATTAAAACCTTTAACTTACCTTAAAAATACCATAATTCATTACTATCATATATTTGAGTGTGCATGTGTGTATGTATGACAGTTATAATATTTTATTACCTTCGAAATGATATTGTGTGCATTTTATAACCAATATTATATCTGTGTTTGCTATTTTGTCACCACATAAAAAAATCGTAATAATACATTAAAAAAGCACAAAATAATCATGAATGAGGCATTTATAGCAAGCATCCCTCTTGCAAACAGCTAAAACGCAAATTAAATGTATTTATTCAGTTAGAATTTTTTTAGAAAAGTCTTTAAAGGAGGCAACTCTGACACCAAGTGGTAAAGATGTCAAACTACACTTTTAAAAAACGGTGGCATTTCCTCATGTTTTGGGATACATTAAACTTTTAAACAACTCATTAAAATATAAAAATATTTATTATAATGCCATGCAATATAATAAGATATTAGATATCAGAAATTAGATATTACAAACTTGAGGAAAGCTTTTTTTTTTTTTAACTACGCAGATGAAAGTATGCAGGGCTTGAAACATCCAGGCAAACCGCCAAATGCAAAGACAGACTTGAACCCTTCCATAAAGGTTAAGATGTTCACATGCTTCTCTCTTTTATAGTTTAGTTGTATTTCAGGAAAATGGAAATGTAGAAGGTTATCATCCTCTCTTTTCCAAAACCTCTCCAGTCTTTACAAAATATAATAGATTTTTTATTCTCGGTTATATATGTTTAATACATTTATATTAATTTACAGCATTTGCATTTATTCGTACAGACATATCCAGAGCAACTCCTTTACAACAAACCCTAATCTGGTTTGTGTGTATTATTTTCAAATTGTTAGGGGGTATTTCACATCCTTTGAAATATAGATTTTGTTTTCTTTCTCACCAATTTAATGCAATCCACAGTTTGAATCCATCTGAAGATCTTCTAAATCAGTTTTGGAAACCCGATTCAGATACTTTTCAAATAAAATTCCTTACCGTTCTATCTGCTTAACAAGTTAACATATGAATTATTTCATTACAAAAATTTTCAATATTCTTTTTACCTAAGATTATAATAATTCCCATCTTTTATTTACTATTATTACTTTTTCAAAATGTGCAGAGTGAAATATAGACAAACATATTTCAGTACAATTTTACACAGATATTTCCTGTATGAACTGCAGTCCGAGAATGCGGCTTTAAAGCTAATGCTTTTTTAAATGGTCTATCATTTTAAATAATTGATCAGCATATTCTTGAAACCATCTCGTTTAATACACAGAAAATGATTTAAATAGCAGTGTCTGAAAGTGCCATCTACTTGGTCTATGGAATTTGTATTTTAACATTTTAACATACTATATTTACTAATAACCAAAGATTTAAATGTTTTACTAACTTCTAATATTTTAAACAAAAGAAATCTATTTGCATAATTTATTGACAGTGCATCAGTGCCAGTTTTTCAACAATTCATTTAGTTCTCAAGCTTTATTTCTGCACGTTTTGCATGTATCTTTTACGTTTGAGCCATCAAACAGTTAAACAGATCTCTAAGCTTAATGTCAATTGTTAAGAACCTTCTCCAGTCCACCACTTAAAGAGATCACATGGCACAAATGCAAGTTTGAATAGTCGTTAATAATAGATAGCAGGCAGATAATATGAAACACCTTTTCCTTAAGCTCCATTTGAATATGCTGGGTTGTTCAGAAAGGAAAAATTGTTGGTGTAATAAAACTTTGCTCGTCCATTTAAACAGACAATATGAGACATTTGAAATGGTTCACTGTAGGTGATTTTATCACTGTTTGTCTATTTGAGTAAATTGGTATTCAGGTGAGGCTCCGTCTCGGACACTCTTGAATGTGCTGCGAGAGGATTTGTAAACAAGGCTTGTTGGACATTTATGGTAATGTTAGTAGCGATTTTGTGGCATATTAACGCATACGTGATTGCGACTAGCCCTATGAGACTGCATTTGTCATGACAGACTGTACTTGAAAAATCTAAACATTGGCAATATTTACATATCATCCAAAATTGATTACTATAATAAGTCTTCCACACAAACGGGTCACGTGTGAATGTTTTATCAAAAGGACTGCAAATTAAGGAGCAATTACAGACATGTTAGCAATTCGTTTTTGTCTTGTATAAACACTGTTATTATTATTATTTCAATGCCTTTAAAACTCTCCGAGCCATTGTAAATAATTCTGTCACATTTTATTAGACTGGTAAGTGATTATGAATCAGAAGAATCAAAAAACATGTTGACTTTAATCTAATGCAACAATTAACAGTTTTATATGTAATTTGTGTTTGAAAGAATACACTAACATCTTATGTGTCTTTATTCTCTAATGCTCGCTGAGGCTATGCTTACTATTATGAAATATTATTATGATTTAAAAAGGAATTTTTCTATTTCAGTATATTTTAAAAATTGAACTTTGTAAAAAGCAAAGCTGAATTACTCCAAGTCTTCGGTGTCAAAAAACATACATTTCTTTAAAAAAATAAAATAAAATAAAATCTGACCCCAACATGGTAAATAGTAGTGTGAATTTAAAAAAAAATGATCCTGTTTCTCTGTGGTGTCTATATTTTGCTAAGAATCACAAAAGCCCTCCTCAGGTTAATAAAAACCACACATGTGGCTTTTCATCATCCCCTTCTCAGAAGTCACGGACAGAAGCGATGGGTTCTGCCTCGCTCCGTTTGACTGTTTTCTTTTGTAACTCAGTCACCCGGTGGAGCTCTCCCGGGACCCGTGCTTGGCTCCAGAGCATTGCCCCTCGGCTTCGCTCGGGTCAGTGGGGCCACTGTTTTCCTTGGAAGTCTTTTGTGGGATTCTGCATCCACACTGGGATTTCAGCCTCATGGAAAACCACTCCAACCCTGTATACTTCATATAGATCCTATATGTCTCCAATTACTGACTCGATTTGCCCAAAGTCATCCCATATACACACACACATACATATATATATATATATATATATATATGCATGAGCGGCTAAGAGTAGATGGCCATTTTAACAAGAACCTTTAGGCCACCGTGGAGGGAACTTCTAACTAGAACAGAAAGGACTCTCAACTTGTGTTTATTATTAAAGGACTTGCACCGGCTGCTCCCAAGTGCTTTAGCTTCTGCAAGAACTTTTTGATGTTTGCTTTCTCATTTCTTTGTTATAATAATGTGGGGGGTGCGATCAGTTTGTTGACCAGTGTTCTCTAAGGGGGGACATGGTACTGGTTGTTCGACTGGACAGAAAGGATTGAGAAATCAAGAACAAAAAGGATAAAAATGTTAAACGTGAAAGGTTTTATGCAGCATAGGCTTACTGGAACCTACACTATAGGAAAAAAAACAATTCTCTGCAATTTCATGTTGAAATGAACACTAGTGGATGTAATATATCAGCAACTTTTATTAATATTACTGTCAATGAATAAAGTCTTTTTTTCACAGCAAAATACTACGGTATGACCAGAGCTGGGTAGATTAATTACAAATTGCAGTCTGTTATTGATTCCAAATTATATGATTAAAAGTTGTAGTTAGTAACGTAATCCACTACAATAAATATTTAAGGTAATACATTCTTAAAAATACTGTACGATGCCATGGAAGAACCTTTTTTGTCTAAATGGTTCCATAAAGAACCTTTAACATCTGAAGAACCTTTCTGTTTCACAAAAGGTCATTTGTAGCAAAAGAAGGTTCTTTAGATTATAAAAAGGTAAGAAGATGGTTCTTTAAAGAACCACTTTTGACCTAACTTGTCTATCACGTTGATTAAAAGTGAGAGAGGGAGACAGAGAGAGAGTAAGAGTACAAAAATGTATTATATTTGTTGTAATTAACAACACGAAGTGCATTAAACATTATATTATTTCAAGGTTTCCAAACTGAAGTTTGACAATTTAATGAAAAGCCAACAATTAATTAAATTATCCAAATGTCAAATTAAAACAATGTGGTTTAATAACATAATTGAATGTAGTACTTGATGCAATGTTGAAACCATTCTTAAACCTGAAATGATTTGTTGTAAATCCAGTGGTCAAATGCTGTGTAGTAACATGACGAATGACTGTCTTTGTCTGAAAGTGCACAAAACTGGAAGACCTTCTGAGTGTATATGAGCAGTATTTTAGAAAGGACCATTTAAAAGATGAAAAAGAGGAATTAGGGGCAATCACTAAATTTATTAACAAATCACTAATAATTTATTTCTATTGTATTAATAATATGTAATCAATAAAAAAGTAACTGTAGTCTGATTATGAGTATTCTGAAATGTAATTTTACAAATACTTATTTTTTGGAATGTGATTATGTAATCCAGATTAAATGTAATCAGTTACTACGGCAGCTGTGGGTATGACCTCAAAACACTTCAATTGTACACTAAAATATTTTAATATTTGCATCATATAACCAATTCCTAATGCTGCGTAATATCATGTCACCACAGGAAAGTTTATGAAGCAAGCATGAGTTGGTTTTATTAAAAAGCATTTTTAAGTCAGTAAGTTCCAGTCAGAATTTAGGGTCATGTGGGAAGAAAAAAAAAACTTGTTACGACCTCCACCCCACTGTGAAGAAATCCCAGAGCTCATTTTATGTGACAGGTTCCCATGCTCAGTCGAGCCCTGCTTAGCGAGAGATGATGACGGTGCCCCATTGAACAATACACACAGGAAGAGAAGCTTTGCTCTTTCGTCACACAGGCAGAAATGAAGAGAGAGACTTATTGTTTCAATTTAACATAAATCTAATACAGACGAGCAACTCCGAATGGGCAGACACACACACTCTCCATCCAATTTCCCTTTCTGCCCATTATAAACCAACCACAGACACACATCCAGACATACACTAACTTATCAGCAAAAGCAACTGCACATTTCAACAGCTCTGACGTCGATCTTTATTTATTTTACAAACAGATTCCTGTCAGTCCAGCGTGTCTTGTATATGGTCACTTATCGCCACAGCTTTCAGAAAAAGGGTTATTCGCTACGGAGAGTGAATTACTGCTATTTGTGATCCCTTTAGCCTGACTCTGTCCAGCCCTCACTGAACTGGCTGTTGGACGAGGGCCAAAATAAACATTGAATGCTATATTGCAGCAGAGAGGCATGTAGACTGATTTGGATCTACACGTTAAGGGAGTGTGAAGTCCGTATCAGCGTAGATGAACAGTCGGAATTGCCGCGGTGAGAGACGGAGCAGCGGCCAACAGTTAAGGCCATCCAGAGGTCAATGATAGAGGTCTGATAGCGTAACGGCGCCCGTTACTCATGTCTGTATCCCAGACAACACCCACAGACAACCTGCCACAACTGTGTAAATACATTTATTCATGTTAGTCAGCCAGCATGTGTTAAATTAATCTTGAAATATTTTAGGATTTTGAATATTGCACTACTGTTTAAAAGTTTGCAGTCCAGTAAGACTTTTAGTATTTTTGAAAGAAGAGTGTTATATTCACCAAGGCTGCATTCATTTAATGAAAAAAATATATTAAAAAATATATATATATAATTATATGAAGAATAACAATGATAAAAAAATGCAGCCAAAAAAAGTAATATTGAAAAATATTTTTATCATTCAAAATAACTGCTATTTTATTTAATTTCATTTTATTTTATTCCTGTAATGCAAAGCTTAATTTTATGATGCCATTACTCCAGTCTTCAGCGTCACATAGTCCTTCAGAAAGCATTCAGATATGCTGATTTGGTACTCATTTTTTTTCCCTTATTTTTATTTTAGGATTTTTTGATGAACAGAAGCATTTATTTAAATTAGACATTATGTCTTTACTCTCATTTTCGATCAACTTAATGAGTACTTGGTAAACAGAAGTATTAATTTATTAAAAAAATAATAAATACAAAGAGAGAAAAGAGAGAGAGAGAGAGAGAGAGAGAGAGAAAATAATAATGAGAAAAAAATCTTAAGAATAAAAATAATAAGAATAAGAATAAAAATCTTAATGAACTTTTGAATGGGAGGGTGTAAAACAATCAATCAATCAATCAATCATAAACAAAATAATAATAATTTTCATTGCTGGATCCTGCTGAACATATAGCAAATTGCTTCTCTTACGGTCCTCATATAGTCTTCCTAAAGCTGTGTTGAGGATTTAAACCTTTTAGTTCCTGACGTGAGAAATTTGTGCAATCAAAACAACACTTCATAAGAATGAATGTTCTTATGTACGTGATAAACACAGTTTCAGACAAAAGACTAATTCTACTTATGCACGCAAGCACACGTAACAGAACTCAATGAGTTCCAGACACTAAACGACAAGGAGAGAATTCACAACACTTGTTTTTCTTGGAGGAAATGCCAGCTACTCATTTTTTGCTTTGTTTGACAACCATTATTTTAATCTCAGAAACTAAAGAACCAAATCAACCAATTTTCACAACCACTGAACATTTTATGCATTTTTTCCAGAATGTGTGAAGTTCTCATAGAAAAAATGAATAAATTTTTTAGAGGGTGACTAACAATAAGAGCAAGTGATTCAGGATCTGAATGATTTAGTGGTGAAAGTAATTGCTGGAGTGACATCTGGATTCAATTGAGCTCCCAACATGGGCTGAAGTCCTCACATGGCCGAAGGGTTTCACGGCTTGGAGGATGTGGCTCAGTTCAGATGAAAATGAATCGTTTCTGAGATTTCATCATTATCCATTGAGTGTTTTGCATTACTGATCAAACCATTTCTCTTTTGCACCTAGAAGAAAAAGGAAATTACTCAAGGTCACTTTTCTATTGGTCCCAGCCTCAGACCACCCCAAAAAAAGCGAAAAAGAAAACGGTTTGCTGTTTAGTCAAACATTTGGCTATGTGAGACTTCTCATTTGGTAAACACTTTCTTATTCAAAGCAACTCACAGACCTGGGGTTAAGTGCTTAGCTTGACGGCACAATGGTTGTGACGCATAGATCACTTCCAGTGTTTGAACTTACAACCTTTGAGTTAAACTTTTTTGTTAATCTACTAGCACCCCCATAAGACACATGCAATATCTAAAATTACAATGTTTTCTGTAAGTGAGAAAAGTAAATAACAGTGCTGCATAAATATCATTCACACAAATTGCTGAACCTAGTAAGAAAATACTATTTTTAGTGTTTTTGTTTGTTTGTTTCTTAAAATGAACTGAATTGGAAAGGAACTAAAATGGTAAGCAAATTATGAGATAAATCACAATAAATCACAAGCTGCTGTAATTTTATATTGTGATTATGTGTACAGACACTATTTTCCAGCACTTCATTTAAACAGTTCCTCAGGGACAGGCACTTCAGTCACGTCTCCCTCTATGAAAAAGAACAAATTCATTAAGACACAATGGTTGACTTCTCTCTCCTCTTTTCTCACCCTATCTGACTCACAGAATCTGCAACAAGCTGACACATTCACATTCAAACTTTGATACTTTCATAATACATTTCTTATAAAGAATGCAAGTTCTGATCATCACTCTTCTGATGACTCCTTGAGAACTTTGTTGTAAACAGCTACAGGAAATGATGACCGTAGACACATGACATGTTTTCAGTGAGGTCAGTTCCAGGACGGGTTGTTTGTGTATGTTTTGTGTGTGTGTGTGTGTGTGTGAGAGAGAGAAAATAAAAGAGCCACTGGAATTTGAAGTTTGAGAGACATTTGGGCACCACATTCATGAAGATGTTTGTGCAGTTATGGCCATAATATCAATTACGACCATAAGGAAAAGCAAACAAAGTGTTTTGCAACACAATACCATCTTAACCTGAAAGCTCTGTTAGACTGGGTACAGCTAGATCCTCTATAACTCCTTTATATAAAAGATATGACAACAAATCATAAGAAGCAATAAAAATCAATGCACTATAGTCTTTGTTGTCTCAAATCAAACTGAACATTATCTTAGCAAACCTTTGAAGCCCAAGAACAGGAAGCACACCCATTTCTATGGGTGTCTACAACAGATTGCGTATAAAAACAGAGTCACCCAACCGTATTCCTTCTTTCAACGTAGAACAAAGTGTGTGATGCCACTTTAATTTCTCTTACGCATTTGATCGTAAATGCTAGTGGAGGCTGTTTGATATGTGAATGCCTGTTTGGTTGTTTTGGGACATTATAGAGATGAAGGAAGAGATAGTGATGGCACTCATTACACTGAGCTAAAAAAAAGTGGCACTGAGAGCAACATGTCCCAGGGCAAAATGACATTAATTTGATGTTTTGGATTGTGAAGGTTGACAATTCAGAGGAAGGAGTTAAGTGTACATTCTAAAAAATGCTGGGTTACTTTTTCTAACCCAAATGCTGGGTTCAGCCTGTTGGGTCATTTTATTGGGTTGTTTTTAATATTTTTTACACAGGTGCAGGGTTATTTTTTTGTTTTTACCCAAATGCTGGGTTCAGTTTAATGGGTCCTTTTATTGGGTTGTTTTTAATATATATATATATATATATATTTTACCCATATATATTTTTAACCTAAATGCTGGTTTCGGTTTGTTGGGTCATATTATTAGGTTGTTTTTATTTATTTATTTTTTCTATCCAGGTGCTGGGTTTTTTTGTAGTTTTTTTTTTTTACACAAATGCTGGGTTCATTTTTTTAGGTCATTTTATTGGGTTGTTTTTAATATATTTTACACAGGTGCTGGGTTATTATTTTTTTTTACCCAAATGCTGGGTTCAGTTTAATTGGGTTGTTTTTTAATATATATATTTTACCCAGGTGCTGGGTTATTTTTTTTTTTTACCTAAATGCTGGTTTTAGTTTGTTGGGTCATTTTATTGGGTTGTTTTTTATTTTATTTTATTTTTTATACAGGTGCTGTTTTTTGTTTGTTTGTTTGTTTTTTTACACAAATGATGGGTTTAGTTTGTTGGGTCATTTTATTGGGTTGTTTTTAATATATATATTTTACCCAAGTGCTGGGTTATTTTTTAACCTAAATGCTGGTTTCAGTTTGTTGGGTCACTTTATTGGGTTGTTTTTAATAAAAAAATTTTACCCAGGTAGTTTTTTTGTAAGTAAGTTGCTGGGTCATTTTTAATGCTGGGTTATTTATCTATCCAATTGCTGAATTGAGCCTGTCTCTAAAGAAAAGTCCCATCTCTTGAGTTCAGGTTAGGGTTAGGGTCAGAGCGCATGTTTTTATGTACACTATACGAGAGCACAGTGCCGTCTCCACCAATTTGGTGTACTTCTTCAGTGAAAAAAAGTTTGCATACATGTTATTTCATTTATAAAGTCTTTACATTGCTGTAAATTATGTTATTTTGTGCAACACAAGAATGAGGTGACAGTCAGTTGTGCCAGCAGTGTTTGGTCATTTCACATGATAGAAATGCTTTTTGCCTTGCACAACATAAATGGATTTTATTCAATTTATTCAAATTTCATTTAATTTGATGTTAAAATATGTTCTTTCAGCTACGAGTGAAACACAAGGTCGCAGTCTGAAGCTCGCAACTCAACATGTTGGGTAAAAACATTAACTCAACCAGATGGGGCAAAATAACCCAGCATGTGTTCTGTCTAATATTTACCCATCAATGGGTTGCTAAATAACCCAAGTTGGGTTGTTTTTAACCCTTCATTTTTTAGAGAGTAAGAGTCTTCAGGCACATAAGTTATTTTATAAATTTATTTTATAAATTTGTTTATAAATTTGTTTTGATCTGTATCTGCAGTCACATCATCCTTCTGTTAGACAGACATCTGCTCATTAGTATCTTGGGATATGCTCTTAGAAAGGGTTATGAAGGGTCTTTGACATGCTAGTGTTGGGTCAGAGATTATTCCAATGCTGGAGGCTAACTGCTAATCACTGATTGCATTTGCATATGCTTTCAAACCTAGTGAGCTGCCAACAGATACTGCATCCATGCACCCATGATGCACTGCAGCAAGGTTAGTGAAACAAAGATGAATCCAAGATGGACAAGAAATACATTTCTATTCCACAGTTTATCAAAAAATGTCATATTAATAATAGTCCAATTAAATATTGATAATCTTACCCAGTGTTTACATTGAGTTTCCCATTAGCTTAGCAATGTGCTAACACACAAACACATGTAGGGTCTCCATAGTTGATATACTGTACAAATGTTGTATTTTATCCCCTGAACCTAACCTTTACTGGCTTGTCCGCGACTGAAGTCTTTTTTAATTGGGTTGTACTTGCTTCTGGTACCATCACTGGCTGAGGCATGCTGGGAAGTTGCCAATTGGCGAATCATTGCCCAGAGCTGCGGTAAATCAGGCAGAGCAACAGAAGTAAAGCAGAGCCAATGTTGATTAACTCACATAAATGTTCTGCGCTCCTTTAAAAAGGCTGAAGGGAAGATAAAGTCATTGAGAATGCTTTCATAACAGCCCTCTAATGACTTTGTGGTAATCGCCCATGTGGCAAACATCAAAACTTAACATTACACTGTTTGCAATCAAGAAAAGGAAAGTGAGACAAAGAGAGAGACAGAGGGAGTTGAAGCGTACTTTTGTTTTCACATGAGAACGAACTTCGAGGTCTATGTGTAATGGCAGAGAGGAAATTGTGAAGAATAAGAGTCTCTGTACTTGTTTAGAGGGTTGGGCCCCATTGACTGATCATGCTCATTTGCCACTTGTTTGGAACTGAGACTCAAGTATGTTTGGGGTGTTACTGATTTCTAAGCAGCTGCAGGAAGTAATCTCCTACTTTATAAAAAAAAATTGCACAAAACGTATTTATAAAACATAATATCTTAACATATCACATTAATTCATTTTAGACACATGAAAGCACTGTCAACAATATTCAAAAGTTTTTAAAGACGACTTTTACGCTCACCAAGCATTTATTTGATCGAACCTACAGTAAAAATAGAAATATTACATAATTTTACAATTTAAAATGTGTTTTTTATTTTTATATATTTATAACATAATTTATTCCTGTGATGGAAAGCAAAATGTTCTGCCTAATTACTCCAGTCTCCAGTCACATGATCCTTTAGAAATCATTATGCTGATGTGCTCTAGAAACATACCTTTTTATAATCAATTTTGAGAAAGATTATGCTACTTAACACTTTTGTGGAAACCCTAAAACATATTATTTCATGAAAGTTCAACAGAACTTTTCATTTAATTGAAACAGAAATCTGGTAACATTATAAATGTCTTTATTGTCAGCTTTGGTCAGTTTAATGCATGCTTGCTAAATAAAAACATTAATTAAAGAAAAAAAATTATAATATATCTTACAGACCTCAAACTTTTGAGCAGTAGTGTGCTCCCTCAATTACACAACATAACGTGCTACAAAAGCTCCAAGTTATACTAATTTCATCAGTTCCTTTTTGAACTACAAATATCTGACACTTGATACTAAAGCATATGCATACCACATGGGTGCAATTATTGCATTAAAACTAAAACTTCCCCTTGAGTGATTCTGCTGATCACTCAGGTTTGGCCAGCTGTGTTGATATTGCATCTGAGATGCTATTTCTATAATTGTTTGCAGATGCTTTGAGTCGACCTGCTCTTGGTGAGGTGACGTTTAAGAAGCACATAAGAATGCTCAGTAGTTTTAGAGGGTGGTTGAAATTTAGTATAGAACTTAGGATTGAAACAGGAACTCAAATTACGCTGTTGAACTGTTGGCTCAGCGGCTAATACTCAGCAAGTAGACATTTATTTATAATGTTTCCGAGAAATCATAAAAAGTCAACTTTCGGTTCCCATACATAAGGCGACGAGTCATTAAATCCCAAAACAGTTTTCAAACTGTGGGTGCTATGTCGTCTGATTTACTAACAAATCATTCTTATGAGTCAGTTCTTTTAATAAATCACTCAAAAAAGACTGACATAATCAGTTACAGACAAAATACAGTTACTGTGCATTTGAATCAGTCTGATGAACACTTCACTGAACCAACTCAAGGAATCTGTCAAAAGCAACTCATAAATCAACAAACAGTAAGACTTATACTTAATAACCTGCAAGTTCCACACAAATCCATAACTAATTCAGTATAGCTGCTCTTACTTGTTGACCAAAACAGAATAAAAGCAATATTTTCTAATATTTAGAGCCCTAATATTTAACTCGATTTGCTTAAAACTTAATCAGAAAACTGACAAAACACGGCCGATGTAAAACTGTTAAGGGGAAATTAGCTAAAATATTGTTGCCATGGCAACCTGTCAAACTTCAAAATTCTTTTCCAGTGATTTTGAGGCAGATAACATGGGAAGAATTGCATGAAACTCAACACACATCAGTATTTACTATAGATAGACACTGGCAAAAGCTTATAGAAGGACATGGAGGATGCACTTTATAGCGCCATTTTTGTCAAAAGTGGGGGGTTTTGTTTTAGCTACAGACAGAGAGAGAGAAAGAGAGAGAGAGAGACTTTAAACATATATTTAATCACCAGAAAAAAATCTAACAGTTCTTACATATTTATTTATTTATTTAATGCATTACAGTTTAGGAAATCTCTTAATCCTTTTCTGTTTTAGGGACAAAAAAATCCTAAATCCAGTTAATTTGTAGGGAACTGACAACATAATTTTATATAATTAGGTTAATGATTATGTTATTTACAACATAAAAAGATCTAATGATACATAAGTGGTCTTATAAGTTTTTTAATTCATCAGAAATCCTTCTAATATGGACATTTCTTAGTATTTTAAACATCTTTACTGTTACTTTTTTGATCAATTTAATGAATTTAAAGCCCGAAGCTTTGAAGGGTAGTGTAGACTCATCAAAATTAAAATGGGAAACTCTTTGATCACTGTTATGACATTTTCATTGTAAGGAACATACTGAGGACAATGCTGGCGTGTGTTGGATCAGGTGGTCGGTTTTACAAGAGCTCCCTAAGGAAATGTCCTGGCTCCTTTCCTGTTTACACTTCATACAACAGACATTAAATACAGCGCTGGGTCATGTCACCTACAGAAATACTCTGATGCCATTTGGATTGTTGGATGTGTGAGAGGAAGGATAGTACAGAGGAGTCACTGGTGTCTTTGTGGACTGGTGTGAGCAGAACCTTTGAAATTGCAATGTTGAAAAAACAAAAAACAAAAGAGTTGGTTTTAGACTTAAGTAGGAAGAGGAAACCTTTCACCCCAGTTTCCATCCGTTGGGAGGATGTTCACATGGTGGAGTTCTCTAAATTCTTGGGAATGTACCTGAACAGCAGGGCTGACTGGTCTATTAACGTCCAGTCAACATGTGCATGGCTTGGGTCATTCAACATACTGTAAGCAGAACAACAATATAGTCAGTATATGGTAGCAAGTGATATTTTTATGCAGTGGTCTGCTATTATATAATAAAAAACAGAGAACTACAAAAGAAGGCAGAGTCTGTCCTAAGAACAAACCAGCCTGATCTCACAGCAATTCATACATATTTCACAAGGTGGCTAATTCATACGAATTTGTACAATCTTACTTATACAAATTCATAAGTTTTTGCTAAATCATAAGTATTTTATGAGTTGCCAAAGTTGACCTACACCTAACCCTGTCCTTAAACTTACCCGTCACTGGGGTTAAGACAAATCATTAGCCACCTCGTAAAATATCTACAAAATCTACAAACTCACTGAAGGTGGTGACTGAGAGAAGGGTGCTATCCAAACTTTCAAACATTATGGATACCTTCATAACAAGAGCACTTTCCATTTGGAATCATCATGCCCTGGTGTAACACTGAGAGATCCTTCCTGTCCATTTCTATTAGTCTGTACACTTTATCCCTATACTAATGTTAGTCATATATTTGCATTACAACCACTTCCTTTAAGAACTACACATTTCCAACACACATACATACAATCATAAAGACTGATTTATACTGGGCAGCCCTTATTTTTAGCCTTTTGAAATCTTCTGCTCTTACCCACCCAGTCAACTTTCCCTAATGAGAAATGGAAACAAACCAAATTTTGCTGAGATTGGACTACGTTTGGGGAGTGCTCAACAAAGTGGAAATTCTTTCTTAATAACAATAACAGCATATAATTTATAATCATACAAAACAATTAGTAAACTGTGAATATGTCCTATCAAAATAGAAGCAAAAATTAAAAAATGATCTTCGAAAAATTGCAATCTGATTTAGTTTGTGATGACAATCAGACACGTGCTTCTGGAACTGGAAACAGATTTCGGTGCTCTCTGACAATTAGCATAATTAATTACGTTTGATCTTCGGTCTTTGAGAGGATTTTGTTGTACTCTTGGATACACCTCTTTCTTGCATTTGCATTGTTCCAGGATCTTCACTTAGGAAGAATAACAAAGAAGTTGTGAGACTTCTGCCATTGACATACAGTATTGTACAGTAACCTGTGCTCAGAATTTTTGCTCTGCGTTTAACCCATCCACATACACTGTATAAAAGGATTTCGCAATTTATCTTTGAGTTTTTACTTGATTGAGTTTTTGCTTGAAACAAGTAAAATAATCTGCCAATGGGGTAATCAAAATAATCTTGTTTTCTGTTTGAAATAAGATTATTACTGGACTGATAAACATACACACACACACACAAATCAATCAGTCAGACGAACTAAATAACATTAGGACTGAACTGAT
>JAUMHE010000042.1:6827260-6857289 GCA_032359235.1 Enteromius mattozi
CTGTAGCTCTTTGTTTACACATTTGCACGTGCACTTTGTCGTCTGTTGTCTATTGTTGTCTCTTTTTTGTATAGAAAATAGATAGTTTTAGGTTAATTTAAAAAATGTTGTCTTGTTTATTTTTTAATTTGTTGTTGTTGCGTGTATGCAGCACCTTGGTCCTGGAAGAACGTTGTTTCATTTCACTGTGTACTGAACTGTATATGGTTGGAATGACAATAAAAGCCTACTTGACTTGACTTGATTTTGCTTACCCCATTGGGAGATTATTGTGCTTGTTCTAAGCAAAAAGTCACTTAATTTTGACTTGTTGTTTTTTTTCTTAAGGCAATATATTTTACTTTTCTAGAAAGTCCTTCTTGATTAAATTAATTTTTAGATGTTTTGGCTGGAAACAAGACTAGAAAAGCATTTTTTGCAGTGCAATACTGAGACTTGAACCCACAACCTTTGGGTTACTAAGGCTTCTCCAGCCATTAGGCCATGACTGCCCCTCATCTAATATTAGAAAGTATTCAGTCCTTGTATAGAACATTTTATCTATCATTTCAAAATTTGTTTATTTTGAGATTCATCATACATTATATTATGCAATATGCATTATGTATAAAACACTATAGGTATTTCAAGTTTTTTCCAATTCATTTAGAGTCCTTCTGGGAGGAAAGATATTACATAATAATATTATAGAATATGTTTGTGAATGTCACTGAAACTGTACACTTTTCTTTCTGCTTGCAGTTTTGTTTGTTCACTTTTTATGTGTTTTTACCTCAACCAGAACAATTGGACGAAATTTAAATTAACCAGTCTTTCATTTACATATCTGCAAAATAAATAAAGCCTCTGCTGGCACAGAGAGAGTGAAGTGTTTCGTTGCTTTGCTAATTCATGTTCCACCTTTCTGACTCCTCCTAAAAGGAATAATTCATTGCTTTTCTCCAGACTGTTTTGAATTTTCATTTCAAACAAATGAAAAGCTTGTGTTTTCCAAACTTTCGGAATTTTGGCAAACGTGACTGATTCCTCTGCTAAATAGAAGTTTAGAAAGAGTTTTCTGGAGGATGAGCGGTTATTAAGTCCAAGATATCCCCCGAGTGTTTATTTAAGAGCTTATGCAGCATGCATGGCCCAGATATAGAAGTGTGCTCAGACCTTATCACTTCTCGCAGTGAGCATGTCTGACAAAAGGCAGATTAGGAAAGGGGTGCTTGAGGAATGTGTCTCGAGCCCTACTGACTTTTCTTAGACTTGTACTATCAGTTAACTTGTCATGTTGCCTATATGGAGCTTGAGTTTGGCCAGCAACAATACAAAGGCTATAAACAAAATGCACATATGACAGACCATAATATTTATTTTATTTTGATGTTGTATGGGCACGCAATGCTAACAAAGTTTCACTGTGCTGACTCATTTGATGATGTTGGCTACAACAGTGTCTAGCTGACCTACAAACACATGGAAGTAAATAAGCAAAAGGGGTTTTTATGTTGTTGCAGTTTTCAAAAAGAAATCAACCATCATCTAAAATGATTTAACTTCTCAAGTCATCAAAACTGTTCGTATTCAAAAGTAATTCTTTTAAATGATCTAGAGGATAACTGTCTGTCTGCACTCCTTGTAATAGAGAACAGATAATAGAAACTCTTCTCATGACCTTAGACCTTCTGGTGTCATAGCCAAATGACTAATGTGAACACTTTTCCAGATCCTCCATGAATCATGCCATTTTTACAACAAAAGGAGGCTAAGTAGACAAAGTGATGATGGTGGAAATTTTAAACGTCACTAAAACCTTTTGTAAAATTCAGTTTTCTTGATGTGAAGTTGGAGTAATTCTCTACTGTCCACAGCTGAACACAGATTGAACTCTCATGTTGTTCCAACTCTATTTTTATTTTCTTTCTTTCATTTTTCCTGTGGTTGAAAATGTTGCGTATCAAGGAGACAAAAGTGGATCATGAGTTATACAACCCTTCTAACCCTATTTTATGTATTTAAATAAACCTCATGAATTTGATTGATTCGGAATGTATGTTCCATGTTTTATGAAGTCACATGATTTCTGTGAGAAACATATCGAAATGTCTAGTTATTAATAATCTTTATCTCTGCCACAACTCACAATCTCACTAATGCCTGTGTTAATAATATATATATATATATATATATATATATATACATGAGTTGATGAAAATTAGCAAACAAGTCAAAAAATAAATAAATAAATAAATAAAATAAAGAGTGAAAGCGATGATTTGGAATATAGCACACAACTCATGTGGACAACTTTTGTGATATTTTCATGGTACTTTTTAAAAAGTATGAATCCATTTTACCAGAAGCTCGCCCTAGTAAAAAAGTAATATATTTATCTCATACTAAGTATAGTTCTAATCTACATATTTAACATATTTACTGACAGATATAAAAACCTACTGATATAAACATTTTTAGTAAACTTTATTTGGAGTATCACTTGTGCACAGTGTTGAGGGTAACACATTATAAGTAACATGAGTTAAGTAATAATATTACTTTTTCCAAGTAATTAGTAAAGCAACGCATTACTTTTTAATTTTACAGTAATATAACTGATTTACTTTTTCAAAAAAGTAACGCCAGTTACTTTGTTTTATTATTGATTGACTGACAAGTCTCCTGACCCCATGTTGGGAGAAATCAGAAATACAGAGGCATTTTGCATGGTGTGTGAATACAGTGTAGTTAATTCATCTCACTCTCAAAAAACAGATTTAGTATTCATCAAAATGAATTAAAATATACTCAGAATATGGCACAATACTGAAGAGTATTTCTTCTCTAGTATTCTGATTTACAGATGCGAATTTACTTTCTCTTCAGGCTGAGGTTTATTCGTGACACTATATGGTGTGCTTTTACATTTGCTATAAATAGAACTTCTTAAATTAAAAGCAAACACTCAAGCTCTGCCCATATTTAAAAAGTAACACAAAAGTAACATAATGCATTACTTTTAAAAGTAACTTTCCCCAACACTGCTTGTGCACAATGCATATTTCTTGTTAATAAGCCTAAAATGTGTGTTTATGCAACTTTTAATGAGGATTGTGTAATACTACCCTTTAAATGCAAGATATTTAAAGTGTGCCTAAAGTATATTTGCAATAGTTCCACTTAAGCACAATCAAATATACTAAGTATGTCTTTAATTGGACTTCAGCACTACTTCCGCACAATTAAAGTGCATTAAGTACAAAATTAGTTGTTCCAATTTAGCAGACTTTAAGTATACCAGTTTAGCATACTTGAAAATGTAAAAAGGATTTGTAGTATACTAAGTATGAAATAAATGTAATTCAAATACATTTAAGTATATTTATTTATCACTACGGGCGGACATTCATTTTTTGTGTGTGTGTGTGTGAGAAATATTTTATATACTATATGACTCCATTCAATATTCTAACTCTCAGTACTTCAACTTTAACTCTTCTGCAGTGGTTTTGCGGCCCATCATCAGACACGCTGTATCAGCATGTCAATCACAGTCACAGACAATCAATTGGGCCTTATTTTCCGATCTTTCTTCCCCTCTCTCTCTCTCTCTCTCTCTCTCTCTCTCTCTCTCTCTGTTGTTTTTGGTGCAAGTGCCCCAGTTACGAAACCGCGTACATCCCACTCAGTCAGAGGTTTGAGCTCCTGCTCCCTCCCACAGGGTATGTACCAATATGCAAGGAGCACATTTTCACAGATGCCATCAGAGAACAAGCATATGAATTACCAGGCAGCCTGCCATCTTTGAGTTCAGACAGAATGGCATTAATACCAGATGAAGAGCCCAAACAACAACAGCACAACAACATGAAAGCCCAAAACAACTGGGACCAGGTAAAGGTTTCATCATTTTATATATTAATGTCTTGATTAACAAAGACTCCAAACTCAACTCTCTCTCTCTCGCACACACACACACACTCTCGTTCTCGCTCTCCCTTTCCCCCAAAAGTTGTGACACCATTGAAACTACCGGCAGACTTGAGGGACTCTGTGAAAAAGGATCCTGTCAGCAAATCACGTAACGATTAATAAAATATATGCCACTGTTGACCATGACTTATTCAAGAGCTATTATAAATTCATGCCTACAATTAAAGAAAACACAATCGTTTTAAAATTGAATGGCAATAAATATTAGTATTACCCAATTAAGTCACAATTAATACTAAGCAGGCTGATTAGCTGCAAATGAACACTCCAATTAAAAGATGCAGGTACAAATAGAATGAAAAGGGGGGTTATACTGTCTATAGCATCTGGCCGCATGGAAACATGATGAGAATATGAGCTAGATGGACAAAAGAGAACAATAAAGGGTGTAATATTGGGTGTCCTTGTGTACATTTTAAACTTTTTTTAAGAGTTTATTTGAAAAAACAGATAACTGTTTGTTTTTTTGTGTTGATTTTCTATTTCTAAAATTTCTATTTTTTGATTAGGACAGACAACTGCTGCTATGGTCCCTTGTGAGACTATTACTCTTTAAAAAAAAAAAAAAACATTTCTAATATTATAATAAAATGTGACCAACATAAACACTTTATGACTCTCCACTCTGATGCATAAAAAAGAAGGCCAGAAATCAAATGAAGGAGGGGAAAAAAAGTTATGAAACTCCAGGAATCAAAGTTTTTTACTGTAAAAGATATATTATATATGATGACATGACATGATATATGGGGGGTTAGTAAGTTTTATATTTTCTTTTTCTTTTAATTTTCTTTAAGACATTAATACATGTGTTTAGCAAACATTGATTACAAGTGTCAGTAAAGAAATTTACAGTGTATAATTCTTTTGAACCTTTTATTTATCAAATCGGCATATTACAATGATTTTTGAAGGATCATGTGACACTAAAGACTGGAGTAATGATGCTGAAAAATTAGCTTGTATCACAGGAATAAATTACATATTAAAATAGAAAACAATTATTTGAAACTGCAATAATATAATCTCAATATTACTGTTTTTAAAGATTTTACATATAAAATACATGTAACATAGGTCAAACTTTTGGATAGTACGCTGTGTGTGTTTGTGTGAATAAAAATGCTAAATCTTGACTTAAAATCTGTTTTTGACTTGTAACAATGCACATAATACATCAGCTGATTAGATTACATATTTAATTTAATTAACATATGAAGGCAACAAAACAATTAGTGCTTTGTAAATACATGTCTACCAGTAAAACAGCCAACAAGTCATCAGAGAGTGCTAATCAAACCTCGCATACAATGTGAAAGGATAAGATAAACCTCAATCTTAACACAACCTGTAATAAGAAGGCATTAGCACTGCTATATAAAACATCATCATGGCTCAATGAGTTGCAATGATATTCAAGTCAGTGTTTTATTACAATGAAGTACAGTTGCTGTATCAGCTTATTCAGGTGCCTGTATGCAATACTGATAGCAGCCTTCCTGCACTTAGACCCCATATTGATAATGGCCCATTTTCCTCAGCATAGTAGGTTGCATAATGGACAGTGATGTAGTCAGCCAGGAAAGTTTTATATAAGCTTGTTGTTCTAACCGACCTTCTTGAAATCACATAATGAAAAAGTATCCAAAATAGCTTCAATTTAGGTAAGGCTGATACTTGAAGCCAAGGCTTACAGGGGCTTTCGTGTTCACACAAGCAATCGCATTTCCCCCCCGAAGCCGGCCACCCACATTGTGATATTTCGGGCGTTGAAAGTTCAAGGGATATTTGGCTCTCGAAACCAACCGCCGTTCCCCACATTACCTCCCCTGCCCCGCTGTCAGTATCGCATCTGAAGGACAGGACTGGCAGGTGAGTTTGTCAGATGCAAATATCGCTGCTGATCATTTGGGAGAAGTTTACGACACGGCGGCAGGAGTTCTGTCAGGCAAACGACAAAAACCGAGGGAGAGAACGAAGGCAAAGCTCAGGAGAGGGGTTCGTAATTCCTCCTGATGCTTCCCGAGCTTGGGTTGACTGCAGACAGTCAGGCAGGCTGTGCCTCAGCGAGCGCTGGTGTTCCCTTTGGGGCCCCCCTCCCGGCCGAGGGGGGAGGTGGAGAATTGCAATCCCACCCCGTCAAAGTGCTCTCTCTTAAACACTCACGTACACACACGTACACACACACACACATACAGCAACTCTCCACAGGAAAAGCAAGAGACAGAATGCGCAGCCCCTTCACAGCAGCTCTGGTGCGTCGTGCCGTCCAAATGGGATCCTGCTACACTTTGATAGTTGGTTAATTACTCATATGATACCACACAGATGTCTGGGGGGCTCTAGCCGAATATTCGTCTCCCTAACTCATTGACTGACTGACTGACGGGATCCTGGGGAAGGCAGACATTTAAGGAGCGGTAGGTGAAAAACCAGGAGGCATTTATAATTCATAAGTGTAGCAGTTTACGTGCCGTTAAGGATCCCTTTAGTGCCTAGCTGATGCTAAACTGAGATGCTACTTGAAGGGCTGTCTACTAAATAGTTCCTTGTGTACCAGGTGGTGGCAGGGACTTTGAACAGGAAACACATCTTGGCTCAGAAGTGTTCCTTTGCTGTCAAGATAATGAAAGGGGGTTTCAAATGATTCCAAACAAGATGAGAGTTGATTAACTTTTCTCACTTGTGATTCTCGTGTACTAATAGGCTATGTTTGTTGTGTTCACTATTGTTGTAAGACGTGCAAATCATTTCTTTGTTTTTAACAAATGTGCATAAGTGATTCAACTGGTCAAAATATGAAGCTTTGCTTACACTTCATTTTAAGGCATCCTTGTTACAGTGTAATTATACATTTAAGTACTGAGTAATATTAAGTAACTATAAGTACTTACTATAGGGTCAGGGTTAGAGTTTGTACTTGCGTGTAATTATGCATAATTTATTGTTATTATAATAGTAAGTGCATGCAAATTGTGTATCAGGACACCTTAAAATAAAGTCTTACCAAAGCTTTAAGCTACTGGAAAATTTAGTAACGCTAAACACTAAAAGGTCATATAAGTTAATAATAGTTAACTAGAACTTTTTATTGATCTTTGTTGACAACACAACCATTCATGTTAGCATATATACATATTACGAAATACTAACAGATGCAACTTTTGATTTTAGTAATGCAGTAAATGTCGAAAGTAGCATTTCTTTTTTTCATTTTTAGTTTATGTGAACTACAGTTAAGTTAACTCATATCAACAAATGGATCATTATTATTACCAAAAATACATCTGATTGATTTAAAATCGTGTAATTGTTATTAAGAAGTTGTCTGTTCTTGATTTCCTATTGTGAAATTCCAAGACATCTTTATTAAGTTTGGGGAAACTGCCCTTATGTATGCCAAATGCAAACCAGAGCAGGAATGCGTGTTGAGGAAACCAAAGTGATGAAAGCCACACAACGGGCGCATTTTAAAAATTACAAATGAAAAAACAAAAGCTTGATGCTGTGCCACTAGCACCATGCCAGCACTGATGGGTACTTGCCGGGAATGACAGGAAAGGCAACGTCTCATCCCCGTAGCATGACAGTAACTCGTCCTGGCACTCTCCATCTGTGCTCCTCTACTAAATCCCTTTTGAAGTCATGTTGAAGTTTTGCAGATCTGGTGTTATACTTTTAAGTAATTCTCTTTGATTTTGTTTCATTTTGAGGCCTGCGTCGTATGTCTCTTTATTTTGTGACAAACTGAACTCTAACTTGCCTTACAACGTGATTTTGATGTCCATCCTGTTGTTTTTATTCCACAGCTGTGCTAAATTGCCACAATCAGGCCTTATCACCTCATCTGGAAATCAAAGAGTGAACTGTTTTCTGCAATGGGCATTACAACGCTACAATTGTTTTTGCTAATGGCCGCCCTGGCCACTGTTGGAATATGTCACATTAATGGAACAGAGGAAGTCCTTCAAAACTTTACTACCTCCAGAATCAATGTGCATAAAGGTCTCCAGCCCACATCGGATAACAAAGGGCCTCCACCCTGCAAGGAACCCACTTCCATCAGGCAATGTTTTAAGTATATTAACACAATTATTTCCTGTCTGGTGTTTGTGGTGGGAATAGTGGGTAACGCCACCTTGTTGAGGATTATTTACCAAAACAAGTGTATGAGAAACGGACCCAACGCCCTCATCGCTAGCCTGGCTCTCGGAGACCTTATCTACATCACCATAGACATCCCTATCACTGTCTACAAGGTAGGCACAGATTCTTCATTATTTTCAATTGGTAGGAAGCATGACATCATGTTGCTGTTTTTCACAAAGCCTATAGAGTACAATACAAAAGAGAGTACTCAAGCACAGGAAGTGGGAAAGGAGCTGGCAGAGGAAGTTAGGAGGGGGCTTATATCCACAGGGCAGGGGCGTACAATTAAATACGGTCATCCAGAGTTTATCTCTAGGGCCGTCCTATTACGGTTAGTGAGGTTTTCGTGATGAGTGCAGCAGGGATATGGCCTGATAAAATAAACAAGGGACTGAAGGGCTGCCATCCAAATGAATAGCCCTGTTCTGACTAGTGCTTCATCACTAGCCAAAGTCCCTTGTCTGGTTTTCGGCTCATCAGAGTACACAGTACTTGACAGCGAACAGAGTCCTGTGTTATCAGATGGGTCAATGATTTTAATGAAGTTATTAGGTAAAAATAGGCAAAATATACAGTTCAGACATATAGCAACTTCAATATAGTTTTGGGAAAGAGCATATTTAGAATTTCTGTATTAAAAGTATGCTCTAAAAATGTCAAGGATATGGAATAAAAGAAAGAACATTTAAACAAAACTCTCTTGTACTCTCATTCATATCTGTAGTCTGTCTTCACAATTCATTAGTTAAAGTTAAAATGCCCTCTGAAATGTGTTTAGCACTGAATACTTGTCTTCCCATTTTCAGCATCCATAAAGCCAGCTATCATGTTTTACAAAATTCATTTTGAGAGAGATTTCAACAAGATAGTGAGTGGAAATGTCAGATGAACACACTCATAAGAGTTTCAAGATCAAAGATCTCGAGTGTTGCTTTATTAGGATGGAAGGTATCAAGTGAAAGTTGAAAAAGCACCAATGTTTTAAAATGGAAGTGTGTTATTTAGCATATCTTGTTTTGTGACGCACAGACTCGTGTACACTCCAGACCACTGACTTCCAATATACATCAAATACACATACAAACACACTTCTCCAGCTGTGCCACTGATTAAACTCTGCACTCCTCTTGCAAACAGTGCCAGGATACACCCGTAAAAAGCTTCCTTTCTAAACCTAGGCTTAATCCACATACTTTTCCTGTTTAACAAAAGGCAAAGTCCTCTCAGAGAACCCTGTCAAGGCCACTTAAATGATAATACTGTGTAGAAGTCCAAACCGACAAAGAAAAAAAAACCTTCTGATGATGCAAATGTCAAAAAGGGGGTACACTTCAAAAAAGGAGACAGGAGGTTTTTGTTTTCAACACTACTGGAGATTCGCAAGGTGAGGACAAGCAAAACTATACAACCACCAAGGAAGTGCCTGGGTTGAAACGGCTCTAAAGCCATTTCATCAAGACAAGATGTGTGCCCTTAAGGCCAAAGACAGGAACAGAGAGTAAAAGCTAAAAATGTGTTCTTTATTTAAGCGAATTCCAGAAATCTAGACTGCTTCAATTATGGTTAAACATCTCTATTTCTTTTTTCCTTGTAAATAAATCAATCAACAACTTGTTGCTCAATCATCTTCATCTTTATGCATTGTATGCTACTAAGTGGCATGTGGGTCATATCGCTGATTAATCATAGTCATGAATGATTCTATTTTTCTTGCAGCTACTTCTCACAAAATGGCCATTTGCCGAAAGCTCTTTTGGACTCTTCCTGTGTAAACTGGTGCCTTTCCTCCAGAAAGCATCTGTTGGGATTACAGTACTCAATCTGTGTGCTTTGAGTGTGGACAGGTAAATCACAGCTTCACTATTTTGGTGTAAGAGTGTATATACATGATTGAAGTTTGCTGACATACTGTATAATTACATTTATAATCTAAAACAGTGGTTCTTGAAAGACGTTTCAGGTCTCGATCAGGGGTTTCATAGAACAAGTAGACAGGGTAGATTTGCTTAGAACCAAATCAAGTGACAATAAGTCAGACTAGCTGAAATGAACCTAAATATTTGGCAAACTTGTTTTATGACACAGGAGACATTATATATATATATATATATATTTTTTTATTATTTTTTTTCATTCTTTCAGTCTTTTTTTTTCTAAACACATTCACTTTTTTGCCTTTTATAGAGTTTTTCTTCAGATGCAGTTTTTCTTTTCTACAGATACTCACCAATATAATTTAATAAAATAAGGCTTGAAAATCCTTTTGCCTCTTTCGCTTCTCTAATTTGACCTTTAAACTTTGAGTCAGTGAGGTTCAGGTTCAGATTTCACTGCTGAGGTCTTAAAGTCAGGGATAGACAAAGGTCAAAAGCTAGGTTTATGGTTTTTGACCATGTCATGTTTTAATCTTTTACTCCTACTCTACCTAGCATGTCCTGATTTTGCCATGTACTATGTGTCCCTAGGTCAACATACTTGTTGACCCTGGGACAACATTTTACTGCAAAAATATAGTCTTGACCATATCTCTACACCTAAACCTAACCTTACCTGTGAGTAATGCCTAAAATCAGAGGAAATTATAAATGACTGACACTGCTGTACAAGCACCAAACACTGATTGTAAGCCCAAACTTCACAAAAACTGTAAACTGTTTCTTCAAATCTGATTGGTTAATCACAATGTTGTCCCAGGGGCAACAAAGATGTTGACCCAGGGACATCTTGCACTTGGTAAAATCAGGTTAGCGATTATACTTTTCCCACAACATTTGTCTTAGTAATACTAACTAATGTGAAATGAGAAATTGTAATTCTAATGCTCATTTCTGTGAGACTTCCTTAATTTATCATCATTCTCAGAGTTTTTCTTCAGATGGATTTTTTTCTCCTGAAACTCATATATAATCTAAAGAATAAAGCTTTAAACTCTTTTGCTCACTTATTTTAAAGCTGTACTTCCTGTATCATCTTGATCAGGGTGGTTCCCATGAAAACCATCTCAGGAAACAGGGCATTTGCTTATGGTTGAGGGGAAAAGGCGGGACGTTAACTTGTCAAGTCTTTGTATGAATCAGTTCACTTCCTTCAGTTTATAAGGTCAGCTCTAATGGGAACCTCTCATTAGAAAGTATTTTCCTCATTAGGAGGCAGAAGCCACCTGCCTGCCTCAGTTTAATCACTACCATAAAGAAGAAGAACGAAAGTATATCTTGCCGTATGATTATAAAATAAAACTAAACTAAGACATTATTCCTTGGCCAAGTGTAAGCCAAAACTTATAATAATAATAATTAATTAAATAAAAATTAAATAAATGAATAAAACAATTAAAATAATTTACCTTTATCTCAAAATAATGTGAGCTCCTTCTGATTAAAAAAAAGACAATATTATATTCTTTCAGACAATATTATTCTTTCTTTTTTTTCTGTCTCTGAATAAAAGACGTCTCATTGTCATCCAGCACTATAAAAGCAAATCTGAGCCACAAATGTCTAGCAGCCTGTCACAATTTCTAAAGAATGAATCACTTGAATCAAACGTCTGGCCTTAATTCACAACAGCACAGCCGCATTTAATTAGTTTGTGAATCATGCCGAGGAAATGTTCAGCACATCTCGTCCGATTCGTGTTGCGTGAGCTTACATATCATGTCTTTCTCATCCGTCTGAGTGTTGGCAAAGTGGATACACTTCCACTTAGTGAAATATAAATGTCCCATTGTTGTTAAACAGGAATATTCAAATGGGTCATAAAAAAAAGATATAGTTACGTATAAAATCTTGATGCACCGTTTTACAGAAAAACCCACAAGAGAAAAGATATTAATGAAACAAACAAGCAAACATGACTTTGAGCAAAGGGAAACAAGCAGCCAGGCAAACCAATGACTTTATACAAACAAACAGCTGAAGTATATCTGTGAGCATTTTAGTAATATGAATATTAAAATGCAAAGCAGTCTTTTCATTAATCTTAGATCCACCTTTAAGCATATTGTGGCTATAAACCAGTAACTGAATGTTGGCACAGCTGCACAGCGATATAAAAGCTTTCACACGCGATAAGAATCTGATCAGTCTAGCTTTGCAGGTGCTGACGTAAAAAAAAAAAAAAATGGTGTTAAGTCTGCACATTCTTCTCCAAGAAATGTTTAGTGCACGTGAAGTGGAGCTTCAACGACTTGTCTTTGTTTTGAAACAGATGAGCAATCGTCTGAGAGTTTTGTTAACGGTTGTACCTTTCGTGGCTCAGGTACAGGGCTGTAGCGTCCTGGAGCAGAGTGCAGAGGGTCGGCATTCCCCTCTTCACTGCCATTGAGATCTTCTCCATCTGGGTCCTGTCCATCATCTTGGCTGTGCCAGAGGCAGTGGTCTTCAACATAGTCAACTTTACCTACAGGAACCAAACCTTCCATACTTGCATGCTCAAGCCTGACCCTGGCTTCATGACGGTACGCTCCAAACCGGATGGATGTCATGCAGACGTCTTTTCCTCTCATTCACATAAACACTCCAACACTTTGCAATAAACAGTGCATCCTGTCCAGTTGACCCCGAGCAGGATGCTATGCACTATTTCTGTGATCTTTTACAAACTTTGATCCTGGAAACAACATTTTGCTTAAATAACAGACAATACCGGGATAAGCAAAAAACCTTTGAGTTTTCTTCAGTTGCTCCATGCAGGCGATAGCTGGAGATTTCTTTCTCTTTGTTGGGTCCAAAGAAGTAAATTGATAACAGACCATGAGTGCAATTACAAGCTGATGTATCTTTCTCAAGCGAAGCCATATGTGGGGATGAGAAACAGAGTTCATTCTCTCATATGAACTCTGCCATTAATCACAGAAACAAAAGACGAGATTCAGACGAGACAGCACAATTCAGTTATACAAATTCAGTTAACATTGTGTTGAGTTCACTTTGTGTACATTTTGTTGGGAACAAGGGATAATGGTCAGTGAATCATTTTTACAAAATAAACCTAGTAAGGTGATAAAAATGCGACACAAATTATCTTGTTCCTAAAAGAAAGAAAAAACTACTAAAAGAAGTTTCCACTAATTTTTATTGACTAGTTAGGTAATATACTCCACAGTTCAAAAGTTTGGGGTCAGTAATATTCTTAGTGTATAACATTTTTAGCTAGAATTTAGTCCCTTTATCGTTATCATCTCTTTATTTTTCTTACCGGTTCATTGCTTTTGTGGCTTCTAAACATCCATCAAAGGTCTGAGCTCACCATTAAATCAAAGCTGAGATCTTCTGAGGCCATTTTTGCAGCTTTTACCCCTTCAAATGAACTATTTCATAAATAAAGTTGGCTTTTTTTTTTTATTCAGCCCTTATTTAATTTCTTTATGCATTAACTGTAATGTTTACTGTGGATGTAATGGATGCTGTATGTGTTTTATCTTCTCTCAGTTCTATGTAAATTGGAAAGACTGGTGGTTATTTGGCTTTTACTTCTGCGTACCACTGGCCTGCACAGCTATTTTCTACACCTTTATGACATGTGAAATGCTCAACCACAGAAATGCCAGCCTTCGGATCGCCCTCAGTGAACACCTTAAACAGGTAAGAAGTCATTCTTAATACTAATGATTATAAACTGCCAAGTCTGTAAGATAAAATGCATTTAGACTGTATTATTGTCTTTATGAACACTTAGATGATATCATGGCATATATTTTAGCCTGTCTTATAAGCACTGTTGTGGGTAAAGCCATTGAGTTTTAATACGAGAGTATATTATAAAACGCTGAATATACTGCTGTACTAATGGCTTGTTTATGCTTTGCAGCGACGTGAAGTGGCTAAGGCAGTCTTCTGTTTAGTGCTGATCTTTGCTCTTTGCTGGTTTCCTCTTCATCTCAGTAGACTGTTGAAGAACATGGTTTATGTTTCAAATGATGAAAGGCGTTGTGACCTCCTAAAGTGAGTGAGCCTTCAACAATTTTGACTCTTAACATTGAGTGGACTGATTTATTTTATACCTTACTTATGCTGCTTGTGCATAAGCTATTTTTTTCTGAATGTTTATACCAGTTGTGCTCATAAGTTTACATACCCCTTGGAGACTGTACGATTATAGCACTGCTTGCAACTTAATTTAAGTTTACAACCCCTTTTTTGTTGGGTTAGTCTACAGCTAATGATGCTCAAGGTGTTTTTTATTAGGTTTTTATGATCTTTCTTAGTAAAAAAAAGATCATGCAAAGGGTATGTAAACTCAGAAGCAGAATTGGGTATGCAACAAAGCTAAACAAGTGTCAAAACTTTTTTTTAGCTTTCTATTGATCATGGATTATTTTGGCATTAACCTGGCCACTGTGAACTCCTGCATCAACCCCATCATCCTCTATTTTGTGAGCAAGAAGTTCAAGAATTGCTTTAAGGTGAGTTTATAACGGCTTGCTTCCTTCATTAGCCTGCCATTGCAAACAGACTCACCCAAAACGACTGCTCCTAAATGTATTCCCTGGCGTCTTCGCAAAATCTGAAAACAGAACAAAGTCTGCAACAGAACAATCTATCAGCAAATTATGCTTGAATTACAGAGACAGATGTTTAGGGTCCTGTGAGTCATTCTCAGAGAGATAAGCCATGCCTGGCCCTGACTGTGCGCAGTTTACCGGCAATGATGTCAGACCCTAAGTGGGCTCCTTCTGAGTAATGAGGATGATCCCAAAGATACAGAGCAACAGACGTGTTTGTGAGATGAAGCAAAACAACAACAACAACTCAAAGTTCATAAGCCTAAATACAAGCAAATTGACAATTTGTGAAAGAGATGGTGTGGATCCAAGAGAAATATTCAAAGTTGATTTACTATGGGCCAAACTTAGAGCTGCAGATAAGAAATACTGATTCATTTAAACTCATTCACCTTTAATACAATACAATATGTACTACTTAAAACTACTCGAAACCAGACTCATTAGAAAAACGGTTAATTTCAGTAAAATAATATTACAGCAGTTTGCTTCTTGCGTCTTGGAACTTCCAAATGGAAATGTCCAGTGAGTGACGTTAAATAGTTTGTTCAACTGTGTCTCTGACAGAAATGAATGCAAATCTATCAACATTTTATACTGTTGACTCTTCTACGCATCACAGCACTTTAAAAATGTAATGGTGCTAAAAGAATAATGCTTTATTATGTTTGAAAATAGCATACCGCCTACCCTTAACCTAACAGTGTTAGCAAAAGCAAATTTCAGCTTCCTTCTACTAAGCTTTTTTATTGGTTGTTGTGACTTGTATTTTACTGCACGGATATCTAAGTGTTTTTTGAATCTCAAATGCAATGATGTACCAGGTGAGCTATCAAGCAAGTTTACTATGTCAGAAAAGCTATGCAGCTGGTCATGTAATACAACGCTAAAATGTATTGGTTTACAAATCATGCAATATGTTGATACAATCAAATGATTTTTCTTTGTTTTTTATCATTGCAGTCATGCTTGTGCTGTTGGTGTTACACCAAGAACCAGGTGTCCAGCTCAGGCCAAATGAACGGCACTAGCATTCAGTGCAAAACCCACGAGCCCGGCAACCTCAATACCGACAGAAGCCTTCACAAATACAGCGACTGAGAGGTTTGGGACTCACTCCAGTCAGCCTACATGCTTCAAACGCATTACAGAAGCGGACATAATCCAGTGTCCAACTTTAAGGTGGAAAACATTGTAACCATTCATTTGAAACCAGTGTGCAGGCTGATTTTATATATAGCATCAGACCAGACAATGGACCTGATATATTTAAAGACTCCCATAGACCTTAAGCAGCTGTTCCCAGACTTTCAGAGGGTTGTTTTGAAGTGAGCTGTGAGAGAAGTGGTGGGAGTGAAGACCAACAGGATGCAGCTGAACCTAACAGCTACAAATTAACCCTCATCAGGAGCTTGACATGTTTTCCTTATGTAAACGCTAAACTACGAACATGCTCTGGATCGTCACTGTCCGACGTGAAAGGAAGAGTGGAGAAATCTGTGTTTTCTGTGTTCCTTCCTACGAGCTTTGCCAAAGAAACTCCCAGCACGCCGCTGAGGAGGCAGCCTATCCTTCAAAATTCAGTGTCCGGTTGTTATTGTTAGCACATTGAACGCAGCTATGGAAGTTTAAGCAAGGCTAGTTTGTAAAACAGGAACTTTCAGGTCGCTGCTTGCCTCAGTCTTTATTTAGTTGTTAAGTGAATTATAATGTGCGCTGGACGTCACCTCTGTTTATTTAGTGGGGTAGGAAGATATTGAAGATATGTTTTTGTGTTTGAATGCCAAATTGAGTTTATTGTGTATATGCTTGTTTAAGATGAAGATGTAAGCTCAGAATTAAATTAAATATCAAAACACGAACATAAGACAGCAACTGTGAAACGAACCAGCTGGATTCAGTTCCAGCAATAAGGAGGCAAATGAAACTTTGACCTTGCTGGGATTTAAGAGTAATTTCTAGGAATGCATCCAACTGCAACAAATGCTGTGTTATAGGGTAAAGAAAAAAAAATGAGCATAAGGGCGTGGGGAAAAAGGGGCCTTTCTGTAATCAAAACAAAAACGCCCAAGAGATACAAACACAACTTTGCTTATTTTCTTTCCTTTTTTTTTGACACTGTGAATTTTCTGTGAAGAGAACTCATACATGCTATTAACTTTGCATACATTAATATTATTAATATTTAATAGCCTCAGTATTTGTATATCATCTGTATTTTAAATTGAAATATTTCTTGCTGTAGGCAAAACGTCTGGGGTGAGTAAGATTTTTTTTCGTCAGGAAATAAAGATGCATTAAACTGACCAAAAGCAACAGTAGACATTCATAATATTACAAAAGATTTCTATTTCAAATAAATGCGGAACTTTACATTTCAGCTGAAAATAAAATTTTTAAACATATTCAAATAAAGAGCTATTTGAAATTTTTATAACATTTCACAAAATGCTGTTTCTACTATACAAACAAATGCAGCTCTTTCTAAAAACAAAAACAAAAAATCTTACTGGCCCCAAATTTTTGAAAGGTAGTGTATATATAATTTCAAGATATATATAATTTTCCTTTTTGACGTAATTTGAAACTAATATGAATGACATTATACACATTCTGACAGAGACCTACATGGGTCTTGTTAATTTGGCGTGCTGGTGAACAAAAACAACAACAAAAAAAAGAAAGAAAATGTAAAAAAAAAAATTAATTTGATGTTACGATTATCCTTATGTTACATATACGTGCTGGTCTTAAACACCATCACTGAGTGAAGAATGTTGCACATTTATGTATATATACATGTAAATGTATTATAGCACTATAACAACCAAACAGCTCTGTTTACTCTATATGCTATGCAGTGAATAAACTATAGATTATTTTACATATCATAAATGATTGGTTAAAACAACACTTTTTCTCATAGGTTGTTATAGCATTAGTTCAATTTTCTAGATAAGCTGCTACTTATTTTTAAGAGTTTTGGACCAGACTATCGATTCTACCACTTAAAGCAATGTTATCATATCTCGAAGTGTAATGAGGTTTCAGTGTTAAAAGAAGAAAGGTGCCTCGTGACAGCTGTCTGTTTTTGGCCTGGGAAGAAGCTCCAGTTTAGGAGTGATTTGTGATGTACTTTGACCCACCAGGCAACATGCCCCCTTTGGGTCATCTGTGTCAACCCAAAGGATGTGAACGGGGCATACTAGAGGATTAGATGTAAACTGTGGAGCTATTACCATCATCTGTCTGCAATGTCAGTTTGGAAAGTGTTTATTTGGACAAAAGTACTCTATCAGTCTGATATTGGTTTGGATGTGTGTGGATTTTTCTAAGTAAATAAAGAAGTCTATATAATGGAGATGATGCTTATTTATAAGCACAATAGATAAATTGTTGGTCTGCTCTCATGATTCTTCCGTAAAATAACATTATTTGTTTAAAGCAGAGTTGTCAGAGTTAAAAACCAGAGTTAACAGTTACAAATTTCTATTATTCATCATGCTAATCCTTTTTTGATATAAAGTTATTGCAACACAATGTTCTACGCTGAATATAAACGTACTCTACCAGCCAAAACAAGTACTGACTTAATAATTTACTATGAAAATGTCTTTCTATTTGTTTTAAGACATTCTTTATCACACAAGACATTAGATATTGAATTTAGAGGACAGAGACAAGTCTGCTTTGAGACCTTGTCAAATTATTCAAATCACATTAATGTGAAAATGTATGACTTTTTCTTATATTGTTTCTCATGCATATGAAACTGCCTTCAGGGAAAAGAAGGAATGGTTTTAGGTCAGAGGAATTTGGTGGGAACCTCTGTGCTTGCCAAGGAAGAAGCAAATGAAGCTCAAACGCAATAAAAAGGCAATAGTACAATATACATGACTCAAACATTTACAGTTAAAAATCAAACCATTTAATTCAATTTAGAGAATAAAAAAAAACTTTTTTAGGATATATGTGCTTTTTGTGGAGAAAACAGCATTATATCGTAGCTCTTCAGGGCCAAATGCCCCCATTACAAGCAAACATAGATAAACTCTGACTATATCCTAAGATTTATTCCTAAGACTGTGCTCTGCCATGAATTATATTAATAACACATTTCTGATATAACATACCACTGCTGATTTTATACTTAAAAAGGCAAGAAACCAACAGCATTTGGATCAAATCTGTGGATAAATTAGTCTTAACTGTGAGAACATGCAGTGCAGTCACCTCTATTTATGAGCATGAGGTAACTTTATGTGTCAAGCAAGAGATTTCAAAACCATCCAGAAATGTATGCTATGACTGAGTGCCAAAAAACTAATACAAAGGAGTGAAAACGGTAACACATGCTTTGTTCATCACATATAAGCATATATGGTTATTTTCTAAGAGTATTTGATTTAATTGACTGCTAATGAGGATTGGATAGAAACATTTGTGCACAATTTTAAGATTAATAACCAATCAAACATCTATTTTCTCATTTTTTCTGTCCTGAGGGAATGACACCAATTCATAAAGATCAAAATTCACACATATACAAAGACATAAAGCCATGAATTAACTCTCTTCATTTAGCCCAACACGTACTGACATCTAAATTACACCCAAACCAACGCAGAAGCAGAACTCCCATGCTGGGAGTCACATGAGATGTTAACTATGGACGTCACTCAGCGTTTAAACTTTAAATGTGTATCCAATTTTCTCAAACACACCGCCTGTTTGTCTTCCCTGCCCCGACATGGCAGAGTCCCGCATGCCATTTTGCAGCACTATCCCTCCAAGTCATCCAACAAGACGCTCACACGAGTGTGGCAAGAGCGATTTCTAATTTATAAAAGCCAAAAGGATCGATTCAATATTCATGAACAATCTGTCCCATCACAATGAGCCATTTCTGTAACTGGGGGGCAGTATGATGACAGTGCAGCGACATAAAGGAAACTTCTGCCTCTGCGTCTTCAAGACTAGTTAATAGCCTACATCTCCTTTAGTCCACAAACAATGCATTGAGTTTTTTCAGATATACCTTATTTTGGTGACAGGCAGTTTATGTGTTGTTGCAGTTTCTTCCTTCCTATACCTAAAAGAGAGAGAGAGAGAGAGAGAGAGAGAGAGGAGTTTTGAGTTTTACAGGTCAAGCTCCTGCCTCTGCTTTCATCATGGAAAGTTCAAGCCGTTGCTGATTTTCCATGTAAAAGACGATTATACTCGTCTTCCACATTTGGTGGGTAATTGAAACAGGCTAGTGGAGCTGCACTCTTATGTTTTCTGCGGGACCGATCAGACAAGAGAAGACTGTTTGAGCTAAAATCAGGCCTACCTGATAATAACATCTCTAAATTTTAGATATTGCACACTCAAGGTTGATTTTAACTATTTACTCATTAAATAAATGTATCAATTGCATAAACTAAACAATGGACATGGAGGTGTTGTGTTTATTAACTGTTTTATATATTTGCACAAGCTTACCGATAAAGTAAATGAGTTGTTTAGCACGAGGGTTCTGTGCAGTGTTATTGTTCATTACTGGATACAAACACAATGTACTTTCGTGCTGTTACGGAATTTGTCGTAATTAGTTTAGTACGGCGGATTTTTTTTAAACTTTTTCCTCACACCCCAGGAATCTTAATTAGAAACAGTGATTTGACGACGGTTCTGTTGTTCAGGAAAATAAACAAAAACATAAGGCGCATTCTTCCTGTTAAGAAAGAGAACAGTCTTCGCTGGTTTTTGTTCAGGGACACTTTATATGGAATATAAAGAGAATGCATTATTGAGAAAACCTTGCATGAAAAGTGTTGCCACACACTGCCATCTAGTGAACCACCTTCAGCCTGAGCTTTGCACAGGAATTTTTCTTAGGGCAGTCCTAAAGAAAGGTTAAATATGTGACCCTGGACCACAAAACCAGTCATAAGTAGCAGGGGTATATTTGCAGCAATAGCCAAAAATACATTGTATGGGTCAAAATTATACATTTTACTTTTATGTCAAAAATCATTAGGATATTAGCCTGAGTAATAATTTGGTCCTATGAAGATATTTCCTACTGTAAATATTAAGTGTTAATTTCTGATTAGTAATATGCATAGCTAAAAACTTCATTTGGACAAGGCGATTTTCTCAATATTTAGATTTTTCTGCACCCTTAGATTCCAGATTTTCAAATAGCTGTATCTCAGCCAAATATTGTTTAAAAAAAAAAAAAACATACATAAACTGAAAGCTTATTTAGCTTATTTAGCTTACAGATGATGTATAAATCTCAATAATAATAAAAAAAGACACTTATGACTGGTTTTGAGCTGCAGAGTCACATATATAGCCTAGTTCATACATTTAATAATCTTAATATATTATGCACTAATCTTCTTTCTATTAATCTTTGTTGTTTTCACACCGAAGTACATTTTTAAGTTAAGTTTTAAGTTTTTACTTTTTGCCATGAGATTCACCAAAACAGCATGTAAAATTCAACAAACGTAAAGGGATTCAAAATCAAAATTTCTCAGCTTCGTGTTGGTCCTATATTGATTTCTGTCCTCCATGTAACACCAGACACTGTATTAGCAGGATGTTGACAATACAGTGAAGTCCAGGTTGCACTCTGGAGTACACAAAAATGTAATAAAATATAAATAAAATAAAAAGTAGACTACTATTTTATGTCTGGTTAATACATTTATTATGATATTATGACAGAAATTGTACAATTTAAATCAGCATTGTTCTTTAGTTTAATTTTATATATGGCATCACAAGCTTTTTACCTTCATATTAATAAAATACTACTCAATTAAAGTTTATTTATATAGCGCTTTTTACGATACTAATCGTTGCAAAGCAGCTTTACAGGAAATTAAGTTTCTACAATGTGATTATATACTGTAGAAATGTAATATATTTAACTTATGGCAATATTTGGTAATTCTGTATATTGTCTCTGAGGTCCTCTGAGAGGGTTGATATCATCTCTTCTTTAGAAACATTATGGTTGCTTAGCCTTTGGAGGACTGATCCCCCACCAAATGGGTCCTGTCTGTGCGCATTATATTGGAAAACAAATACTCTTTATTCGTTTTCAATGATTTTTGTCATTTTAAAGTAATGTTTCATATAATTTTAACATTTTTAATTACAGTAGCTTAAAGAAAATACATGGATTGGTTGCTAATTAGGGGTGTCATATTAATTTGAAATTTTAATTAATTATCTCAGCAGATAAATTAAAAAATGCTTATGTTTTCAAGCACCAGAACAACCTACCAGGTAGTCGGATTGTGACAACAACACCACTTTTTTATTTCACGGATAGCCTAAATATAATATAATAGCGGAGAGATGAACTACAGGTATGCGCCACTTACGGTAAAGAAACACCGAGTTACACACGTCGAAACAAAATCTTTCACCATCTTCACCTTTATAAATGTTGTGTATTAATTGTTTGCGACTGCTAGTACCGTTTCTGCGCTTGTCGTTTCTCCGATCCGAGCGGTGGCGCCAAACGTTAAAAATGTTTCACAAAAACAGGTGAAGAACCCACAGTGACGACAAGATCAACAGGAAGTTCTGGCCAGCTTTGTTTATTAACTTCTTGCTCTCGCACGCTTTTATTCCGGACGTCAATAAAGTTTCATGTGCGTTTTGTAAGAGGAATTCTGCTAAAAGAAAAGAAAACACGAGCGCGCGCTGACTGACTTTATAATGGACGCGGTCGCGAGCGGCTCTTGAACGCAGTGATGTTTGTGGCACTGGGAGGAATCAGCTGATTGTTTGACGCGCTAACAACACTCATGATTCATCAAGATCTCAGTCCTGTTTATACGAATCATATGCATCTAAACCAAGCCACAGGAGTAGAAACTGCCAAGAACTTAATTCGGCTTTTCTCTGTAGCTGCCTCTGTGTCGAACTCCATCGGAGTGTAATGTAAGAGTTCAGCGGGAAAGATGCCGTGCACATGCGGGAACTGGAGGAGGTGGATTCGGCCTCTGGTGGTGCTGCTGTACATTCTGTTGCTCCTGGTTGTCCTTCCACTCTGTGTATGGGAGCTTCAGAAATCAGGGGTCAGAGGTCTTTTTTTATAATTACGTACATTAAACATTAAGCAGCTGACTGGCGAGTGTGTTCATAAATGTTGTTAGCCCTCTTGTCGTCCTTCAAGAAACTTCACGTGTAGCCTTGATTTGATTGTTTAGGTCATAAGTACAATTTGCAAACTTTTAAAATGTATTTTAATATGTTCCCAAAATGCATGGATAAATTATTTAAATTGATTTGTTGATAAGACATGAAACTTTCATTATTTAGCCATCATAATGTGATTTATAACATTTTGTTTAATGATATCTGTAGTTTTCTGCTATCAATAAACCAGCCTTTTGTAATGTGAACTATTTTAGTGAATTTTGAGCTGCTTAAAAATTAAGCTCAAATTTGAATAGAAAATAAATAGCCTATTAGATGAAACACAAGTGCCTACAACTTTTAACTTTAGTAGCTAGCTTTGCAGGTAGGTTTTTATTTATTTTTTATCTTGGAGATGTTGCCACCGTTCTTCTGGATTTAGTCTGTCTCAGTTTGTTCTGTTATTCCAGACAAAGCTGGATGATGATGAGATCAGATCTCTGTCATCAGACAAAAATCTCATTGGATTATTACAATTAATGGCTAAATGAATGGAAATGTCAGAAAAACATAGCATTTAAATTATTTTATTGCTAAAGTTAGGTGTATTATTTGTTTTCTCCTTGTAATCTAATAGGTTAGTACTCCTAACAAGGCATGGTTTATCGCTGGGATATTTGTGTTCATGACTATACCCATCTCACTGTGGGGGATTTTGCAGCATCTAGTACACTACACCCAACCTGAGCTACAAAAACCTATTATCAGGTATTTTTGTATGGCAAATTATACTTTCAAGGTGTTTTTTATGCAATATTAATTGTCATTATCTTTAATTGTTTTCTGCCTCTTACACATTCACTCTTTTTTTCATCCTCAGAATATTATGGATGGTGCCTATATACAGCCTGGATAGCGTGAGTATCGTGTGATCACAATGGTAGCTAAAATGTTGGTATTTGAATCGCAAATACCTCCTTTGATGGTTAGTCTCCAATGAAGATTGCCCAGACTTGAACACAGGCCTTTTCTGTTTGACAATCAGTTAATGAGAGGCCTGATGTTGCAGATGCTCATGACTTGCGTTACTTCAAGAGTTGAACCAGAAAAGTGACTCGCCTGACCAAACACATGTGCATCCAATCTCTTTTTTTGGTGTAATTTGACATTTCTGTGTTCTAAATATAAGTACTCTTTGTTCGTTGGTCCCTTCTTCTGTTTTCACAGTGGATTGCATTGAAGTATCCCAACATTGCCATCTATGTAGACACGTGTAGAGAGTGCTATGAGGCCTATGTCATCTATAACTTCATGATCTTCCTTCTCAACTTTTTGGGAAACCAATACCCCAGTCTGGTGCTGATGCTGGAGGTGCAGGAGCAACAAAAGCATCTCCCCCCTCTTTGCTGCTGCCCTCCGTGGCCCATGGGAGAGTGAGTGTGTGCACAGACATAGATATGAACGTGGCATAACTTAAGGCAGGATGTGGTATTTAATGTGTATCTGTTGTTGGTATTACTAAAAGAGAATTCAATACATTATAGCTGGTTCTTTATGTTGAGGACCTCCATTACCTGTTTACCATCTTCTCTTTTGGAGCCCTCTTTAAAGTGGAGGATGGGAATTGAAAGTCTGTTGTTTAGATACAGCAGGAAGAGATTTCTTCTAAATTGCCTGCAGAGTGAACACTTTCTTGAGGTTTTGGCTGCTTTCAGCTGTTGCTGCTGAGTGCAGCAACTTTTAAATTTACTTTAGGCAGTGGTAGTAATGTGTGGAAAGTCAGTTGATTTAAAACAGCAGCATTTTAACTGGACAAAATTGTGTTTGTGTTTAAGGGAAAAAAAAAAGCGCTTTAGAGAACAGTAGAACTCTGTTATGTTCCTTTCAAGTTAACTTCAATTGATTTTATACAGTGCCAGGGAAACATTTATTCATACTGCAATTTTATCATGGCCTCCTTTTCTTTGTTTTCATATTGAGAGCAGCACATTTAACATTTTTTTTGTTCTTCTTCTTAATAGAGTGCTTTTGCTGAGATGTAAACTGGGGGTTCTGCAGTACACGGTTGTGAGACCTGTCACTACAGTCATTGCTTTGTAAGTGGCATTCATTTTGTGTATGTTGTAGAGGTTAATCAAGCATTTTCAGTTTTCTCATATTTTGTGTTGTTTTATGTGGAGTGCGACCTAATTTCTCAATAGTGCGACTAAACAAAATGCGACCAGCCGTTCCGAGGGGGGAAAAAAATTCTCTGCGGCTCTGAAACTTCGTTTCTGTGGTTTAACAACAGACATGCGTTAAGGCCGGTGTTTTGCCGAATTTTGACTCCCTGCCGAATTATGACTCCCCTCGTTGAAATCAATACTAATCTTAACCCCACCCCTAATCCTAACCCCTCCCCCACACCTAACACTAAACCTAACAATACTAGGGGAGTCATAATTCGGCAGGGAGTCAAAATTCGGCTCAACACCTGGATACACAAGCCGACGAAATTTGTCATGCGACGTCGCATCCAGTATAGACAGCAGAATAGGTTCTATTGCACTGCCCAGCTCACGTCCGGTGTAGACACGGCGAGAGAGAGGCGAGTAGCCTAGGCCCGTCAGATAAACAGAGTGGATGTAGCCGCAGATGATGAGAGAAGATGAAAAGAACGATTGACAACTTATTCGTTAAGCTAAGGCCTGATCCGTCTGAGAATTATTTAAGCACCAACACTTTTGCCTTTCTTGTAGAATTGTGAACTTAAATAAAGAACTTTATGTTGACCAGATTTTGACACCGTGTCTACATCGGACCAGAACGGCGCGACGCAACAAAATACAATAGAACCTATTCTGCTGTCTTCACTGGATGTGGCGCGGCATATTCCCGAGAGAAAACTAATGCTGCGTTCTATTTATGACGTATTGACACAAATTCTAAATGATTTTCAACAGTCACTTTGTCGCGTCCAGTGACAAGAACTTCATGTCTACACCAGACGCGAGCGGCGCGACACGTCATAATACTTTAGAACCTATTCTGCGTTACACTGGATGCGGCGCGACACGACAAATTCCTGACAGAAAACTAGTGCTGCATTCTATTTATGACGTATCGACACAAGATTGAAATGATTTTCAATAGTCGCTTTGTCACGTCCGCCGTATTTCAGCTCATTCAGTGTCAGTGTTGCCAGCTTGGACGGACGATTTCCAGCCCAAAAGCTCACAAATACCCGCCCAAAATTTCAAAATAATGTGATCGAATGCAAATCAAGGTTCATAAGAGTCATTTTTAACTCCATAAAACAAAATAATGATGACAAAATAATATAAACATAATGCTAGATAAATCGGAGAAAATAGATTAAAGAGAATTAGCCTACCAAATAGGAAAAATAGGCAAGCAGCAGACTAAAGGCAATAAAAAAGGCAATAAAAAAACTAAAACAGTGTCCTGGAAAAAACTGCATCATTTTCAATGAAAATTTAAGTGCAAAAAAATGTCCAATATAGTGATCATGCACACACCATGACAGTCAAAACTATAATTCATTGATGCATATTGCATGATAATCCGACGTAATAAATAAAAAAAATAATTTAATGCGCTTACCTTTCACTCTATAATTTCACACAGAACTAGGAAGTCTTTGAAGTTTATATTGAACATTATACAAAACTTTGCACAGTCGAAAGTAACAAGTCCGGCAGATTTCAATACTAATCTGAACCGTTTGAAAGAGAAAAGACAGGTTCGTGTAGATTGGTCAGTGTAGACATGGTGTTAATTAATCATTTAAAACATTTCAATATTGCCTATATGGAAATGTGGGTGCACCTAAGAAAAAAAGTTAGGCGCACCAGTGCAACCAGTGGAAAAAGTTAGTCTAGAGCCCTGGTAAGGAAGCAAAACGTACAGTACACTATTGTTCAAATGTTTGGGGTCAGTAAGACTTTTTTATTTAATGTTTTTGAAAGAAGTCTCACCAAGGCTGCATTAATTTTTATAAATAATACAATAAAAATAGATAATATTTCATTTATTATAATTAGAATGGTAAAATTACATTATAATTACATTATAATAAATGTTGTCTCTGTTACTTTTGATCAATTTACTGCATCTTTATTGAATAAAAATCTTAATTTTTTTAAAGTTTTGCTAAACTTAAACATTTGAATGGAGGTGTAATTTCTGTTTGTGAAAGTGCATCAACAAAGCCTTAATGTTTCAACATGTTTCTGTGCTCTGATGCTTTTAAACAGAAAACTAAATTTAATTTCCTGGTCCTAAAATTACACCCTCTATTACAGACCCTGCTTTTATATGTAATCCTAAAATAAGCATGTCAGTTCAGAATAAAACTTTGTCTGATGGTAAATGATTTGCATTGTTTCTGCCCTGCCAAATTAGGATTTGTCAGCTTTGTGGGGTCTATGATGAAGGTAACTTCAGTTCAAAAAATGCCTGGACGTACCTGGTTATCGTCAACAATCTCTCTCAGCTTGTAAGTACCTGTTTTGTCCTGAATATTATGCAAGACTGTCACATGATCTTGATGTCGTGAGAGCGGAGTGAGTCTGCAGTTCTATTCAGGAACCAGACAGCAGTAAAAGAAAGATAAAATCTAACCAAAGCCCTGTTTACAGAGCCATCTTTATGGGGGTTTAACAATTCATTTGCTGTGAAATTAAACAAACCAGATATTACAACCCCTCATTTGTGTTTATGCTGCTAATGAACAGTGAACAGCTTAGGAAGCATGAACTATCAATCATTTTTCACTGTTTTTGCTTCAAGATAAAATGTAACTTGATAATGCTAACTTTTTCTCTCTTCAGTTTGCTATGTACTGTCTTGTGCTGTTCTACAAGGCTCTGAGAGAAGAGCTGGGTCCCATCAAACCTGTGGGCAAATTCCTCTGTGTCAAGCTGGTGGTTTTTGTATCATTCTGGTAAACCGTTCTCTACACATTTTAACACTGTAATAATTCAAAGCTGCTTGTAATCAAGTTTAGCAATTTTCCAGAGTACATTATATGGACCGGTAATAAGTGTAATTCTTTGAAAATGAGATTTATACATCCTCTGAAAGCTGAATAAATAAGATTTCCATTGATGTATGGATTGTCAGGGCAATGTTTGGCCGAGATACAACTATTTGAAAATCTGGAATCTGAGGGTGAGAAAAAAAATCACCTTTAAAGTTGTATAAATGAAGTCCTTAGCAATGCATATATAGTAAGTAGACATGTATGTAGCATGTAACCACAGTACTTAGTATCTACTGCTCTAATGTTTGTGTAACAACCCCCACTGAATGGTGTGCAAGTACAAATGTGTAACAGGACAACTCCTTTTGATAATTAAAGTATAAATGTGTAACGGGACTAACAGCACTCTTTAAAAAAATAAAGTGTTACCCTTTATATTAAGTAAACAAGTTCTATGGATGTACAATGAAATTACTCTGACGTTACACAGCAGTCGTCAGTAAGTTAGGCTTTACATTTAAATGTAGTTGTGTCCTGCATGTTACACATTTATTAAGTGGACAGTTCCTGAGGAGTTACCATGTAAGTACACTGTTATCACAGTGGTACACCAACACCACCAACTCCAGATCCAACTCCTCCCACTTTACATATGCCTAAACCTACCCGTTTCCACCCCCTGGATCCTATTTCCACCCCTAAAACTACCCATCTCCACTCTCTGGACGATCCCTGTTCCAGTTACTCTTATACATATTATTGTTACAAAATGTAGTTATATAATTCCTGTTACACAAGTACTTAGTGAAATGAGAAAATGTGTTGTTAGTGTTACCAATGTCCTGTTACACATTTGTGCTCACACACACCATTCAGTGGGTTTTTTACATGTGTGTAGTTACAAAAATATTAGCTGTAGGTTCTATGTAGCAATGTGTACTTACACTGTGGTTACAGACTACGTGCACATCTAGTTACTATGTAAGTACACAGGGATTTGGGACACTTAATATAAAGTACAATAAAAATACAAAAAATGAACTTTCAATGTATTTACTGTAGGAAATTTACAGAATATCTCCATGAAACATGCTTTTACTTAATATTCTACTTATTTTTAGCATAAAGGCAAATCGATAATTCTAACCCAAACAACATATTTTTGGCTATTGCTACAAATATATCCATGCAAAACACTAATGAAGATATTTTAAAGAAAGTTTGCAACCAGAGTGTTTTGGGTCACCGTTGATTTCCTTAGTAGGAAAAAAAAAAACTCTGGAAGTCAATGGTGACCCAAAACAGCCTGGTTACAAACTTTTTTCGAAATATCTTCTTTTGTGTTCGGCTGAGCAAAGAAATTCATAGAAATTTGGTACTACTTGAGGGTGAGTAAATGATGACAGAATTTTCATTTTTGGGTGAACTATTCCTTTAATACCTTGATTGAATGTTTGATTAGAATTATAATAATCTGTATAAATGGATGTGCGAATTGCATGAAGCCTTTTAAAAGTATACCCAGGTTATATTTCACCCTAGAATCAAAAGGATAAGAATTTTTTTTTTTTTCATGTAATGCAATGTAATATAATATAATAATAATAATAATAATAATAATAATAATAATAATAATACATTTGAAATTTTTAAATAAAATATTTTGTAAAAAGTTAAATGTGGACAATGTGCATTAATTTTATACCAAAAAAAATCTAATGTAATCTGAATAATCTAAAATTCAAATAATTATAAAATACACACTATATTGTAATAGTACTATATAATTATTTTGTTATTAAGAGTTTATATATAAATAAAATAAAATAAAAAATTATAAATTTTAAAAGTAATTTTTTAATGATATTTTTGCCGCCCTGTAATGTTTTAATTAAGTTCTTTTATGTATCTTAGGCAAGCTGTGGTCATTGCTCTTTTAGTGAAGGTTGGTGTGATCTCAGACTCGCACACCTGGGACTGGGACAGCGTGGAGGCTGTAGCCACTGGACTACAGGTATGTTTACCTTGATCTCAACACTAAACCAGAAATGGCTAGTAAGACACCGGTTTAAAATACATGTAGTTATTTATATACACTGCTCAAAAAAGTAAAGTGAACACTTAAACAACACAATGTAACTCCAAGTCAATAGGAATAGGCAAGAGGTGGAAATTATAGGCAATTAGCAAGACACCCCTAATAAAGGAGTGGTTCTGCAGGTGGTGACCACAGACCACTTCTCAGTTCCTATGCTTTCTGGCTGATGTTTT
>JAUMHE010000042.1:6883773-6893967 GCA_032359235.1 Enteromius mattozi
TGATTAATCATGATTAATCCACTGAAAATCCTGATTAATTTGATTAAAAATTTTAATCATTTGACAGCCCTAATATAAACCATTGTAATGTGCTTTTTAATTGCATTTTAAATCCGATTATATGATATGAAAAAATTAAATGATACTGTAAATATGAAACAAATTACTAGTAGGTGGTATCAAGTGAACAATGTTTGGCTGATGATTGGCTCACTCGATGATGTGGATGGATTCAGTAACAAAACAGCACTGTTGTTCACAGACACCGCAGTTCTGTTGTGAATTTGTTTGAAACTGTTTTTGTGTACAAAGTTAAGAAAAACAGATAATACTGAGAATATCGGATGTAAACGGAACACAATATTAACCTCTTGTTTTTTTTAACTATTGTGTAAAATTAATATCACATTTGCAATTGTGTAGATACTATAGAACTATATCATAGGATAAAACTGTAAGTCAAAAATTCATATAGGTGCATTTTTGCCCTCATAATTAGATTTTTTTTATTTCAAATGCATATAACTGCATTCTCATAGGCTACTTTATGCAGCATGTCAATATACACTATATTCACTGTTGCACGTACAGTACTTACTATACAAGCAAAACTTAAAAGAGCTGCATTGACTTGTTAAACAATAGTTTTAAATAGTTTTTTTGCCTCTTTCAAATAAGATGCTTATTTGAAGATCAAAAAATAAGATGCAATATGCAATTCTGTGCCTAGTTCTTTTTTTAATAGTTTAAATAAAATAAGTGTGATTTTCTTGGTTTGGCTTATTTGTAATTGTAAAAGCATTTTTTGGGGCGAAGCTGTGGTTCTGCTGGTTGCCAGGGCAACCATATTGAATTTGTCGTTTTTTTCCAGTTCTTTTAGCTTTCTTTATAAGTTGACGATTCAGATAAAAATGTGTAAACACTTTTTTTTTTTCTTCTTTTCTTTTTTTGGAGTGACTCGTTACCCTGGTGAGATCTGATGTTTGATGTAACACTGTTAGCATAACCTTGATTTGAAATGTGTGAGCGTGAACGTTGTGTGTGGTGTATTAGCTGGGACTCGTGCGACTGGTGTGAGGTGTGTGTGTGTGCGGCTGGTGAGGTTAATGAGTGGATTTGCTGCACTGCAGCGCTACTGGAGTCTCATGCTGATGTGCAGCAGCTGAGGACTCACAGACCCACTGCAGAGTCATAAATCACTGCATCTCTCTCTCTCTCTCTCTCTCTATACATACTGTACATATATATCTCTTTCTCTTTCTTTTCCTCTGTCTTTCCTGCTGGACTACACTGCTCCTCATTTGCCCCTGTGCTGCCACTATTCCTGTACCTGTGAGTCCTTCACTCCCCTCACCTTCAGCACACACACATTTCTCTCGAGTCTTCATTCTCTTGAGTTTCCAAACCAGTGTTACCAGGATCTAATTAAGAGTATGGTTTTGTCATCCATAGATTTGCACTTACAGTATGTTAAGCACTATTGAGCATTTATGACACAATGTATAATGAAAAAAAAGAAAGACAACAGAAGTAAAAATATGAAGTGTTTTGGTCACATTTTATTTTAAGGTCCAAATCTCGCCATTATCACATCATTAACTTTAAAATTTGCTTCAATAAACTCTTAATTTGCTGCTTAATAATAGTAAGGTAGTTGTTAAGTTTAGGTATTGGGTAGGATTAGGGATGTAGAGTATGGTCATGCAGAATATATGCTTTATAAGTACTAATAAACAGCCAATATGTTCATTATAAATGTTAAAAATAAATGTTAATATTGTTTAACTAGTGAGAACTGGTCCCTATACTAAAGTGTTAACTTTTTTAAAGCAAGGATGCAGCAAGTGACAGGAAAGATGTTTATAATGTTGCAGTTTTTGTATTATAAATTAAATTGTTCTTTTAAACTTTCTTTTTTGTATTTTATCAATAAATGCAGCCTTTGTGTACAGTATATAAGAGACCGACAGAAACGTTTATAAAATCTTACAAACCACAAACTTCTGGATTCAAATATAAAATATCCATCTTTTTGGATTACAGAGTTTTAAAAATGAGCTTTAATAGCACTTCTAAAGCAGTCATGTTTTAATTCTACAATAATTAAAAACAGTCATAGCAGCAAACACTTGTCCAAAAGTCCAGTAGACCAATAATATAAGGTGCATAGATCCAAAAATACAAAAAGGATATAGACAAAGGAGATCCACACTCATCCAAATAGTCTAAAAAGGCTTTTATCATTTATTACTCAGAGGTCACTAAAAAGTGCAAAGGTGAAGGAGTGCAAAACATTTTTGGGTATTAACCCTTCCTCAGTGCCGTGTGCTACCAGGCAAACACCTGCACTCATTAAACCATGGATTACCATAATGCACTTAATATCATGAAGATACAAAAAATACATAGATGTCTCCAAAAAACACATATCTCAATATAACAAATGCATTCAAATTGATTCATATTTAACTATATAAAACATACTATATATAAATAATATATAGATCTCCTTTATCTATATACCTTAATTTATTTATTTATCATCAATAAATCCAGTTTATTACATGTAAACCAGTCAAATACTTTTTTAATCTGCTAAAGCTTGACTGCTCCTTCATTTCATATATATTTTTTAAAAGATTACTGATAATAACTGATTTATGCTGAAGGAATTTGAATAAAAATGCTTTAAAAATGTAATTTTAATGAAACTCAGATAGATGCAAATACTCTTTTATGGCATGATTAATTTTTATGAGTGGCAGTATTATCATTTAATGTTGACTTCTGCAGTTCGTCTCCTGCATTTCCCGATCCTGCTGTCGGCTATTTCTGATCTAAAGTGCTCATTTGCATTATTTGCATTTTCTAAATCCTTCAGATTTGTAGGGACGTTGGGCAGTTTTCCTCCTAACCTTCACTTCTCTCTCCCTATCTGAGACTGTGAGACTGTCTGAGCAGCACAGCCTCTCTAAGAGGAATAATGATGAAGGCGTGTCTGTGTGTGTGAGGAATGCTGCAGAGTGTGTCTGTTTTTTAACTCTTCTTTGTTGTATCTGTGTATTTATTTGTTTGATGTTCACAAATGGGCGATTTTCCTCTTCAAAAAGTAGCATATAAGCATAAAATTATGCAATTTGTGGAATTCAACAAAATGTATCCCTACAATCCTACATGAGCTGCATTTTTCCCCACTCGCTGACAGTATTTCTAAAATTGCCATCTTTTACTGTGAGGATGGTACAGTATAAATTCTTTGTGGCATTTTTCGTTCTGCAGGATATGTACTGCCACAGCTTCATGGATGAATTCTGCCTCCCCTGCCTCAGTTACACCGGCGAAACCTGGGTCTGTAGGAACTGAGAGGAATAAACCTGAAGAAAGGTAAGATGTAAACACACTTGTCCCTGAAGAGCATGTATTATACACTCATCCACACCTCCTTTCCATAGCATGTAATTAAATTATTCCAATCTGTTCATTTAGGTGAGTTTGGCCGGTTTTGGCTCAACCTTTTCCGCACGCACTCTCTCACTGTCTCATTGATTCTTTCACTCGCACTCCAAGTCTCACTTAAGCTCGCAGCCTCAGGCTATTAACTCAATCACACATGCATTCACTCACTCGCAAAGTCTTCATCTGTCATTGTTTAGCCTCCGACTCGCACACTCACCAACTTTTCCTTCCCACCTACACGCCGACACAACCCTGCTCTCTTTCTCTCTTTCTGTCATCTCCACTTTCTCAGCTCTATTTCCGACTCTACACCTGTGTACACACACACATTTCCTCTCAGTCTCACACTTTCCAGGCAGGGGCCATTGCAATGATCTATAGTACTGATCCAGACACAAAGATGCATTAACTTTCCATCCTATAAAATGAGTGATGCCCAGTGGCAGGTGATCAGACTCATTCAATTTAAAGTCTTTCAATCTGTTAAAAAGCTGTTGGCAAAAAATGGCTGACCTTCAGGAATGACGTCTTTCTTATGTTGCAGTTGTAAAGAGCACATTTTCGTTAGCACTACTGCAGTAACTTTCTGGGTGTCTGCCTGGGTCGTGTATTAACTTTTAGGACAAGTTGTTATAAGGCAGTATGTAAAACATTCAGCAGACTTGCAGGTGTTGAATGGTATTAAGTATTAGTGAAGAAAGTCTAGAGTACATTGTTGTTGTATTCTCAGTAACCACACACTGGTTCTGTTAAATCTTGCAAATTAATAAAATCTTTGAGAAGTCTTTGGAGTGGACGATTAAAGATTAAACATTTTATTTATTCTGAATTCATTTGATTAATTTTGAAGTCATTGGAGTATTCATTTATTTAAAGGTTATGGAAATTAATAAAATGTTTGAAAGGGAATAAAAAGTAATGTGAATTTCAAGGATTTTATTGATTCCTTTGATTCCAGTTAACTTTAAAGGTTTTATTAATTAGTGACTTTTTATATTTTGAAGTCACAAGTTAAAATATTTTTTTAAAGTATATGTAAATTCTAATTATTATCATTATTATGTACCTGGAAATATCAGTTTTAAAATTATTCTCATCCAACATTAATACATCTTGAACTAAAATTTATATGTAAACTATATGTAAATTCAATAGCTGCACCAAAATTACATTTTTTGGCTGAAGCCAAACAAAATGAAACATTGAGCTGAAGGCCAAATACCGAACAGGTTTTTTTTTTTTTTTGGCGTTTTGTCCCTATATATTTGGGACATTTTTCACCACTGCGTGAATTAAATAGCGAAAATGTGCTTTTCACTGTTTTGTCAAGCTTTTCAAAGAAACAATCAATCAACAGTTTAAAAATATTTAGGCTACTTAACACTGAACTTTTTTTTTTTTTTTGCATTCTAGCAGACACTATACCAACAAAGCACAATTTAATTAAAATTAATTAGTCAGTAAAATTATTATTTTTTTGGCCATTTTGAGATTTTTGAATAAGTTATGTATTTTTACTGTACAAATAATTTGAACACTGTGTGAGTGTAATAATGCATGTTTTAATAGAACTGTTGTAATTAGCATTATAGTCTTTTTCTTATTTTATTTAAAAAATGTTACTGAGCAGCTGACGAGTAACACAGTTTCACCCCAGATTATCCTTGCGCATTGGACACTGGTGCCACAAGTTCGTGCAGTGCTGTTTGAATGCATGCAATCTGTGCGTGTATTAGAAAGCATGTTCTGCAGTTTATTTATTAATCATTTTGTGATCTCAATCATCACACACTAACCAGCAACAACTACCATTCCTCTTCTCATCAGAGACATGAGATGCAGTTCTAAGCAGTCTTCACTGTCTGTGTTTGTAATGATGATTTGCGTCTTTCATACAAGGGTTTGTTTTTTGTTTTTTTTAATGCTTCCACACTGTCAACACATTTTCTGCATTAGTGCATGCCTCTATATGATCACGTCACGCAATTGTTCGGTACAATTTATTCTGCCTTTTTCGGGCTGAACACAGACAAGAGGTTTTTTTTTTTGTTGTTGTTGTTATTTTCCGACAAATAATTTTGGTTGCTGAACATTCGGTGCATCCCTAGTAAATAAAAATTATTATTATTATTATTATTATTTACCTTAAAATTCGGTGCACTGATTTCTTGTCATGGAAATGAATACTAATCTTTAAAACTTCATCAAAATCATGAAAATGTATAAAACCTTAAAGTAATCTCAAATTATGATTCTAAATTGTGCTTTGGTAGTACAATACAGTATACATTTTGTATGATTGTTAAAATATGTATGCAGTGAGTATGGATGTTTGGGTAACTCATGAAAAAAGCTATCGAAATTCATAAATCAAAAAGTGTGGAAATGTTTCTATGCTTTGTAAACGTAGTCCAAATCCACTCCAGAGGAACTTTGAGTAATAAATGGCAGGATATGCATGAATGCTGCCAAAGCTTACTTGAAAATTTCTCTTTTTTTTTAATCATATCTACTCTTTGATGGCTGTCTTCTTTCTCTTCTACTTCAACACTCTGCTCTAGGATTTTTACGGACAGACGTTAATCACGCAGACTGTTTTCATTGATAACTTCGGCTGAGTCCACTTTACAACTAGATGGAAAGTCGTGTCCTAATCCCCACCCTTCCGAATAAGGAGAGGCCCACTAACTGATTGCCTCCATTTTTCAGTGTCACCCTCATGAAAGCAAAGGCTGTGTACCCCTGTGAGGCTGAACACGATTCCGAACTCTCTTTCCAGGTTGGCGCAATCTTCCATGACGGTAAGTGTTAACGTTATCACTGCCACAGGCACTCACCCGAATCCACAGACATATTGGATTTGGCGGGTCCTACAAGCACACACACAAAAAAATCTGATCTTCTATCAGCATAGGTGGAGGGAGGGAAGTGGGGTAGGGGTGTAACTTCGTCTAAAATCAATTCACAAAGAACTGAGGAAATGAGGGCCATAACCACTATAACAGCTGTTTTCTCAAGACATTATCTCATCAACTTCAGATTAAATATTTCAGATTCTTGCTGAATTGGACTTGCATTAAAAAATTATTTGGAGACAACTTAAAATTTAAGCCGATTTTTAAAATTCTTTGTGTATGGAAAACATGCTTGGAAAAAATATAAATATAAAAATATAAAATAAATCAGTTTAAATCCTGGAAAGCCAAAATAATACATTTAATAAAGTTTTGGGATGAAAAATATTTCTATGCATATTTGCTACTATATAAAATTTTAGATTCTGTACATTTTTCTGCCTCTAGTAGGTTTGCATAAATATTGTAATTGTGATTTTTATATATATATACACCCCCCCCCCCCCCATCTGCTTGTTTCTTTGTTCATCATTTTCATGTTTTCCACCACTTTTCTGTCTTTCGCCTGGATGTCATTCACCTTTCATCATTCATCAGGGTGTCCTAATGCATTACATTTATTGAAATGACAGGTTGTCCTCTATCATTCCACAAAATCATAGTAACTATCTGTACAGGCATCCTGCTGTTTGCTCATACAGGCCTGCACATGTTACCGATTAATGCTTCAGAATGCTCTGCCTTATATCTGCCTTAAGACAATGTTCAGCATCCTCAGTATGCAGTGATAATTAACATTCACAGTTTTTATTATCCTCAGCCTAGACATAAACCCTAACATACTTAGTTCCTCAGTGCTGCCCTTGCATTAAATCATTGCTGCTCTTACCAAAAAAATAAATACTTTTCCACTCATTATTCACAAATATCCCACCTCTTGTGTTTGCTTATTAAACACTTTGGCTAATTTAATAATTCTTTCAGTTCTGTTTCACACACTTGGAACCCATTCCGCTTTTTTTCTCCCAAAATATAAACAGAAATGCAGATTAAAAAGATTGGCTCCTGTTCTTTATACTTTCCTAACTCTCATACCCATGTAATTAACATTCATCAGCCATGCTTACTATCCACATAAAAAAAAAAAGTCTTCCATCCAATAAGGACTTTGTGCTTGTGTGACAGAAGAGCTGCAGTAAGACTTTTACCTGTGTGTCCGTGGTTTGCTCTGCAGTGACACTCTCTAGGGAGCCCGGATGGCTGGAGGGTGTGCTGGAGGGAAAGCGAGGACTCATCCCTGAAAACTATGTGGAGATACTGTAACTCCGAAAAGAACTATCCTCACACTTCTCTTTATATACATGGTATCCATGGTCTCGGCGGCTCTTTCACAATGGCACTGCTTGTTGTTCCTCCATCCTTCTCCACACTAAAGACATTGAGAGAGAATATATATACTGTATCCAAAAACACAGATGCTGCAAGCACAGGAGTTCAAGTATAAGCTAAAATGTGCTGTACACATACAAAGAGTCTGCACTTTTAGAAATGTAAATAGAAATTTAAGTGGGAAATTATGCATCCGTCATTGTGTGTCTTTTTTTTTTTTTTTAATTGCATGTCTCATAATTTTAGCCAAGTAGTTTGGGTTGTTTAGTATTAGTATACTCAAAGATACATTGAGTATCTTTGTATTTAATATTATCAAGTTGCATTTAATTGGGCATGTGATGATGTATAGTAAAATGTGCAAGTGCAGTGAGCATTGTCAGTTTTGTTCATTGGAACACTAGAGCGCTTATTAGATAGAAATTTAGTGCTTGTCGGTTATTGATATTGAAATGTATGTGATTATTAAATCATTCACATTGATTAAAATTGATGCTGTGCCTTAAATTAATTACGCATAGCATGTGGGACGCTGTTCAGTAACTCGAACAGAGCTATACTGTATATATTATTTAGACGAACAGAGACCGATAAATAAAAAAGCAACCCATACAATGATGTCAAATTACATATTGCCAAGTCTTACATCTGTGTTTTACACACAGAATAATTTTCGTGCAAGCAAACTTAAAAGCCAAGCACTTTCCCTCTTTAAAGTTTTACCACAGTCTACCACATTGCAGAAACCTTAAAAATGGCAGAACTTCACTGATGTTTAATGAGACCTTTTTCATTTTTCTAAGAGCCCTTGTTCCACGGGTTCATGTTTGTGATTGAGCATATCTGTAGTGATTTCAGACAGTGATTTATGACCTCTGCAAAGGTCCTGGTTTAATTTTTTTGATGTTGATCAATGTTAAATAAATAAAGTGTTTTATTCTTATATCCTGCTTTTCATTTTTATGTATATGCCAAAGTAAGTGTCTATAAATAATGGAAGCAACATGCAGCAGGGCACTGTGGACCCGTAATGTGTTTACTGGGAAATAAACTAAAACATTTGTAATATGACTGTTGTTTAATGAAAAATAAGGTTTTGTGTAATTTTCTTAATTGTGACCAATCAAGGTCAAAAAGACACTACGGCTTCTGCTGAAGAACTTGTCTAATAAATCAAAACTTTATTACCTGATTAGTATAACCCATAAATGTTTGCATTTGTTTAATAGCAATCTTGGCCATACTTTCACACATGAAACCCGTTAAATTACAGTAAATTGCTGGCTAGCTCTTTTGGTAAATGTTCACACATGCAGTGGCTTTTTACATTATTTATATCCGTTTTGCTGCCATTTGCACATCTGTACCAAAATACCATTATACTGTAAACACACTGATGCAATTTTCTAGAAATCCATTTTTAAAAAAAGTTTCAGTTTTCAGTTAAGGCTTATTGTGTTTCGCTACCACTGTACCACATACATTTTTGTTTTGTCCCATTTAATAACATTTCTTGCTAAATTAGATTTGTTAGAGCTTTGTAATTGGCTCAAACTCTTAGTAAGCATTTTGATGGTTTAATTTTGTCCAAATAAAAGCAGCGTATTGTTACTGGTACCTATCACAGGATTTCTGTTGTATGTAAATGAACTGTTGTCTATTGCATACTTTGCATTTAGAGCATAGTGGTTTATTCTCTCCCACACACTACAGCCCTGGAGCTGCTCTGCAGCTTTTACATTGAACCTATCCCCCTTTAAGTGGATTAAATCCTCATTTCCTAGCAGATTTGGACTGGCTCCTCATATACTGGGCTTGAACTGGAGTACACAGCAGTCTAGGTCCTTACCGTACACTGGATGGAGTGCTTGAAAACAAACCATTTGCATCAAAATAGACTATTTTGTTGGAGCCACAGCGCAGCGGTTAGCACACGCACACTGTTCGGAGCAACTGGGTCACGTTTAGGTTATTTTTCTGTTCCCATTTCATTTCTTGACCTCATCATACACACATGATAAGTGCACATGTCTTGCAGCTTGACTGCAGTTTGTTTGACTGCGGTTAAAGGGATTTTCGTGGTTCATGATCCTGTCAACATAAAATGTCATTCACAAGTCATTTTAGTTCAGTAATGTGATTTGTTTCTCAGTAAAATGGGATATTTAAAAATAAAGACTCTCATCATTTACTCATCCTCATATTGTTCCAAATCGGTATGACTCTCTTTCTTCTGCAGAGCACAGAAGATATTTTAAAGAATGTTTCTGGGTTTTGCCCATGCAAGGAAACTCAATGGGGTCCAAAACAATGAAAGACCGATTTGACTTTGAATGTATGGAGAGGGAAAAAAAGTGTCATGTTTTTGTTCCCCACAATAAACTCAGAAAGTTTTGGAACTGCACAAGTCTGTGTAAATGATGATATATATATATATATATATATATATATATACAGCTCTGGAAAAAAAATAAGAGACCACTGCAGAAAAATA
>JAUMHE010000042.1:6904042-6915800 GCA_032359235.1 Enteromius mattozi
AAAATGGGAAAACCACTGCTTTAAATCTCAAGAAGCTTAAAACTGATTTGCTTTTTAATTAAGCTTACCATAATTGACAGATATTATGAAAATGTGATATTTTTCGAACTTTAGTTTAGGAACCAGTTCTTAATATTGGCTCTTTATTTAAGCACATATTCTGCATGACCATATTCTACATCCATAAACCTCCCCAAAACCTAAATAACTACCTTACTATTAATAAGCAGCAAATTTGGAGTTTATTAAGGCAAAAGTCATAATAAATGGTTTGTTAATAGTGAGAACTAGACCTTAAAATAAAGTGTGACCCAAGAGAACCATGAATTAAATGAGAACGCTCTGGATAATTAGAGCAGAACTGTATCTGTCTTTGATCTATCAAGTGAAGTCAATAACAGGAGAATGTTTCGACTTACTTCATGCATTGCGTCCAAAAGCTTGGTGAGCTGAAAAAAGCGCTGCCATGTCTGGCCGGAATTGTTAGTGGCTTTCCCAACTGAGCGGCGAAGCTCCTTGATGTAATTCACCCGCATTTCCTCAAATGCCCCTTGATTCTTCAGACCATCTTTAGGCACTGTCAACAAAACAAAAAAAATCACTTTGTTACAGTAGCTACTCGCTCTAAAGTGAAAAAAACAACACTTTTTTCTTTAAGTAGCATCTATCTATCTATCTATCTGTCTGTCTATGTCTGTTTATTCATACTTCCATCTAATCTGCCTGCCTCGCAGTCGACCTTCTCAGGTGATTAATGTTCTCTTGTGTGAAATTATTCAGGATTAACTCAATCAAAGTACTGAAAACTACTTTTACTTTTGGCAGATGGGAGATAAAAGCTCATTCAGGTTGAAGGGAGTAATTTTCTCCTATCCTGTAGGACAAGTGCACTCATGGCCTACAGCCAACCTTGTGAAATGACACTCGGCTTCTGGACAGCTGAATAAGAAACGGCTCATTCTCTCGCTTGCTCTGTCCATTGCTCGACAACATACAAATAACATCTATTCTGAAGAAATTAGTCATTTTGTTGCATCCCACTGACTGGCTAATTAAATTATTTTCATTTCTTTTTGTCTCAATATGATTTTGATGTTCATTTTTGCAAACAAAGCAGCATTTACACACTGGCACACCTTAAGGCTGTAGTGATAATTATGGAAAACTTTTAATTAAAAAATACAAATTATTAAGATGCAAGAACCAACATCATTAAATAATGCTAACGCAGCCTTTGGACACAAACAAGTTTCAACAAACTCCAATTCTTAGCATGAAACATTTTGTTAACATTATCAAATTACAACAACAAGTCCTTCAGGTTGTTTAAAGCTCTCTACTCTGTGTGTTGAATGAAAAGCAGTTCTTCACCTCTGTTCGTTGGCAGGTGTGTGTTAAACCCACAGTCACTTCCCCCTGTTTTCTTCTCTCCCACTGACCCACATCCAGCCTCATTAGCCACAGGCTGCCATTTAGAGCCCCAGTGAATGAAAAGTGGGGCGATTATGCCACGCTAATCGTGTCTTGTCATTAGAAATAGATTCTTTTGCCTGTAGAATCTGTCGTTTTGTGAACATATCTGATGGGAAGAATCAGTTAAAGAGCTATTTTGTAAAATGAAGCTCAATCTACAGCAATTACTGCATTATGTTAATTAAAAAAATTATTTTGACTCATACCTCATATTCGAAAGAAAGAAAGAATGAAATGGTTATGCTGAGGTAATGACAATGTAAATAAATAGGGCTATTTTGGAGGATTTAAAAGCAGAAATGTGAAGTCTGTAATTTTATAAAATGTCATATATAAATTAGCTTGTTAAATTTTTTTTTATTATTTTGTACTATTTGAGTTCTTAAGTTGTTCTCAAAATTTTTCCTCAGAGCAAAAATCTGTCATAGTTATATACTTAAAATGGAATTAAATGGAGCAATTTTTTGGAGATTTTATAAGCACAACTGAGAAACTTGTAATAAAGCACTCATATTAAAACCCCTGTTAAAACCTGCATATTATTTGAGCTGATTAACTTGTCATTTTTAGGACTGATAACGTAACATAGTTGTAAAATTTTATATATCTTTACATAAAAAGATTAGCAACTTTTGTCCATGCTTACATTGTTAACTTGCATATAAATTAGATCTTAATGCTGCACTATTGAAACTACTACTGTTAAGTGTTTTAATGTTTATGGTTTGGCAAAAGTTTATTTATTTATTTATTTTTTATTGTTGCAATTAGCATTTAGATGTCACAAGTGCTGCTGACTGAGTTTAACTTCTACTGAACATGGAATATTCCTTTAAGCCTACTTAAAATGGTGATTTTTTTAATTTAAAAGCTTAAACATTTTACCTCTCCTATCGCTTTAAAATTAATGCCACTTAAATTGATATTTTGTTATATAATGCAAAGACATTGCATAACAGAAAAAGGTGTCCAAATACTTTCATGAAAGTAGATGAAAGACTTACTCAACAAAAGATATGAATTGTACAAACATATATATTTTTGCACCATAGCAGTGTCTGTGGGAATATTTCTTTCCTAATGTCTGAGTCTACCACAAGCAAAAAACGAGAGGGGATTTGGTTTAGTGACTCACTCTTTAGCAGGTCAACACTACCATCGCAAATAAGGTCATGTGAGAGCCTGCAGGGCTTCTGAAACCTTAGCCAAGGTCAAAGAGGAATAACAGCCTCTCTCTCTCTCTCTCTCTCTCTCTCTCTCTCTTCATGCTAAAACTACAGTGGCCCTGGAGCCCCACAGTAGAGGGCATGACACAATAGCTTTAGCAAAGCAGAAAAGGCTGATAATACATCAAAATGAATCAAAAAAGCATTCTGAACAAGTTGCATTATAAAAACATCAAGCAGTAACTGTACCATAAGACAACATGCCAACACAACAGCATTAGTACATAGAAACACAACATTTGCATATAAAGTAGATCATAACAAAGCGCTGTAGTCCACTATTATCTGTGTAATGGGTTGGTTTACCCGTGAAAAACAGAAACCGGTTTATTTATATAACAAAACAGCTCTTCCCAGTGTATCTCATATCAGCAATGACACACATAAACCCACATCACAGATGTAGTCAGCAAAAGACATCAATTTTTTTTATTTATATGTTGATTTTGTATCAGGAAACCTTTTTTTCACTCCATCAAAACCTTCCGCTCTTCAAAAATGTACCATCCCTGACTACTCAGCCCACACTTCCCTGGGTCTTTCTCCTTGCATGAAGCTCTCTTTTTGGAGAGAAAAACACCAGCTCTTGGAGCCGTGCCCATCTCCTGACTGGATTTTATTAAGTACAGCAGGGCTCTCTGGAAAGGCTCCAGAGGATCAGCAAGTGGTTGTGGATCCCAAAAGCTATCCTGTATGAGAATTCAAAACTCAAACTTCAGTCTCATATGCTGTAAGCCTAGGGGTGCGTCGGTTGTGCCTGTCTGCCTGTACTGAGTATATATATTGCTCTCGTATATGTGACATAAATTGATCTAGCATAAAGAAATTAATATTGTATTATATTATATTTAGGGCTGTCAAATCAATCAATTGCATCCAATATATATATATATATATATATATGTGTGTGTGTGTGTGTGTGTGTACTGTGTTTATATGTATACATTACACATATACATGTATATATTTAAGAAATATATATTTATTATGCCCTTAATCATTACACATTACACATCGAGTAAATAAAGAAATAATGGATTATTCATTGGATTATTATATTATTAATTAATAAATGTACTTACAATGTACATTATTGTCAATTATAGTATACATATATCTATGGGACACTTGTATTATGGTAACACTTTAGAGTAGGTAACACTTAACTACTAAACACTTTGCTAACTTTTTCCTGAATAAATTCTATATTTGCTGCTTATTAGTAGTTCATAAGGTAGTTGTTAAGTTAAAGTATTGGGTTAGGATTAGGGATGTAGAATAAGGTCATGTTGAATAAGGCATTAATACTGTATGTGCTTAATTAGCACTAATAAATGGCAAATATTCTAGTAATACGCATGCTAATAAGCAACTAATAGGTGTAACCGTAAAATAAAGTGTTACCATTAAAGTGATCAATTTTTTGCAAACAAAGCAATATCTTCTAAAAAACAATTACTCAGTGGCACGCCTTAAGTTTGTGGAGGTGATTATAGAAAAATGTAAACAATGTTTTCTTAAAGAAGATGTTAAGAAAAAAATGCACAAACTTGAGAAAAAAAATTGCGTTTAGATCTTCAGTGAAATAGATTTTTTTGTTAATTCTCTTAATGAATTACAAGAACCAGTAAATAAATAAACTTTTTAGTCTTTTTGCTGTAATTAGTGCAAAGTGCAGCACAAACAAGAAAGTAGGGGTGTGAGAAAGAGATTGGGACCCACAGCGCCACAGCCAACTTAAAACTCATTGACCTTAGCTGTATAAAGCTCTAGGCACAGTAACCCGATTTACCAGTTTATGGACATAACTTACAAGTTTCTATTTTGAGAGTGTAACCTTTCAAAAAAAGTTAAAATCCATTCTCACTAAGTCACTAGGTCAAACTACAGGTGTCAATATTTAAATACAAAGGCGACCTGCATTTGCTTATTTTCCATATTGTTGTCTGTTTCTGTGCACACAATCTCACCTGTGCTGAGCAGCAACAGGACCTTCATGGCGAGGAACTCCTCGTAAGTTAACTGCAGACGGACAAACTCCTGGCTCACCTGCCGCATGCCCACACACAGATCGTACATGGCCGACTGCTGCATACGTTCCCTGGTGGAGAAATGAGAGAATCTGTAGTAACCAACTTCAGTGTTACTGGTACGCTTTTGTTGAATCAAACATTGCTGTGGAAATACAGTTAAAAGAATATTGAAATGATTAAAAGGTACTCAAGGCACCATTTGGGGTTTATTAGATTACCGCATTGGCAGAGCCGTTTGGAGAACCTCTACAGTACAGAATTAACCCTCATCTACTGCCAAAGTCAAGTAAAAATAGGCTTGGGCATGTAAATGAAAAATAAATAAAACTTGCCAAATGGCCAGTAACTTTATTAGGAACTGTAACAATATTTGTTGAAATATTAATTAATGAAAACAAAAATAAACACTCGGTCAAAGGACTGGAATCATTATGATGTTTTTTGGGGGTTTTTCTCACCAAGTCTCACCAAGGCTGCATTTATTCGGTCAAAAATACGGTAAAACAGTAATATTGTCAAGTATTATTACAATTTAAAATTGTATTTAAACTTTTTCTGTTTGAACACATTTTAAAACGCAAGATATTTGTGTGACAGCAAAGCCAAATTAGACCCATAACATTAAAAAAAAATTAAGTAATAAAAGTATTATAATTGTTATTAAGTATTTCTGATTCAAACAAACACTGTTCTTTTGAATTGTATAAATTCTAATTAAATTTTTTACAAATACTTCTATATTTTGTTGTTGCAATTGCAATCATTTAATATTTTTATATTATGGTTTATTTATATTTTTTATTCTTACAAGCTCATGGGATCAAATGTACACCTTTTTTGTAAGCAACTTCCAAATGTTTACATGTAAACGTAATGAATTCTGGCTTTGTGTCAAGAAATAAAAAAACAATCTTCACAAATGCTTGAATAGATCATAGAATTAATTATTGACAATTTTAGTCTTATTCAGCACTTCTGGTTTCATCTTGACACTATCCTTGCTGTTTATTAATTTACTAGATACCTTTTCTGATCTTCCACTTTGTTTGGCTCTAGGTATGTGTGTGTGTGTGTGTGTGTGTTTCAGAATATATGCATGGCTATCTGTCTTCCAAAGCTGTCTGACCTACTGTCATTCTGTGCTCAGGTTTGACTGTCTTTTGTCTGCCAGAACTGATTCTGTCTCTCCCATTCTTCCAGTCTGACAGATCTTTATTTAATATCCCAACCTTCAATCTGTTTTCAGATGAAATTAGAAAATAGTTCAATTCCTCATCTCTGCACCTGTAAGAATATCTGCCTAATAGTGGTGTCCTTACAGTAGCTTTTCTAATTATTCCTTTTAAATATATAAAAATTACATTCTGTCATAAACAATAGATTTTATTAATAACAGAAGGATATGGTATTTGTTATGGCTCTTCTTTCAGTTGCTTTCAGTCAGAAATATGTGTGTATGGATACAGCAGTATGTCAAAGATCACCTTCACCCATCCATACACATATATTTCTGACTCTTTTTGACATACTTTTAGAGGACACTGAAAAGCGTCAGACTGGAAACCTGGAAACTTTTGTTTTGCTTCTCTTCAAGGCAGACATACAGTGTTTTCAATCAATATCTTTTAAGGGCACTGCTGTACAAGTCCTGCAATGCTTCTCAACTGGTTTTGCTTCAAGACCTAGATTTCACATGGACATCTGGCAGCCAAAATATCCTTAAAACCAACTATTAAAATGTAATTGGACTTAGAATATGTAGAACTATTAATATGTTGTAGACTGAAAGTTGGTGACCATATTTGTAGCTATACTGTACGTCTTCTTAATGATTAAATTTTCTTGGCAGCCAATATTTCTATAAGTAATAACAAATTATGGTCAGTGCAACCCATTCTTTTATGTGCTGTACCTTGTGCAGTTCCTAAAAAAATATTGTCCTTTTTAAAGCGTATTTATTTTGCCATCTTAACTATAAAGTCTGATGTACAGTAGTACACACTAATGTAAGCACGCATTGTTTTCAGAGAAAACATGTTGACCCGTTCACTTTCAGACAGTATAACAGTATATATGTGCTATTTTATATACAATGAGTTTATGGAATGCAATGTGTTTGTCTTACAAATATTGTGGATGACAACATTCTGCTGCCTGCATGTGTGCCTTAAATTTCCTTCAGACAACCCTTGGATTGTTGTCGCAGTCTGCTATAAACAGATTCATGGTTTGTCAGGAGTTAAAATGCAAGTCTTTGTGACTGTGCTGAAGGACTGCTAATTGTTTAGGCAATCATGAAACGAAGCTGGTTCGTAAATGTGTGCCAGAAACCTAAGTGGCGGTTTGCCATCAGGATGTGTATGAGGTGATGAGAATATTTTAATATGTAAACATGCCAGTTAATTCTGTGCTTTTTATCCACATCTTTAAAAGTCACTTGGCAAATACAGTGAAGCGCTCCAATTCTCCTGCAGGGGTCACTGTGCTCTATTTTTACACTTTTCCCACTGCGCTCAATAAATGGCCATTTAGCTTTAAAATGCACACAATCACACTCTTTCCACTCAACACTTCTCGTCGATTGTGCTGATTACGTGCCCCATTGACCTAACTCTCGGCCTTGATCAACGCTATCAAGAAGCGCTTATAGGGAAAGAGTATTTCCTAGTGGAGCAATTGAAGGGACGGTTTTGAGGTCACACTCATATGCCTGCTGGGAACATGCTTATTGAGCTTATTATTCTGTATTATTATCTCAACTTGTGTAACTCGAAACACCGGATTCTTTAGAGAGGGTTAACCCAAGGCCAAGGATTGTCTGTTTGCTATAGTTTATGGGAAACCGAAAGGTTTTTTTTTTTCATTTAATTCCAAAGTTTGGATGAAATAAATCAACAAATATCTATATGAAGTAAATATGCTGTGTTGTGTGAGTTAGCTTACTCGTTGAAGACGAGGTCAGGGGCGAAGTACAGCATTTGGGCGTTGGTGTGTTTGTATGATCTCCAGCTGAGGGAAAAGGAGGAGAGACACATCCAGGAATACTGGATCAGCGTGATTTGGTCCTCAATGGGTAGACTGCGGAAACCTGGAGAAAAAAAAATAAAGGGCAAGTTAACACAGAGCAAAGAGACATATGGGATACTCAAGGGCATGACTTGCCCTGAAGCAGAGCTAATATTAAGCCAGAACTATAGGCTCTAAGAAATAAAATAGGATCTTGCTATCCTGGGCTTTTGTGCACCTAAAAATAAAAATGCTATGTTTTTTGTCGCTATAAAGATGTATTCTTCAAAAAAAATCCCATTTTGTGTTCCACTGAAAAAATATATGATAAAGCAAGTTAGGACTTAATCTTATATACTTCTTTAGTTCATGCAATGCGTGTGGCCTTTGTGAACCTAACAGTTTGAGGTTGATTCCTAGAGGGGCACAAATTTGTTCGCAAATGAAAAAGTCTTGCAGTGTAGTCGGCACAATCAGGTTTTACATGAATCACAGAAGGTTTCCATTCATTGTCCTGTTGTCAGAGAGAGTTAGCAATGCAGCAGACTGGATTCTTGCCAAAACTCACATTGAGAGCTATAAAGTCACCCACAAGCTATAATATAAGCCACATGAGGACACACTATAAACTTATCGGTGAAGCAGAGGCTATTTTTGGCTTGTCTGCAATACAAAAAGTATTGACTATAATGTGTCGTACTGTTAACTTCAAATCTCTTTTGTACAATAGCTTTATCATTTCCAGGCAATCTCTGAGCATCCCTTGAGTTCTCTTTTGTTATGAATAATAATTTCCCCACATCATCCCTTTGGAAACTGGTCCACATGTTGGTGGAAGTAGTGAAATTCTTGTCAACGTAACTTGCTGAAACTTACAGAACTACAAAACTTGAAGTGTTGATATGTATTTTATCTGTCACAAATTACTCACCTGAAGTTGTTTTTGACCTCTAAAATGGTTTAAAATCACATGACAAACATAACTATGTGGACATAACAGAACTAAATAACTAATAATTGAACATCTGCAAGTCATCACTTGTAGATTGTCTGAGCGTGTGATGCATAGACTGCCCAAAGCCTGCCTGGAAAGTCTTTGAAACTCGGTGAGCCAGTTTGCCCTGGTGTGTTTTCAGCCTTCTATTTTTATATCCGGATATAGCAAGCAGACACCTTGGTATCAAATAATTGCAATACAGCAAATGACCGTCTCGTTGCAAGGTACCTTGAAAACGTAATTTGGAATGACAAAAACAGAGTTTTTAAAAAAATTATAATTAACCGCAAAAAAAAGGGGATTTTTAGTTTAATTTAGTTCATAATACCTAGCATATGCTAGCAATTCTAAGTTAATCAGTTATTGTTACTACAGGAACACAACTATTTTCAACATTCAAATATTTAGAAATATTTTTGGAGTTGCAAATCAGGATATTAGAATGATTTCTGAAGAATCACGTGACACTGAAGACTCTTGTAATGATGCTAAAATGTAATGTACATTTTAAAATAGAAAACAGTTGTTTTAAACTGTAATAATGTTTCCCAATATTGCTGTTTTCACTTTTTTATTAAATAAATGCGGCCTTGTTAAACATAAGAGATATTGAATGTTAAATTGATAGTTCACCCAAAAATCTTTAGAAAACAGATTAAGAGATTTTTTGATGAAATCTGAGAGCTTCTGACCCTGCATAGACAGCAATGCAACTGACATGTTCAAGATCCAGAAATGTAGTAAGGACATCGTTAAAATAGTCCACGGGATATCAGTGGTTCATCATCAGTTTTATGACACTACGAGAATACTTTTTGTGTGCAAAGAAAACAAAAATAACAACTTTATTCATCAATTTCTTCTCTTTCGCATCAGTCTTAACAGTGCTTTCACAAGAGTCCCACAACACATGGACTATATTATTAGTGTCAATACTACATTTCTGGGCCTTGAACATGTCAGTTGCATTGCTATATATGCAAGGTCAAAAAACTCTTAGATTTAATCGAAAATAACATTATTTGTGTTCTGAAGATGATTGAAGGTCTTGCAGGTGAGTCATTTACAGCAGAATTTTCATTTTTCTGTCAACTATCCCTTTAGCATAAATGCTTGTAATGCTGTCAATACCTGTAAAAGCATAAACAGTTAGGTATGATCCCGATTATAATTATAGAAAATTATACTATTATAATAATTATATAGAACCTATTATACCAATGTAACCGACAGGTCAAGGATTGTATCAATATGACAGCATAGCTTCTAAGTACATTTTAGAGATCAGCATCTCAAATAATGCTTGGCCTTGAATTACAAATAAGTTCAAATCAGGAGAAAATTTCCCTGCCTTTTGAATATGCAGAATACAGAACCCGAGAAACAACTTTGCCTTGGAAGCATACCTGGAAGTACTTTGGCCCACTTGACCACTCGGATCATCTGTTTTCCGGCGAGGTGGTTGAGGCTGGTGAGCAGGTGGTCGGTTGTGTCGGGCTGTGTGTTATCGTAGCCCGCGAACACCACTTCAGGCTCTATGAGCTCCAGTACGCTACACACAGACGGTGACAGAAACGGTGCTACCGCAGAGACGTGGGGGACAAGAGCATTGGCCGAGCTCAACTCCTTCTCCGAGGTCAGAAACGGAGGCCCGTCCTTTGAGTTCTGCAGGGAAGAATCTTCACTAACACTCTTCATCTTCCCCAACTTCTTGGACTTCCGTGCTGAGAAATAACAAAGATATATTATTAAAGCTCTTCGCTTACATTTAATTACAATTTATGTTAAACATCTTACAGTGATTTATAAGAGAGATAAATAATTTGAAATGAACAAGGTACTAATGAAAAGACCCCAAGTGAAGTCTTTAAGCAGTGTTCCTACAGCTTTTCATATCTGAAATGAGCTGGAGCTGATAGAAGTAATTATTCAAATAGAAATGGATCTTATAGCAGGGATCACAGTTTAAATCCCTGCTGTATAGATGTGACCTCTTGTGTGGTTCGGGAGGATGCTGTTAATTGGCTGTGTGAGTGTTCCAATTTGATATTAATTGCAAGATTCCTGTGCCAGCAGATTTTATATCACATCAGTAAGTGAGACTGAATGTGGCATATGTGCTAGTCCCCAGTAAATGCTCCGATTTTATACTCTTGACAACTTTGTGAAAACTTTGTAGTCTTTCAAATGGATGTTCATTTATCTTTTAAAGTCAAATACATCTACCATATCTCTTGATGAAAAAATAGACTATCATCAGATCCAAAACTGTACACCTCCCCTTATACATTCATATGATATTTTAGCCCAAAGATTTTCACCTAAAATGATTCAAAGAGGCTCAGGGACAATTTCAATTAAAAGTAGTAGAATAATAAGTGTTATTAAACTCCACATATACAGTGGGTATGGAAAGTATTCAGACCCGCTTAAATTTTTCACTCTTTGTTATATTGCAGCCATTTGCTAAAATCATTAAAGTTCTTTTTTTTCCTCATTAATGTACACACAACACCCCATATTGACAGAAAAATACAGAATTGTTGACATTTTAGCAGATTTATTAAAAAAGAAAAAATGAAATATCACATGGTCCTAAGTATTCAGACCCTTTGCTCAGTAGTAGAAGCACCCTTTTGATCTAATACAGCCATGAGTCTTTTTGAGAAAGATGCAAGTTTTTTACACCTGGATTTGGGGATCCTCTACCATTCCTCCTTGCAGATCCTCTCCAGTTCTGTCTGTTTAGGTCTCTCCAGAGATGCTCAATTGGGTTTAAGTCAGGGCTCTGGCTGAGCCATTCAAGAACAGTCACAGAGTTGTTGTGAAGCAACTCCTTTGTTATTTTAGCTGTGTGCTTAGGGTCATTGTCTTGTTGGAAGGTAAACCTTCGGCCCAGTCTGAGGTCCTGAGCATTCTGGAGAAGGTTTTCATCTAGGATATCCTTGTACTTGGCCGCATTCATCTTTCCCTCGATTGCAACCAGTCGTCCTGTCCCTGCAGCTGAAAAACACCCCCACAAC